>QRFJ01000634.1:25897-112599 GCA_006176705.1 Cocos nucifera
AAAAAAAAAAAAAAAACAAAACAGTGTAAGAAAAAAACTAAAAAAAAAAAAAATGATCAATAATCTGATCGTCGCATACATTGCTAATCTTATGAGTATAAAAAAAAAAACAAAAAAAATAAAAATAAATAAAAAAAAAAAAAAAAAAAAAAAAAAAAAAAAAAAAAAAAAAAAAAAAAAAAAAAAAAAAAATAAAAAAAATAAAAAAAAAAGAAAAAAAAAAAAAAAATATATAAAAGAAAATATAAATAAAAAAAAAATAGCAAAATAACAATAAATTAAATACCCCGAAACCTCAAAGCCTATGGACGATACTACCATGCCGCCTCCACCTAGATTAATCTCTCTGTCCTACCCGTAGAACACAGCCTATCCTAGCCTCCCCTTGGAGCCCTCACCCTGGCTCCACCCATGGCTCTCCATCAAGTTTGACGGAGCACCACACCACCTTAACAAGTTTCTCCACCTTGGTGTGCCAAGCCTTGGCACATCCTGACATTACCTTTCCTAGCATGATCCTACTATCCCTACATGTCCTGATGCCCCTCATGCCACTTTGCCATTTACCATTCTTCTTTAGTTGCTAAGCTCCGTTTGAGACCTTCGGGATGACACCACCCTCCACTCACTTGAAGTCCTTGGCCTCTTAATCTTCTTTGCACCATCTTTGAAGTTATAGCTATCCTTCTGCATTGGTACACGCATTCACTATACCGAAGACTTCTCAAGATCATGCAATATTTTGGATTCTACCGTGCACTCACCGCATATCCTAGTATGCTCTACTTCGACATTGTCCCCTCAGAGCCATGCCTATCTTCCGCAAATTTCCTCTCCACTTGGATTCTATACGCCCTGCGGCTACTGGTGTTGGGATATAGTCCTCCCTCCTGCACCCCTCTGCTGTTCGAACCCATCGTCATAGGCTTCCTCCACCCCAAAAGCCACCTCTCCCGACTGCTCCACCTAAAAAATCTGAAAGAGTCCCCCTAATGCCGGTAGAACTTAGACCATCTTCAAGTCCCTGGGGCCAACCACCCAATGCTGCAATGTACTACGCACTCCGCCTGTACCTCAACATCAATGCTAAATCTATCCCTGTACGAGCTGGATCGGAACCCTTCCTGCACTTCACAAACCTATCCAAAATATTGTTCGATAACCAACCCTATGGACTCCTCAGGAGACCACCAAGATTTTTACTTCGAATCTGTCACTTTTAGCGACTGTACTAATGGAATCCGAGCCCTTCCCCTTCCTCATCTCCCCCTTGCACTTCTTTCCAAAGCGGACACCCACTTAAAGTATCTTCTTCTCCAACTTGAAGCACCCACTAGAAATCATTAATCGTGGAGATTTTTGCATCTCTACAGAGGGAGTGTAGGGATCCAAGAAAATAGTGGGAGCTAATTTGTTTAAAAAATAAAATCCCTAAATAAATTGGTCAAGTCAAAATTACAGTATCTAACTAGAATCTTTGACTCTCTATAGGAAAAAATGTCTGCGTCCAATCCATTGGCACGTATCCTGGACACACATAGACTGATCTGGACCCTAATTATAAAGATTGGCTCAGGAAACTACAAAATTATTTTGGGGTTCAGAGAAGTTAACCCATGTTTTGGACCAGGACCCTCCCACCTTACCAGCCCGTCCATCTGTTGAACAGAGAGCGTCTCTGGAAAAATGGTAAACGAAGATAATAAGGCCAGATATTACATGTTGGGCTCGATGTCTGATGAGCTCCAGCGCCAACATGAGGATATCGGGACTGCTCGCCAAATGTTGGCTCACCTGCAGGAGATGTTTGGTGAACAGAGTCGCGCAGCCAAATATCAAGTCACGAAATGACTTTTTAAGGCTAAGATGTGTGATGGGCAGTCAGTCCAAGATCACTGTCTGACAATGATCAAGGACATGGAAGAGCTTGAGAAGCTCGGTGTGAAGTTGGACTTGGACCTGCAGAACGATATTATTCTGCAATCCTTGACTGATGCATATGGGCAATTCATCATGAATTACCACATGCATAAACTTCAGAATTCCTTGGCCAAATTAATGAATATGCTGGTTACCGCTGAGCTTTCTATGAAAGGTTCTAAAGGCTCAGTTCTTGCTATGGAATGGACTTCTTCCAAAAGAAAGTCTTATGGAAAGAAAAAGAAGTCTGTGAAAAAGCAAAAGATGGAAGGATCAAAGAAGAAGAAGGCAGAGCCGAAGAAGAAGGCCGATGTCAAAGGAAAGTATTTCCATTGCAACAGCGACGGCCATTGGAAAGCGGAACTGCCCTACTTACCTGGCCACCCTGAAGAACAAGAAGGAAGGTCCTTCTGGAGGTATGCTCGTTATTGAGTCTAACCTTACGGTTTCTTCTGCATCCAGTTGGGTGCTTGACTCTGGTTCTAGTGCTCATCTGTGCACTTCTATGCAGGGTCTTGAGGATAGCAGGAGGCTGAGGGATGGAGACATGATCCTACGTGCATCGGTAATGGAGCAAGAGTTGCTGCAGTAGCCATGGGAACATACCCTCTTCGATTACCATCTGGTTTAGACTTAGTTTTGAAAGACTGTTATTTTGTGCCTGCAGCTAGCAGGAATTTGATTTCTGTTTCATGCTTAGCACAAGAAGGTTATGTGATCACCTTCTTTAAGGACCATTGTAAGCATTCTTTATGAAAGAAATAAAATTGCAAATGGTTTCCTTATTAATGGTCTTTATCAGCTACATATTGATGTACCTGTTCTAACTATCGAGCAAAACGTGAATGCCAAACGACCTAGGGATAGTCCAAATGACAGATATCTATGGCACCTGAGATTAGGTCATATAGCAGAAGATAGGATCAACAAATTGGAAAAAAATGGGCTATTGAGTCCATTGACTTTCGAGTCATATCCAACTTGTGAATCTTGTCTTCAAGGCAAAATGACTAAACTCCCTTTTGTTGGACATGGGGAAAGGGCCACAGATCTCCTTGCCCTAGTACATACTGATGTGTGCGGCCCATTTGATGTGCCGGCTAGAGGCAATTTTGTCTACTTCATTACCTTTACCGATGATCTGTCTAGGTATGGATATGTGTATCTTATGAGACACAAGTCTGAAGCTTTTGAAAAGTTCAAAGAATTCAGACATGAAGTAGAAAAACAAACAGAAAAACCCATTAAGGTTCTTCGATCAGATCGAGGAGGTGAATACCTTAGCCGAGAATTCCTAGACTATCTAAAGAAAAATGGCATAGTCTCTCAATGGACTCCACCAGGAACACCTCAACTCAACGGGGTTTCAGAATGGAGAAATCGGACTCTATTGGATATGGTTCGATCCATGATGAGCTTCACAGACCTTCCTGATTTTCTTTGGGGACACTCATTGTTAACTTCAATCTATCTACTGAATAGGGTTCCCTCTAAAACCATTCCTACCACACCGTATGAGATATGGCACGGTAAGAAACCAAGTCTGAGTCATCTCAGAATTTGGGGTTGTCCGGCTCATGTCAAAAGACAACAAGCGGACAAGTTAGAGTTTAGGTCCTTCAGAGCTCGATTCATAGGATATCCTAAAGAGTCATTAGGATACTATTTCTACATTCCAGAAGACCACAATGTGATTGTGAGTCGACATGCCATCTTTCTTGAAAAATAGTTTATTCAAGATAGCGGCATTGGAAAAGCAGATCAAGCTTGATGAGAAAGTCTCACAAGTACAACGAGCTAAGGACCAATTGGAACCAAATCAGGTTGAGCCAATAAGAACACTACCTCCTCCACCTCGTAGATCGGAAAGAGTTTTCCCATCCCCCTGAAAGATACTTAGGTATTATTTCAGAGGAAGTAGAGGAAAATGTTCCTCATAGGTAATGGTGCTCATGGTGATGATCCCAAAACCTACAACGAGGCGATATCAGATATCGACTCCGAGAAATGGCTAGAGGCAATGCAGTCAGAGAAATTGACTCGATGCACTCAAACCAAGTCTGGACCTTGGTAGATCCACCAGAAGGTATAGTACCTATTGGGATGTAAATGGATCTTCAAGAGAAAGATTGGTGCAGATGGGAATGTGGAGACATTCAAGGCTAGACTAGTGGCAAAAGGTTATAGTCAATGCGAAGGCATTGACTATCAGGATACCTTTTCCCCAGTGGCTATGCTAAAATCCATCCGCACATTGCTTGCCGTTGCAGCCTATTTCGATTATGAAATATGGCAAATGGACGTGAAAACGGCATTCCTTAAATGGATATCTTGAGGAAGATATCTATATGGAACAGCCGCTAGGTTTCACATCCAGTGATACTGATCACAAGGTTTGCAAGCTGCAAAGGTCCATATATGGACTTAAGCAAGCATCTCGGAGCTGGAACACTCGTTTCAATGATGTGATCAAAAAGTTTGGTTTCATCAAAAATGAAGAGGAACCATGTGTTTTCAAAAAGGTCAGTGGGAGCGCTGTTGTCTTCCTCGTATTGTACGTGGATGACATCCTCCTTATTGGGAATGATATTCCCATGTTGACGACAGTCAAAATGTGGTTGTCCAAGGAATTCTCCATGAAAGACCTAGGTGAAGCATCCTTTATTCTAGGAATTAAGGTCTATAGGGATAGACCGAATAGGATGCTAGGACTTTCACAGAAGATGTACATAGAGGAAGTACTAAAGAGGTTTAGTATGGAAAACTCTAAGAGGGGATTAATACCCTTCAGACATGGTATTCATCTTTCCAAGAAGATGTGCCCTAGCACACCTGAGGAAATAGAACGCATGAGCAAGATCCCTTATGCTTCTGCAATAGGGAGCCTCATGTATGCCATGCTATGTACACGACCTGATATAGCCCATGCTGTGAGTGTCACAAGCAGATATCAGTCAAATCCAGGTGAAGAACACTGGACTTCTGTGAAATGTATCCTTAAGTACTTGAGAAGAACTAAGGATATGATGTTGGTCTTTGGTAATGGAGAACTCCAAGTCCAGGGATACACAGACTCGGATTTCATGTCCGATATAGATGATCGAAAGTCGACATCTGGAAGTCTGTTTGTGTGCAATGGTGGTGCTGTCAGCTGGAAGAGTTCCAAGCAAATCGTGATAGCAGATTCCACCATGGAAGCAGAATATATCGCTGCATCAGAGGCTGCGAAGGAAGCATTCTGGTACAAGAAGTTTGCTGCAGAAATTCAGAGTAATGCCATCAGATGCCATTCCTCTATACTGCGACAACAATGGCGCCATAGCCCTTGCTAAGGAGCCGAGGTCTCACCAGAAATCCAAGCACATTGAGCGGCGATACCACCTCATCCGCGATTACCTCGAGAAGGGTTACGTCGAGGTCAAGAGAGTCAACTCCGCAGATAATGTGGCAGACCCACTTACAAAGCCGTTGGGCCAGCAGAAGATCGAAGCCCACCTTGAGAAGATGGGACTTAGACTTGTAGCCAATTGGCTTTAGGACAAGTGGGAGATTGTTAGATATATGTGCCCTAGAAGCCAGAATTGGCTGACACTTGTAATACACTTCTAGGGGCAAAATTATAATTTTGACTATAATCAATAAAATGGGTTATTTTCTATCACATATGTGTATTTAGTGTCTGTGATACATCCTTTGAGTTAATGGTAATGATAATTCATATTTTCAAGAGTTGAAAATTTAAGACATGAATAATCATTATTAACTCATAAAATGCTCCCGACCATAGGATCATCACGAGGATGGTGATTGATCCGGAAGGTTGGTGTACAATCGCTTCTCTTTAGTAGATGAGTCTTGAGTCTACGGTGTGGAGACACCGGAGCGAGAGTACAGGTACTCGTTAGAGAACGAGGGCACTGAGCGTGACCACCTCGAGTAGTCATTAGGGAAGTCTACCTTCTCGTCAATGACTGACTCGATGCTGCAGTAGTGTGTCTGGTTCTTTGACCTGAGGTGCATCGGCAGTTCACCTTGAGGGTGTTATAGTTTGACTACACCATTACTCGGTCTCCTAGCCATATGGAACCCTGAGGTGTATGTTGGCTATAGCATGTTCATTGTAGGAACTGGATTGCATCAAGATGGAATCTATCTACCTCGGTGGTAGAGGAGCAGCCCTATGATGATCATGAGAATCAAGTCCAGAAGTCCATGGCCATGGCAGAGTGAAATAATAGAAAGAGTTTCTATTTAGATTTTCACATTCGGACTTCGAATCGAATGATTACATCATATGACAGAGACTAGGGTTTGACGAGTTCACCTTAACCCTAATCTGATCGGGGCTCAAGATAGAAGAACTTAATCACACAGGTAGCTGCACCAAGAGGTTCGCATTCAGCTCTGATGGGTTGCCACCATATACTGCTAGGTGTCACTGGTGGATTTTGGGAGCAATTAGAATGATTTAGATGATCGATCATTCTAGCTGTTCGAATCAGAAGAGTTCTGATCCATCGAAAGGAGTTTCGATGATGTCGATGATAGAGATCATGACATATCCCATTACCATACAGAACTGAACCTAACTGGGTCACACAAACAAGGGTTTGAATCTGGTGATCATCAATTGAACTGATCTAGTTCAATTGATCTGAATGAGATTCAATTAGGTTCAAGGAAAATCGTGCTAGCACTCGATTGAACCTAACGTTCTTCTTTTACTATCATAAATAAGTTGTCCTGACTGAGCCAAAGGAGTTTGTGCTCAATCAGAGGCCTTCATATGGTCTGACTGGAGGTTGTCCAAGTCAGAAAAGGTTGTCTTATTTTGTAAGACATTACCTGCCATTTTTGGTCACCTGCCATTTCTTGTTCTTTGACTTTGGTCAAAAGTCTACCTTTGACTGGTCAAATGTGACCATTGACACTTTGACTTTTGACCACATGTCATGCACCTATTGGAGAGCTGGTGGGGGCCTGTCCCCCTGCCAGAACCTGGCAAGGAGGAGGGCGCACGCCACCCTAGGCGTGTGCCCAAGTTGGAGGCGCCTAGGAGTCCTTGTTGGACAAGGACTCCATCTCCTTTTTGGATTCCAATTAGAGTTCTCCTAAGAACCAACTTTGACTGGTCTTAGGCACCCTCTAAGGAGGAATCCAGGGGACTCTATTCCCACCAATCAGATTTAGATCTGATTTCACAAAGGATTGTGATTGGTTGGGAAGAAGAGGAGTTGGATCACAGGTAGTCTATAAATAAGATCCTACGCCCAACTCAGATTATGATATGATTGAGAATCATAATTCCCCACGCCCAAGGCTGCCTCTCCCCTCTTCCTCCACACCAAACCTCCTTCTCCCTCTCCTCTCCACGTCCAAAAGGGTTTTGGAGTTTGGTTGGTGCGATCTAGATCAAAGAAAGGAGGTCTAAAGCAAGAAGGCTGCACTGCTGCAAAGGACGACTGCTGATCTTCAAAAGAAGTTTTGAAGATCCTCCAGATCAGATCCAGATCTAATTTTTGGAGGTGTGATAGAGAAGAAGAGGATCTCCAGATCCAGTTCGAATGGATATCGGTAGAGGTCAGGCGCTTGCGTGGAGCTGAAGTGGAAGGAGAGGAGGACGGCAAAGATAGCGATGAAGTACTAGTCGGAGGAGAAGATCCTCCACCATCATGCCGACTCGTAGGTTAGGATCATCACCACGTACAGCAGCACCATCATCATCAGCGCACATTGTATATAGATCTTGCCACGTGATCATCATCCCACTTTGCTTTTTCTTGCTTCTCTGTCGTTGGATATGGTGGTGGTGGTGGTGGTGCTATCGGTGGGTGGGGCAGTGGCATGCAGTAGAAAATTTGGCAAGGTACGAGCAGTGGAATGATGGAAATGTAGCAGTCTACACTAATTCAATGGAATAAAAATTTACTCCAATTAAATTATAAATTAAATTATATTATTTATAGGTTACTTTAGATTAAAATTTATTATCATTATGATTATTTTTTATTTTTATAAAATCAATAGATCATTGGAGTGTTGCTAATTCAGCTTCTCAAATGAGTTTTGTTATGCCATCTAGAAAAAATTTTAAATGAAAGTTAATATGTATTTTTCATAGACTATAAATGTTAATAAACAAACAATCTTTGAGTTTCCAACTAAAAAAATTAAAATTACATACAACTAAACTAAACAATTTAAAATTAGTGACAATAAATATAAAAAAATATAATAACTGAAAACTAATAATAAAAAACTTTAATTTGATATAGCCTTTCGTATTTCGACTCTATAGAAAATCAATAGTTTATTCAGCTCCTATGTAAAAAAAAATTAATTACATAATTTATTTATTTTTATTTAATTAAAAAATTATTTTCATATATTCAGTCGTATGGAACATGCGGGTTGCGGGTTCTCGACTAGTTCTGCTATAAGATTACGTTTGATGGTCAATTGCAATTTTTTCATTTGTTTGCCCCAGCGAGTTGTGTCCATTTAACTTCAAGTGTCCATTCAATAAACATGACGTGAGGAAACAAACGACAAAAATTCCATTCATCCTCTAGCATGTTATTATATAAGCAAATCGGAAAAGAGAGAAAATGGGAGATTTTTTTCTTTCATAGAAAAAGGTGAACAAGATTTTTAAGTCTATATACTTTGATTTTCAAGTGCCATTGTAGCTTGATAAATTTCTCACTTCCTCAGCCCACATTTTACATTTTTATCATCACCAAATTCCTCTACCTTGAATGTTGCTGTAATAAGAATTCTCTCCCGAAGTACATATAAATGGAAGTTTAAGATCAATTTTTATGAAAAGTTCAATTTTCTAGATCGAAGCATAAAATTAATTGCTTTTCTATGTTTTGTATATTGTTATATAGTTATCATTTCTTTTTACACGTGATAGAGTTTCAGAATTTTGAAAAAAAGCAAGTTGCTTTTATGTACATAATTAATGATTATATCATGGTCTATACAAGGCAAGCACATACTAATATTATGATCATCCATGTCTCTTCAATTTTATATCAATATATTTAAAACTTTCGATGATGGACATTGGCTTCCTCTTCAATATGGTTATTAATTTTTTTTTATTTTTATTTATTAAATTATTTTTTGATTTATTATATTAAAAATTATGCACTCAATTATTTTTTTTTTTAAGCTGTTGGAGTCGATCAAAATCATATACTAGCCCAAATCAAAAGGCGATAGGACGATATGGCCAAGGTTTCCATCAAATTGCAGGAAACATCAAGATGAGTCTGTACATCATGACTTCCTTCTTTAACTTAAATCTATGGATGTAGATCACAATGCATCATAAACTACGCATTATTAATGCTGTCCATGAGTAATAATTTCTTCAGTAAGTGGTTGTTCATGGAATTTGCAATGGGATTTCTAATTAGATTTTGATTATGGCACTTTTTTTATTAGTATTATTTTGTATATTTTTATTTTTAAATTTGTTTATCTGACGTCCATGAAGGGTGATCAATTTATTAAATATAATGTTATTGAACAAATCATTACTGACGCCGGTGAGATAATTTGCTATTAAAATTTTTGTACCTTCTTTTATGGTGCTAGCCGCTGCCAAGGTTATTTCTACGTTAATAGGTAACTCTCTGATAACATGTTTATCAAACTTTTGGACTAAGATTTAAAGAATCAATCATTTGTAAATATTTGATGTTGGTGCAGAATCTAATTGACGCCGGATCGAATTGAAGTCGAAAAAGAAGAAGTCATCATCGGTGACCTGCAAAATAAAGTTCCGCTCGAAGTCGATGGTGGTGACTCTAGCAGGACCCTCTGACGATCAAGTCAGCTCTTCTGACAATAGAAATGAAGTGCTCAAATAAGAATTTAGCAGAGTTTTGGAAAGGAAAAGAGAGCTTAAAGAAAACGTATCTGAAGGATCCTTTTTATAGATGAAACCTATAGCGAATTGATAGTGATGGCTGTAACAATCCAGTAGTGGACCGCTTGGGGCCACGTGGAGTTTGTTACGGAGAGAAGTATCCATTATTATGATGTGGCTATTCGGTAGTGGGCCGCTCGGGATCACATGGAGTTTGTTATGGAAAGTGGTATCCGTTGCCATGAAGTGGCCGTTCGTTGAGATTTAATAGTCGAAGTTTGGAGGAAGCAGGCATTGATTGCTGAAGAGCTTTGATATACATCAATTCTAGAGGAGTTTAAACTCCTAAAGGGAATACGGCTAGAGGAGATCATCCGGGAGGAATACTAGCTGAACTCTGAAAGTAATCTGTAAGAGGAATCCGACTGAAGAAGAAGTCCGGATGGAGTTCGGCTCTTAGAAGAGTTCGGTCGAAGGAGAAGTCCGAAAGAAGTTCGGCTCCTGGAGGAGTTTAGTCGAAGGAGAGGTCCGAAAGGAGTTCGGCTCCTGGAGGAGTTCAGTCAAAGGAGAAATTCAGAAGGAGTTCGGCTCCTGAAGGAGCTTGACTGGAGGAGAAATTCATAAGAAGTTCGGCTCCTGAAGGAGCTTGATTGAAGGAGAAATCCAGAAGGAGTTCGGCTCCTGAAGGAGTCCGACTGAAGGAGAAATCCGGAGGAAGTTTGGCTCCTAGAGGAGTTCGATTGAAGGAGAAATTCAGGAGTTCGGCTCCTGAAGGAGCTTGGCCGAAGGAGAAATTCGGAAGGAGTTCGGCTCTTGGAGAGTTCGACCGAAGGAGGAATCTGAAAGGAGTTCGGCTCCTGAAGGAGCTTGATTGAAGAAAGAAATTTGGAAGGAGTTCGGCTCCTGGGGGAGTCCTACTGAAGGAGAAATCTGGAGGAAGTTCGGCTCCTAGAAGAGCCTGACTGAAGGAGAAATTCGAAAGGAGTTCGGCTCCTAGAGGAGCTTGACTGAAGGAGAAATCGAGAAGGAGTTCGACTACTGAAGGAGAAATCTAGAAGGAGCTCGGCTTCTGAAGGCATCTGACTAAAGGAGAAATCCAAAAGGAGTTTGGCTCCTAAAGGAGCTTGACTGAAGGAGAAATTCATAAGAAGTTCGACTCCTGAAGGAGCTTGACTGAAGGAAAAATCTGGAAGGAGTTCGGCTCATATAGGAATCCGACTGAAGGAGAGGTCCGAAAGGAGGTCGACCCTTAGAGGGGCTCGACTGATGAAGAAGTAATCCAGAAAGAGTTCGGTTGAAATCCGAAAGGAGTTCGACTGGGGTTCGATCGTTCGAGGAAGAATTCTCGATTGAAGCTCTTCCGTGATTATCAATTGCATTAGGCTAAGCATTAGACTGGACTTCGGCAGGAGCGAAATTTATCCCCAACAATAGTCCCCCTACTCTTGAGTTCGAAATTCGAAGAAAGGGAATACCAAAAAGGTGACTGCCGAAGTCCTTTTTCGGGCTTGTACCCATTAAGGTCGAAGCTCGGAGGAGATCTTATCTCCTATTGATGTTGAAGTTGAAGTTGAAGTTGAAGCTCGGAGGAGATCTTATCTCCTGTTGAGGTTAGATGTTGGAGCTCGGGGAGATCTTATCTCCAGCCTGAGATTAAGTTGAAGTTGAAGCTCGGAGGAGATCTTATCTCCAGTCGAGGTTGAAGGAGATCTTATCTCCTATTGGGTTGACATTGAAGCTCGGGAGAGATCTTATCTCCAGCCGAGGTTGAAGAGATCTTATTCAGCCGAGGTTGAAGAAGATCTTATCTCCTATTGACGTAGACGTTGAAGCTTAAGGGAGATCTTATCTCTAGCCGAGGTTGAAGGAGATCTTATCTCCTATTGACGTAGACGTTGAAGCTCGGAGAGATCTTATCTCCAGCCGAGGTTGAAGAAGATCTTATCTTCTATTGATGTAGAAGCTCGGAAGAGATCTTATCTCCAGTCGAGGTTGAAGGAGATCTTATCTCCTGTTGATTAGTTGAAGCTCGGAAGAGATCTTATCTCCAGTCGAGGTTGAAGGAGATCTTATCTCCTGTTGACATAGATGTTGAAGCTCGGAGGAGATCTTATCTCCAAGAGACTGAAGTTGAAGTTGAAGCTCGGAGAGATCTTATCTCCAGCCGAGGTTGAAGGAGATCTTATCTCCTATTGACGTAGATGCTGAAGCTTGGAAGAAGATCTTATCTCCAGTCGAGGTTGAAGGAGATCTTATCTCCTGTTGACGTAGATATTGAAGCTCGGGGAGATCTTATCTCCAGCCGAGGTTGAAGGAGATCTTATCTTCTGTTGACATAGACATTGAAGCTCGGAAGAGATCTTATCTCCAATCGAGGTTGAAGGAGATCTTATCTTCTATTGACGTTGAAGCTTGGAGGAGATCTTATCTCAAGTCGAGGTTGAAGGAGATCTTATCTCCTATTGATGTAGAAGCTCGGGAGAGATCTTATTCAGCCGAGGTTGAAGGAGATCTTATCTCCTATTGACATAGACGTTGAAGCTCGAGGAGATCTTATCTCCAATCGAGGTTGAAGAAGTTCTTATCTCTTGTTGACGTAGAAGCTCGGAGGAGATCTTATCTTCAGCCGAGGTACAAGGAGATGTTATTCCCTGTTGACGTAGATGTTGAAGCTCAGGAGAGATCTTATCTCCAGCCGAGGTTGAAGGAGATCTTATCTCCTATTGACGTAGACGAGATCTTATCACCTGTTGACGTAGAAGCTCAAGAGATCTTATCTCCAGCTGAGGTTGAAGGAGAACTTATCTCCTATTGATGTAGAAGCTCAGGAGAAATCTTATCTCTTAGCCGAGGTTAAAGGAGATCTTATCTTTTGTTGACGTAGACATTGAAGCACGGAGGAGATCTTATTTTCAGCTGAGGTTGAAGGAGATCTTATCTCCTATTGGCGTAGACGCTGAAGCTCGGAGGAGATCTTATCTCCAGCCGAGGTTGAAGGAGATCTTATCTCCTATTGACGTAGATGTTGAAGCTCGAGAGATCTCTAGCCGAGGTTGAAGGAGATCTTATCTTCCATTGATATAGATGTTGAAGCTCAAAAAAGATCTTATTTCCAACTGAGGTTGAAGGAGATCTTATCTCCTATTGACGTTAGAAGCTCGGAGGAGATCTTATCTCCAGTCAAGGTTGAAGGAGATCTTATCTCCTGTTGAGTTAGAAGCTTGGGAGAGATCTTATCTCCAACCGAGGTTGAAGGAGATCTTATCTTCTGTTGACGTAGACATGAAGCTTGGGGAAGATCTTATCTCCAGCTGAGGTTGAAGGAGATCTTATCTCCTATTGACGTTAGAAGCTCGTGGAAAGATCTTATCTCCAGTCGAGGTTGAAGAAGATCTTATCTTCTTTGATGTAAATGTTAAAGCTTGGGAGATTTTATCTTCAGTCGAGGTTGACGGATATTCCTATTGGTGTAGAAGCTCGGGGGAGATCTTATCTCCAGCCAAGGTTGAAGGAGATCTTATCTCCTATTGACGTAGACATTGAATGCTCGAGGGAGATCTTATCTCCTAGCCGAGGTTGAAGGAGATCTTATCTCCTATTGACGTGGACGTTGAAGCTCGAAAGAGATCTTATCTCCAATCGAGGTTGAAGGAGATCTTATCTTCTATTGGCGTAGAAGCTCGGAAGAGATCTTATCTCCAATCGAGGTTGAAGGAGATCTTATCTTCTATTGATGTAGAAGCTCAAGGGAGATCTTATCTCCTGTTGAGGTTGAAAGAGATTTTATCTCCTATTTGCGTAAATGCTGGAGCTCGGGGGAGATCTTATCTCCAGCCGAGGTTGAAGTTGAAGTTGAAGCTCAGGGGAGATCTTATCTCCAGTCGAGATTGAAGGAGAACTTATCTCCTGTTGGCATAAATGCTGAAGCTCATGGGAGATCTTATCTCTAGTCGAGGTTGAAGGAGATCTTATCTTCTGTTGACGTAGATGTTGAAGCTCGGGAGAGATCTTATCTTTAGTTGACGTTGAAGGAGATCTTATCTTCTATTGACGTAGACATTAAAGCTCGAAGGAGATCTTATCTCTAGCCGAGGTTGAAGGAGATCTTATCTCCTGTTGACGTACATGTTGAAGCTCAGGAGAGATCTTATCTTCCAGTCGAGGTTGAAGGAGATCTTATCTCCTATTGACGTAGACATTGAAGCTCAGAGGAGATCTTATCTCCAACCGAGGATTGAAGGAGATCTTATCTCCTATTGATGTAGAAGCTCAGAGGAGATCTTATCTCCAGCCGAGGTTGAAGGAGATCTTATCTTCTGTTGATGTAGAAGTTAAAGAAGATCTTATCTCCTACCGAGGTTGAAGGAGATCTTATCTCCTGTTGATGTAGACGTTCAAAGGTCGGAGGAGATCTTATCTCCAATCGAGATTGAAGGAGATCTTATCTTTTGTTGACGTAGAAGCTTGTGGAAGATCTTATCTCCAGCCGAGGTTAAAGGAGATCTTATCTCCTATTGACGTAGATGTTGAAGCTCGAGGAGATCTTATCTCCAGTCGAGATTGAAGGAGATCTTATCTCCTATTGATGTAGAAGCTCGAAGAAGATCTTATCTTCAGCCGAGGTTGAAGGAGATCTTATCTCCTGTTGACGTAGGCGTTGAAGCTTGGGGGAGATCTTATCTCCAGCCGAAGTTGAAGAAGATCTTATCTCCTATTGACATAGACGTTGAAGCTCGGGGGAGATCTTATCTCCAGTCGAGGTTGAAGGAGATCTTATCTCCTATTGAAGTAGACGTTGAAGCTCGGAGGAAGATCTTATCTCCAGCCGAGGTTGAAGGAGATCTTATCTTTTGTTGACGTAGAAGCTCGAAGAAGATCTTATCTTCCATTGATGTAAAAGCTCTGGAGAGATCTTATCTTCTATTGAGGTTGAAGAAGATCTTATCTCCTATTGGCATAGACGCTGGAGCTCGGAGGAGATCTTATCTCTAGTCGAGGTTGAAGGAGATCTTATCTCTTATTGGCGTAGATGCTGAAGCTCAGGAGAGATCTTATCTCCAATCGAGGCTTGAAGGAGATCTTATCTCCTATTGACGTAGACGTTGAAGCTCGAAAGAGATCTTATCTCCAACCGACGTTGAAGGAGATTTTATCTTTTATTGATGTAGAAGCTCGGGGAGATCTTATCTTCAGTTGAGATTGAAGGAGATCTTATCTCCTATTAATGTAGAAGCTCGGGGGAGATCTTATCTCTAGTCGAGGTTTAAGAAGATCTTATCTCCTATTGATGTAGAAGCTCGGAAGAGATCTTATTTTCAGTCGAGGTTGAAGGAGATTTTATCTCTTATTGATGTTGAAGCTTGGGAGAGATCTTATTTATAGCCGAGGTTGAAGGAGATCTTATCTTCTGTTGACGTAGATGTTGAAGCTCGGAGGAGATCTTATCTCCAGCTGAGGTTGAAGGAGATCTTATCTCTTGTTGATGTAGAAGCTCGAAGGAGATCTTATCTCCAACCGAGGTTGAAGGTCTTCGACTTGCTCATATTTGGACGAGGTTCTCCTTCTATTCCTAACATGGCCACTATTGATTGCTTCTTTCCTGTCATCATATAATATTTCCATCAAAAAATAAAAGTATTGAAATGGAGGAGTTTTATTAAAAAAAAATTACTGACAATATATCCTCAGATTTTTTGAATTTTTTGATCGTGGAAGCGTTGTTCCTTTGAGCTCCTTCAGACGATAAGTTTCATACCGGATGATCTTCTCTATTCCATACTAGCCTTTCCAATTTGGGGTAAGCTTTCCCTAGCTTTGAGGCTGAGAGATGGCGGCTCGTCGAAGCACTAAGTCCCCCCGAGATAATATTGATGATGCCGAGATACGATCGATCTCCTTATTGTTCCTTCCTCATTGGCGGATCTGACTACGATAGTGCCTTGGCTGATCTTCTCTTACTTTAGATTGGTGTCTGAGGAATTGACCCAATCGACTTCTCCTGATGAGCTTCTCGATTTTATCTCGAAGTTGAATGAATTCTTTAGTATTATGACCGTAGTCATGATGGTAGAGACAGTACTTACTTCGATTGTGCTTTTTTGGAGGAGATCGTAATTCTTCTAGTCTTCATAGCTAATTCTTAATCTCCATCAAAACTTAAGTTTTAGGAGCATTAAGGGGGCGTAGTTGTGGAACCTTTCAAGGAGAGAACATCTTCGTGCCCTTCTATCGGAGCTTCTTTGATGATGAGCTCGAGGAGGAGTTCGATTTTGCCTGCGCTCAGGGGGAGTCCGTGAGTGCGATCGAACTTCATTCGGCCCTCCTTCAGCAATGGGTCTATTAGACTCGCCTGTCCGCTGCTCTTCTATGGCTTCTTTATCCTTCAACTTGAAGGTTTCTTCCATATGGACATATCCTTCAGTCCGAGCTAGCATATCGATAAAGTTTTTGGGGTACCTCTTCTTTAGGAAGAATAGTAAATCATTCTTCTGAAGGCCGCTCTTGAGTATGGCTATTGCAACAGACTGGTCTAGGTTTCGGACCTCCAATGCAGCAGCATTAAATTGGATGACATAAGTTCAGATGGATTTTCCCTCCTTCTGCTTGACATTCATCAGGGAATCCAAACCTCGGCATGGACGTTGGCTGCTGACGAAGTGTGCCATAAACTGATGGCTCATCTGGTCAAAGAAGAAGATCATACCTGGTCTCAACGTCAAGTACTAGTTTCTTGCTGCTTCCTTCAAGGTAGATGGAAAAGCTTGGTATAAGATGGTGTCTGGTGTGCCATGGAGTAGTATCATGATCTGGAAGGCCTCTAGATGATTGATTGGATCAGAGGTTCCATCATAGATTTTAAATTGAGGAAGCTTGAAGTTCGGTGGAACGGGCTCTTGCATAATTCAGAGAGGAAAATGAGGATCGGTACAGATGTTGTCATAGTAAGCCAGGGCGATGTGGTGGAGTTTCTCAATTCATCGATCCATCTTTCGTAGTTTGTGATCGAGGACGTCATCTCGATTGTAGATCTCAAATGGCTTTTGACTGTAGATGGGGAAGATCTCTTCTAGAGGAGAATCATGATCCGAATATGGATCCTCTGCTCTCTATTTATCTTTTTCAAGGGCGATAGATATACTAGCCTAAGTGCTCTTCCTTGGGATCGATTTTTGACATGTTGATGGTGGGTTTTCTGATAGAGTCACCATCGAGGGCTGCCGCATGGCCTGCACCATCTCGGTGAGGCCTTGAACCCACTGCATCAGTAGGTTAAACTGCTCTGGATCTATCATGGCCGTCGATGGAGGTGGAGATTGAAGTATCGGTGATGAAGCAGGAATGGATGGATCTAGCTTAAATTTGATGGTAGAAGCGATAGATCTTCAGGTAGTCGCCTTCTTTTGAGGCATTTCTTGGGATTTAAGAAGAGGATGGAGATGAACCTTGAAGAAGAAGGTCGGCAGGATCGACTGAATGCTCCTTTAAGAATAAGGATACCTCAGATATAAAGGCCCTTCCTCTAGCGTCAATTCTGTTGGTACAGAATTTGATTGACGTTCGATCGAGCTAGAGTCGAGGAAGAAGAGGTCACCGTCGGTGACCTATAAAATAAAGTCCCATCCAGAGTCGATGGTGGTGGCTTCGGTAGGACCCTCCAATGATTAAGTCAGCTCTTCTGACCAATAGAAATAGAGTACTCAGACAAGAATTTAGCAAAATTTTGGAAAGAAGAAGAGAGCTTAGAAAAAATATATCTGAAGGATCTCTTTTCATAGACGGAGCCTCTAGCAGATTGATAGTGATGGTTGTAACCATCCAGTAGTGGGCCACTCGGAGGTATGTGGAGTTTGTTATGAAGAGAGATGTCCATTATTGTAATGTGGCTGTTTGATAGTGGGCTGCTCGGGACCACGTGGAGTTTGTTATGGAGAGTGGTGTCCGTTGCCATAAAGTGACTGTTCGTTGAGATTTAATAGTCAAAGTTCGGAGGAAGCAGGTATTGGTTGGTGAAGAGCTTTGACATATATCAATTCTAGAAGAGTTTGGACTCCTAAAAAAATATGGCTAGAGGAGATCATCCAAAAGGAATGCTAGCTGAACTTTAGAAGTAATCCGCTGGAGGAATCCGACTGAAGGAGAAGTCCGAAAGGAGTTCGACCAAAGAAAAAGTTCAGAAGGAGTTCGGCCGAAGGATAAATTCGGAAGAAATTTGGCTCTTGGAGGAGCTTGACTAAAGAAGAAATCCAAAAGGAGTTCGGCTCCTAGAGGAGCTTGACTAAAGAAGAAATCTAGAAGGGGTTCGGCTCATGGAGAAGTCCGACTGAAGAAAAAATCCAGAGGAAGTTCGGCTCCTGGAGGAGTCTGATTGAAGAAGAAATCCAGAAGGAGTTCGGCTCCGAGAGGAGATTGGCCGAAGGAGAAATTTGAAAGGAGTTCGGCTCCTAGAGGAGTTTGGTCGAAAAAGAAATCCGAAAGAAGTTCGGCTCCTGGAGGAGCTTAACTGAAGGAGAAATCCGGAAGGAGTTCGACTTTTGGAGGAGTCCGACTGAAGAAGAAATTCAGAGGGAGTTCGGCTCTTGGAGGAGTCCGATTGAAGAAGAAATTCGGAAGGAGTTCGGCTCCTGGAGGAGCTTGACTGAAGGAAAAATCCATAAGAAGTTCGGCTCCTAGAGGAGTCCGACTGAAGGAGAAATTCAGAAGGAGTTTAGCTCCTGGAGGAGTCTGACTGAAGAAGAAATCAGGAAGGAGTTTGGCTCCTAGAGGCATCCGATTGAAGGAGAAATTCATAAGAAATTCGGCTCCTAGAGAAGCTTGACTGAAAGAAAAATCCAGAAGAAGTTCGGCTCCTATAGGAATCCAACTGAAGGAGAGGTCCGGAAGGAGTTCGGCCGCTGGAGGAGCCCGACTGATGAAGAAGTAATCCGAAAGAAGTTCGGTTGAAGTCCGAAAGGAGTTCGGCTGGGGTTCGGCCGTTGGAAGAAGAATTTTCAATGGAAGCTCTTCCGTGATTATCGGTTGCATTAAGCTAAGCATTAGACTAGACTTCGATGGAAGCAAAATTTATCCGTAATATTTGATAATTAGCTTATGTTTTGCATATAGGACACTCCTCAGAAGAATTTTAAATTAGAAGAAATACCAACATTTTGTCTTAATAGCTATGGAAGCTGTTATTTAGTTAACAGTGGTGTTTTAAATTATTTAGTTAACAGTGGTGCGATTTCACATTCTACTAATATGATTGATTAGAGAAAATAGGTAAATATGGTTAATGAAATTAGTTTGTTCACCTTTTCTTCTTGTTGCTAACTCAAATTTGTTTTGCCAATCAGAAAGATCGATGGTTTGTTGCAGATATTGCTTTTGATTTGATCCATTTTTCTAGATTTTTCTAGAATTCACAATCAGTGTTGTAGATATGTCTGTATGGTCATGTGGTTCTATATTTTAGAAATGGCTGGGTTTCTTATTTTCGTGTCCACTAATTAGTTTATTAGCAGTAATGGTATGCCATGATGTACTATATCTAAAGTGCAAGACATGAAAGTTGTGTTCACCTATAAAAGACTTATGTTTTAGGTAAAGACACATCCATTTGCCTTCTTCTTTCTCCTTTATTTTTGCTTTGGCTCACAAGATGGAGAACTAAAGTTTTTGTCTGATCGGAGATCTTTCTTGGGTCAGAATTACCACTCACATGACTGCTCGTCTTTACAGGTTTCATGATCCCTACCAATGATTTGCCCTCATATGACTGGTTTCACCTTCCTTTAAAAGATCAAAATTAGATGTACTAATGTTTTAGGTAAAGATTTATATTTCCTATCATCTCCATTAAGGATCTTTTTGTACATGAATATAGATGTATTTATATAAACACTCGTCTAAAGACCTTTAATGTTATGTGGAGCTGAAAAATAATATTACAAAGATGCTTTTCTTAGTTTGTTGCACTTTATGTTTGGGGATAATAATCAATAATTGTCTAGCTTATGTTGTGATGTTTCCCTGCCATCTGATAGTAGTTTTGTAACTCATCCAAGACTTCTAAGTGCATACATGTAATGTGGATGTTGCCCATTTGATTTTATACTTAAGGTGGTGGGTCTCGATGAGGTCGTGAGCTTCATTTGCTAGAAGATGTTGGGCAAACTTCCACCAAGAATTAAAATTTTTCTTAAAGTTAGTGACAAAAAGAACCAAAAAGAACTTAAAAAATGCTTCATTGAAAAGTAAAGATTTGTTGTTGCCGAAAGATAAATAATCGAAAATCTACATTCTTGCTTTATGGTAATGGATGGTGTATGATATGGTCCAATCAGAAACAAAGAGAGGGGGTTGTAACTAAATTTTAAATTTTACTTTGTAGCTTTTCCTACATTGTTGGTTTTTTGTTTTTCACTTTTCTATTAGAGGCTTTTACAATTTATAATAGAAGGGAATGGCAGGTCTCTCTTACAAGAGGTCTTATTGGCACTTAAAATATTTCTTGAGATTTTAGTTATTGTACTACAACTTGTTTTTGCAACACATCCTACTCTTAGGGGCTACTAGATCTTGGTGTTTGTTTTGCAAGAAAGTGATATGAGTTGCTCATAAGCAGCTTGAGGTCTATTCAATTAAACAATGTTATTACGATGCGTGATATAGGTGTCAAGTATCCAACGGTCTAGGAGGGTTGTGTATGAGATCTTTCAAAAAATTGGACATGGGTAGGGATGGCAATGGTCGGGTTGGAAATTGGATGGTTAGGATGTTACCCATACCCGCCCCATGCCCCATGTTTTCCTTGGAGTGGGGCAAGCAAGTAAAGTTAGATGGACTAATTAGGTCAGATAAAGATACAGAATTTATTCTTAATTTTTCGTTACAAATCCTCTTTTTTTTATTTTTTTACCATAAGGAGGGGATTTATGAAGGCGAGGTTACATATATATATATATAGGTCGAGTTCAAGGTAGGTATTGCTATTAGGATTGGATAAGATCAAATAAAATCTATCCTATTAGGGCCACATTGGGTCCAGATAGGGTGGAGTAAACTGCCACCCATATATAACATGGAGAGATATCCATATATAAAGATTTATCCTTAAATATGTATGTCTATATGTGTGCAATGAATAGTAGGTTGGATTAATTGCTCAGCAATTACATATAATTCATAAAATCTTTTATTTAATGTTAAATTAGGAAAATTTCTAGGCACAAGTACCAAAAATTGAAATATAACCATATGAAAATCATGGTTGACAGTTCTGAAGTGTCCAAATGTCTATCCATGACAAAGAGCCTAGGCATTGAAGTATCCATGTAACACTCCAATTAAGGCTTGGTTCAAGCCCAGCTCACCAAAAAAGTGAGCTGAGCTCAAATAATTTTTAGATCTCAACTCATAAAAGAGCCGAGCTTGAGCAAGCGTGGATTGCAAATGTAAAGGGAAGCTTGACTTAGCTGATAAAAGCCCATCTTAAAATTTGTACAAGTCAAGCTTGAACAACATATCTTAAGCTGAGTCAAGCTTGAGCCAAGCTCAAGCGGATCCTCTATATATCAAACCAACCTTGAGTAACTTGATTCTATGCTCCTTCATATATGCTTGTTTAATGGATTTTTATACCAACAATTTGTACTTTTAGTAATAAAACATACTAGAATAATAGAAATCAATGTTTAATCATGTTTGATGTTCATTCTTAAACTAGATTTTGGATTTTCTCCCAAATTATGTCTAGTGTGTGGTAGTTGCATTTCATGTAGATATATTTATATATATAGCATGCAAGTCCATTGTTGACCCAGTGATTGATTTGATGGTACCAAAATACTTGAGCACATATGGTACTAACGTAAGCTTGTGATAATGATGGTAGGATTTCTTATATGTTCAAAGATCATGCACAAAATCAAGAAGAAACCCTCTCTAAAATAATCAAAGTTCAAGTTCTCCAAAGATTTTAACAAATACTGAAAGAGAAGAGTTGACTCTTGATTATTAAGAGTCAATCTCAAAATATCCATAGGCTTAAACAAAAAGCAATCAATCTTTGAAAGTGCTGACCCCAAGGTATCTGGAGTCGACCCCGATATGCCTAAAGAAAACTAGCACTATCCATGAATGCACCTCATAACAGTTTCAAGGTGAAGATAGAGTGCAATAAAATTTGATCAGTTCACAAGTTTCTTAGATTCAAATGAGTTGACCCATAAATTTTCTTAGGATGAAAATAGAGGGTAGTGAAAAGTTTCTGAGTCAACCCCAAGATAGAATGAGTTGACCCCAACTTTAATTAAGTCGATCCCAAAATGACCACAGCTAAAAGATAGAGAGCTATTCAGGGACACTGTGCTTCATAAGTCTATCCCTGATAGAGATGAGTCGACCCTAGCCAGTGATAAGTCAAACCCTAAAAGAGACAAGTTGACTCTACATTTGATAGCCTAATAGCTAGTTTTTCAAAACTTCTTTGGCAGGCAAAAAATGGGTATAATGGCTAGTTAAGCTCTCCAATGGTTAAATTTCTATTTCCATCCATTCTTGGACATATTTAACTAAGAAATTTAAGTAGGAAACTCATCTAAGCAAAAAAAAATCCAAAAAGAAAATATACTTGAGTGTTCAAGTCCAACCTTCAAGATTTCAATTCAATCAAAAAGTGAGGTAAGCAAGCATTGAATAAGTCTAAGCTAGCAACTAAAAGATCATTCAAATATCCTTTCATTCCTCTCTCAAATAATTAAGGAAGAAGTCAAAGCATTTAAGCAAGCTTCATCAATGACATCCATTGGGCTACACTGAGTTCTTTGTTTGAGCATTTACTTCTATTCTCTTGTATTTATTATTTTATTACAAGTTTCTTGGGATAGAAACTTGAGGGATAAAGCTTGTCCAAGCCTAATATTAGACATGTGTAATTGACTAAATCTTGGGGACTTAGTTGGAAAGATTAGAATCTATGCAAAACCAATTGGATTTGATTATGATCTCGAATAAAACAATTAGACTATAATCAAGAGAATTATAGTTGGAAAACTTAAGTGAGAGTTCTTGGGGAGTGGAAGTAGGTACTGAGTTTGGCACTGAATTACTATAAACTTCTTATGTTTGTGATTGTATAATTACTTGCTTTTATTTTTTGCTATTTTAACTATTTTACTACTTGCACATCACTCACTTTTGTAACTAGTAATTAAAGCTTGGCATTTAACTTTTAAAGAACCCAATTCATCCCCCCTCTTGGGGTGCTATCTCTAGGCAACAGGTGGTATTAGAACTTGGTACTCAGCTCATTTTGATTTAATGATTAAGAGTTAAAGGTTATGGCAACCCTGATTATTTTCTCTCTTGTCAAAGGCTAATTAACTAATAGACTTATACTATTTAATAGCATAAATTATATATATTTGAAAAATATAAATGAAAGTATTTATTCAAGCACTTGATTATAACTTATGGAGAGTTATAATCAAAGGCTCTTACATACCCATTATTTTTATTGATGGTGTGCCCTATCTCATACTAGAAAAGGATTGAGATAAGCTAGATAGGAAGATGACATAGCTAAATGCAAAGGCCCTGAATGTTTAATATTGCTCCTTAGATGCTAATAAATTTAATATAATTTCTACTTGTATTTCAACTAAAGATATATGTGATAAATTAGAAATTATCCATGAGATTACAAATCAAGTTAAAGAATTTAAAATTAATATACTTGTCCATAAATATGAATTATTCAAGATGGAACAATATGAATCTATAATTAAATGGTCACAAAATTTATTGATATTATTAATTATTTGAAAAGTCTTCACAATATATCCACAGTGAACTTGTTCAAAAAATTTTTAGATCTTTCCTAATAAGCTAGGAAGTCAAGATAATAGCCATCCAAGAAGTAAAGGATTTAAATAAACTAGCTTTGGAATAGCTTATTG
Organism: Cocos nucifera; assembly: GCA_006176705.1. NCBI lineage: Eukaryota > Viridiplantae > Streptophyta > Magnoliopsida > Arecales > Arecaceae > Cocos > Cocos nucifera. The sequence continues at coordinate 49,637 of QRFJ01000634.1, forward strand.
GCTTACTCATAACTCATAAGTTGAGCATACACCAAAATGTGGAGGAAGAGTTAAAGAAGAAAAAAATCATAGCCCTAAAATCAATGGCCAAAGATTATGTGGAAAACAACAAGTTGGAGGAAACTGATAATGAATATGAACTAGTCATGGTAACAAGAAAATTTGAAAAAATTATGAGAATAAAGAGCCAAGGATTTAAAAAGAAGGGTATGATCAAAGGGAAGCAAAGTAAGGATAAAGATGAGAGTAGCAAGCAGTGTGCTATGAATGTAAAATGTTTGTCACTTTAAGGCCGACTGTCCACTTCTTAAGAAAGCCCCTAAAAGATTCAAGAAAAAAGGCCATGATAGCCACTTAGATAGTAATGAGTGATACAACCTCCTAGAAAGAAGTAGAAAGAGAAGTTGCAAATTTATAACTTATTGCACATGAAGATGAGGTAAATTCTAAAAAACTTATTGATTTTACTTTTGATTAACTTCAAGATACTTTTCACGAGCTTATATTTGATTTTAAAAAATTAGGATAGAAAAATAAAGAATTAAAAAGAGAAAATAATGTCCAAATTTAAAAAAAAAAGCAAATTTTTTGAATGAGAAGAAGGCTTTAGTTGAAGAAACAACAAACTAAAATAGGATGTTAGAAGACTAAAACCAATTGTTGATTAATTCACTCTTAGTTCTGAAAAACTATAAATGATTTTAGAAATTTAAAAAGTTGTTTATGATAAAGCTGAATTACGATATAATTTAATAAGAAAGCAAAAGTTCTTAAAAAATATATTTGTAAAAGCCTCTGAAAATTCTTGTTCTACTTGTTTCAAATGTAATAAGGAGACCATAAAGCTTTTGAATATAACAATAAGAAAATTGGCCATACTTTAGTTAAACAAATTTAGATTTCGAATGAAACCAAGCCTTTTAACCTCAATAGACTCAAGAAAACTTGGGTAACTAAATTAAAATTTTAATTATTATTTGTAAGTGTACTTAGCATCCTATACTATAAAGAGAAGATAGTATTTTGAGAGCAGATGCTCAAGGCGCATGATGAGGGATGAATCCTAATTCATCATCCTAAAGGCTAAAGATGGAGGGATGGTAACTTTTGGAGACAATGAAAAAGAAAAATATTGATCTCGATAACATTTAAATCATCCTTTCCACTTTTATTGAAAATGTATTATTGTTAATAGTTTAAAATATAACTTGCTTAGTATTAGTCAACTTTTTGATAAAGATTTTAAAGTTTTATTTGAATCATCTCATTGTCTTATAATTGGTTCTAGAGATAATGGTGTTAAATTCATATAACATAGATATAGAAATATATACTTGGTAGATCTTGATGATCTATCCATTGGTAACATACAATGTCTAGTTGTTATGAATGCCAAAGTTAATCAAACTAGTTGGATTTAACATCGTAGGCTAGGTCATGTAAGCATTGATTTATTTGCCAAATTAGTTAGAAAGGATATACTTAATGATTTACAAAAATCAATTTGGAAAAGCATAAAGTTTGTGATGCATACCAACTAGGAAAGCAAACTAGGTCATAATTTAAACAAAAGAATGTGGTTTCAAATGTGCCATTAGAATTACTTCACATAGATTTGTTTGGGCAACTGGGACTACAAGCCTAGGTGGTAAGAAATATAGTTTATAATTGTCGATGATTTTTCATGATTTATTTGGATTTTATTTCTTGCACATAAAGATGAAACTTTTGATGCATTTTCAAACCTATTTAAGAAATCACTAACAAAAAGAGTTTAAATATGTCAAAATTAAAAAGTGGTCATAAAACCTGTTGGTGTAGAATCTAGTCGATGCTGGATCGAGATGGAGTCGAGGAAGGAGAGGTCACCATCGGTGATTTACAAAATGAAGTCCCGTCCGGAGTCGATGATGGTGGCTCCGATAGGATCCTCCGACGATCAAGTCAGCACTTCTGATCAACAAAAATAGAGTGCTCGAAAAAGAATTCAACAGAGTTCTTAGAAAGAAGAAGAGAGCTTAGATAAAATGTATCTAGAGGATCCTTTTTTATAGACGGAGCCTATAGCAGACTGATAGTGATAGTCATAATCATCCGATAGTGGGTCGCTCGGGACTGCATGGGATTTGTTATAGAGAGAGAGGTGTCACCTATCATGATGTGCCCATTCATCGAGATTTAATAGTCAAAGTTCGGAGGAAATAGGCATTGGTTGGTGAAGAACTTTGACATATATCAATTTCAGAGGATTTCAGACTCTTAAAGGGAATACGGCTAGAGGAGATCATCCAGAAGGAATGCTAGCTAAAATCTGAAAGTAATTCGCTGGAGGAATCTGACTGAAGGAGGAATTCAGAAGGAGTTCGGCTCTTGGAGATATCCAACTGAAGAAGAAGTCCGAAAGAAGTTTGGCTCCTAGAGAAATTCGAAAGGATTTCGGCTCCTGAAGGTGTCCGAAAGAAATTCGACCATTGGAAAAATTCGACTGAAGGAGAAGTTCGGAAGGAGTTTGGCTTCTGGAGGAATCCAAAAAGAGTTTGGCTCCTGGGGGTGTCTGGAAGCAAGAAAAATTTGGAAGAAGTTCATCTCCTAGAGGTATCCGACTGAAGAAGAAGTTCGAAAGGAGTCCAATTGATGGAGAAGTCCGATCGAAGGAGAAGTTTGGGAGGGGTTCTACCACTGGAGGAGTCCGAGAGGAATTCGATCACTGGAGGAGTTCGACCATTGGAGGAAGAATTTTCGATCAAAACTCTTTCATGATTATCAGTTATATTAGGCTAAGCATCAGACTGAACTTCGGTGGGAGTGGAGTTTATCTCCAATAATAATCCCCCTACTCTTGAATTTGAAATTTGAATGAAGGAAGTACAAAAAAAAAAGACGACTGTCGAAGTCTTTTTTCGGGCTCTACATCCATTGAGGTTCAAGCTCGGAGGAGATCTTATCTTCTATTGAAGTTGAAGCTTGGAGGAGATCTTATCTCCTATTAAGGTTTAAGAAGATCTTATCTTCTATTAAAGTTGAAGCTCGGGGGAGATCTTATCTCCATCCGAGGTTGAAGGAGATCTTATCTCCTGTTGAGGTTAAAGGAGATCTTATCTCTAATTGAAGTTGAAGCTTGGAGGAGATCTTATTTTCAGTCGAGGTTGAAGAAGATCTTATCTCCTATTGAGGCTGACATCGAAGCTCGAAGATCTTATCTTCAGTCGAGGTTGAAGGAGATCTTATCTCCTATTGATGTTGACGTTGAAGCTCGAGGGAGATCTTATCTCTAGTTGAGGTTGAAGGAGATCTTATCTCCTATTAAGATTAATGTTGAAACTCGGGAGAGATCTTATCTTCTATATGAGAAGCCTTCTATCTAGCTTCGATTGCACTTATTTGGAGGAGATCGTAATTCTTCTGGTCTTGGTAACTGATTCTTAATTTTCATCAGAACTTGAGTTTTAGGAGCATTAAGGAGGGCATAGTTGTAGAACCTTCTGGGGAGAGAACTTCTTCACGTCCTTCTATCGGAGCTTCTTTGACGATGAGCTTGAGGAGGAGTTGGGCTCACTTGCGCTTGGGGGGAGTCCATGAGCACAACCAAACTTCGTTCGGTCCTTCCTTAGTGATGGGTCTATTAGACTCGCCCGTCTACCACTCTTCTATGGCTTTCTCATCCTTCAACTTGAAGGCTTCTTCCACTCGAGTATATCCTTTAGCCTGAGCTAGCAGATCGACAAAGTCTCTGGGCTACTTCTCTAGGGAGAATAGTAAATCATTCTTTCGAAGGCCGCCCTTGAGTGCAGCCATTGCAACAGACTAGTCTAGATTCTGAACCTTCAATGCAGCAGTATTAAATCAGGTAACATAAGCTCGGATAGATTTTTCCTCCTTCTGCTTGATATTCATTAGGTAATCCAAACCTCGGTGCGGACGTCGGTTGCTGATGAAGTAAGCCGCAAACTAATGGCTCATCTGATCAAAGAAGAAGATTGTACCTGGCGTCAACGTCGAGTACTAGTTTCTTACTACTCCATTCAAGATAGATGAGAAAGCTTGGCATAAGATGACGTCTGGTGCACCATAGAGCAGCATCATGACTCGGAAGTCCTTCAGATGATCGATTGGATCAGAGGTTCGATCATAGCTTTTAAATTAGGGAAGCTTGAAGTTTGGCAGAATGGGCTCTTGCATAATTTGGAGAGAGAAAGGGGGATCGGTGCAGACGTCATCATGGTGAGCCGGGGCGATGTGGCAGAGTTCCTCAATCTATCAATCCATCTCCTATAGTTTTTGATCGAGGACATTATTTCGATTGTAGATCTTGAAAGGCTTCCAACTGTAGATGGGAAAGGTCTCTTCCAGAGAAGGATTATGATCCAAACAAGGATTCTTTGCTCTCTGTTTCTCCCTTCCAGGGATGATGAGTATGCTAGCCCAAGTGCTCCTCCTTGAAATCGATTTCAGATGATGGATTTTCTGATGAAACCACCATCGAGGGTTGCTGCATGGCCTGCATCATTTTGGTGAATCCCTAAATCTACTGTATCAATAGGTTAAACTGCTCCAAATCTATCATGGCCGCTGATGAAGGAGGAGGTTGAAGCATCGATGATGGAGAAAGAATGGATGGATCTAGCTCAGATATGGCAATAGAAGCGATAGATCTCTAGGCAATCGCCTTTCTTGGAGGCATTTCTTGGGATTGAGAAAGAGGATGGAGATGAACCTTGAAGAAGAAGATCCATAGGACCGACTGAGCACTCCTTTAAGAATAAGGATATCTCAGGAACAGAGATCTCTTCCTCCAGCACCAATCTTGTTGGTGTAGAATCTGATCGATGTTGGATCGAGCTGAAGCTAAGGAAGGAGAGGTCGCTGTCGGTGATCGGCGAAATGAAGTCTCGTTAGGAGTCGATGGTGGTGGCTTCGATAGGACCCTCCGACGATCAAGTCAGCACTTCTGGCCAACAGAAATAGAGTGCTTGAGAAAGAATTCGGCAGAATTCTTGGAAAGAAGAAGAGAGCTTAGAGAAAATGTATCTGGATAGTTTTTTTTTATAGATAGAGTCTATAGCAGATTGATAGTGACAGCCATAATCATCCGGTAGTGGATCGTTCAGGGTTGCATGAGATTTGTTAGGAAGAGAGATGAATCATCTATAGTAGACTGATAGTGACAGTTATAACCATCCAATAGTGAACCGCTCGAAGCCGCATGAAATTTGTTATAGAGAGAGATATCGTCTATCATGATGTGCCCGTTCGTCGAGATTTAATAGTCAAAGTTCAAAAGAAGCAAGCATTGGTTGGTGAAGAACTTTGACATATATCAATTTTAGAAGAGTTCGGACTCCTAAAAGAAATACAGCTAGAGAGAATCATCCGAAAGGAATGCTAGCTAAAATCCAAAAATAATCTACTGAAGAAATTCGATTGAAGGAGGAGTCTGGAAGGAGTTCGGCTCTTGGAGGAGTTCGACTGAAGAAGAAGTTTGAAAGAAGTTTGGCTCCTAGAGGTATCTGATCGAAGAAAAAGTTCAAAAGGAGTTCGATTCTTGGAGAAATTCGAAAGGAGTTTGGCTCTTGAAGGTGTTCGATCGCTGGAGGAATCTGACTGAAGGAGAAGTCTAGAAGGAGTTTGGCTCCTGAAGAAATTCAAAAGGAGTTCGGCTCCTAGAGGTATCCGAAAGGAGGAGAAGTTCGAAAGAAGTTTGACTCCTAGAGGTATTCGACTGAAAGAGAAGTCCGAAAGGAGTCCGATTGATGGAGAAGTTCGACCGAAGGAGAAGTCTGGGAGGGGTTCGACTGTTGGAGGAGTCTGAAAGGAATTCGGTCGCTGGAGGAGTTTGACCGCTGGAGGAAGAATTTACGATCGAAGCTCTCCCATGATTATCAATTACTTTAGGCTAAGCATCAGACTGAACTTCGGCGGAAGTGGGGTTTATCCCCAATAAAATCAAATTTGAAAATAATATTTTTGACAAATTTTGTTTAAAACCACAAAATGGGTGATAGAAGAAAAAATAGGACTTCAGAGAAGATGGCATAGATCATGCTTTATGAAAGCAACCTACCAAAATATTTTTAGGTAAAAGCTATAAACATAGCATGTTATATGCTAAATCACATATTAATTAGACCTATTGTGAGGAAAAATCCCATATGGGCTTTGGAAAGGAAGAAAATCTAACATTGAATATTTCGAAGTTTTTGGTTGCCGTTGCTTTGTTTTAAATAATAATAAGGATAAGTTAGGTAAATTTGATGCAAAATATAATAAAGGAATATTTTTAGGGTATTCTTCTACTAGTGAGCATATAGAGTTTTGAACAAAAAAACTCTAGTAGGCAAAATATGTCCATGTTATTTTTGATGAATCTAACAATCTTCTATTAAGGGAGATTGATTTTGTTGATGATTTAGGATTTTTAGACAAGAAGATGAAGAAAATGACCTTGAAAGATATTTCTTCTCAAGAACAAGTTGAAAATGAACAAAAGTATCCAGATGAAGATGAAGAACATTAAGAACCATTAAATATCCCTAAACAATGTATAGATGATTTGCTAAAGGAATTGATGTATACTCATAATCGCCCTAAAGATTGGTTATTGATGATCCATCTTGAGGTATTAGGATTAGAGCATTTGTTAGAGAAGCTTTAAATCATCTTGTATTTGTACTTCATATTGAATGCAAAAATATTATTAAAGCTAAAAAGGATTATAATTAGTTAATATAATGTAAAAAAATTAAATTAATTTGAGAGAAATAAAGTTTGAGACTTAGTTAAAAGACCTAGAGATCACCCTATTATTAGCACAAAATAGGCTTTTAGAAATAAATTAAATGAACAAGAAAATGTAATTAGGAGTAAAGGTGGATTGGTTATATAAGGTTACAACAAAGAAAAGAAATTAATTTTAATGAAATCTTTGCACTATTTGCTAGACTTGAAGCTGTTAGATTATTGTCAATATTTTCCTTTTTCATAAATTTGAGATCATTTCAAATCAGTTTCAAAAGTATTATTTTAAATAGTTACATTGCAAAGGAAGTTTATATTGAACAACATTCTGATTTTGAAAATTATGAATTTCCAAATCATGTCTTCAAAGTCAATAAAGTTTAATATGGATTAAAGCAAGTACCTTATGCTTGGTATAAAAAATTAAGTATAAATTCTTGCTTGAAAATAATTTTGAAAGAAGAAATATTGATACTATATTATTATTTATTAAATCGTGCAAATCTATATAGATTACATAATTTTTGGTGCTATTAATGAAGTCTTGTGCTAAGAATTTGCTAAGTTAATACAACACTACTATAGGAAAGGACTACGATAGTAGTTCGCAACCACTACTGTAGGTTAAAAAACTACTATCATATAGGCTACCTTAGTGGTTATCCAACCACTGTTACTAAAGCCATCGTCATAGGTCTATGGCAGTGGTTGTTGCAGCAGTTATCACAACTGCTATCGTAAGTCGATATAGCAGTCATTTAGTAACCGCTGCTATAAATTGAACTATCGTAGTAGTATATAGCAACAATTAATCAACCACTACTATAGGGTTAATATTAGCATTTCATCAATCACTACAATAGCTTCAATAGCAGCGGTTACATAACCGCTACTTTACGTTTTATAATAGTAGTTGTCAAATCGCTGCTACAGGTTCTATGACAGCTGTTGCATAACCACTATAATAGGTCATCAATGGCAGCAATTATACAACCACTGCCATAACCATAGTTGACATGCAATCTATGTAGCGGTTGCACACCTATGGCAGTGGTTTCCAACTGCTACTATAGATTTTGAATAATATAAAAAAATATAGATTTTTTAATTTTTATTTTTTTAGTTTGATAAATATAGTTTAATATATAATATAAGAATATATCTAAAATAACATAAGAATAATGCAAGAATAGATCTAAAATACTCAAATATGTTATTATTGAATAAAATTTATTATAATATTTTTCAAAAAAATATATTAAAAGTTTGCTAAATCTAAATTTAAGTCATCATCATCGAGAGGAGATATGGAGCATGAGCTAGAGGAACTGGAGCTGGAGGGCTTGGAGTTGAAGTGCTGGCCAACATGTCCTGAATACCTGTGAAGTCAGCTCCAAAATGCATGGAGAGCATTGTCACCATAGCAGGCACAATGCTCTGTAGCTGAGATGTGCACTTCTCAGCCTGAGCAGCCCACTCTATAGCATGAGCAGCCCATTCCGTAGCCTGAGTTGCCTATGCTAATGCCTCCTCAAGCTGCTCTCAACTGACAATCCTAGAATCATGTGAAGAGATGCTTGCTTTAGACCAGTAGCTCGTTGGCATATGTTCAGGCCTGCATTGAATCTTTAAGAGTGCTCAAGTCCCAAGATCTGAGATAGATAGTCATGGGAGCTAGAGATGTCTGGGCCCTCACTTGCGAGTGCATCTAATTGCTCCTGTAATTGCAAATTAAAATAAAATATCATACGAAATGCTATGATACTAATCATACTAAACTATTTATTACTTACAAAATTTTTTTTGATCATGACGTTCATCGACCTGCCCTTTTTGTCATATGGCTGGATCGAAAGATGGTGTTATGGGTGGGCATCACTCCTCTAATCAGCTATAATAATGGATCATCTTATTAAAAATATGCAAAAAAAATATCAATTTAATTTATAAACTAAGATTTAGAATTTATTATCTCTCTATACATATGACTGGCTATAGACTTACGATTGAGAGTATGAGTGTACTCCTGAGCTACATAGTTTTTTCAATTCTGATGGAAGACAGTCTAAAAAGTATTTAAATCATAAGTATTTAAATAACAAGTATTTAAAAAGTATTCAAAATATAATTTTTAGTATATTAAAAAATTTAAAAGATAGAAATTAAATCTAGAACTCCTGGCTCCTCCAGTGCCTAACGATCCCCTTCCATTGACTCAGGAGATGGTCCTGAATCCAAGGAACAAGCTCCTTTAGAGTGTCTTGTCGGTGCTTGAGCCACCTTCTATGAGCTTGATCTTGTAGTTCCGGTATAACTCTTCAATCTTCTGCAGTCAGACATCTTGAGCCATCTCATGATTTGAGAAGTCATATCTCCTCTGTATAAAGTTATCAGAAGTTAATTATGAAATTATTCTAATCAAACATAGTGTAAACATATCAAATGCATAAATGTAACTAAGATATACTTATCCAAATCTCCTCCCACATCCGATCCCTGATACCAGCATCCATCAATCGCTAGTCTATGAGTATAACAAGAATAATGTCGAAGAGCCTCACAAGCACTCCAAAAAAAGAATGCATCTTCCATACGGCCACCTTGACTGCCCTCCTCTCTCGATTGTACTCCATCATGACTTGATGCTAGCGGTTCCACACATGCAGCATGCGTGTAGGATCATAAAATATCCTACTGGATGATGCACCTATAATGAAAATACATTATACAAATATATAAGGGTGTATAATAACTATATAAATAAATAAATAATATAATATAATAAAAACCTACTCTCACTGGCCATGGGATTGTGCGACATAGATGCCAGTGGAGACTCATCGATGGGTGGAGCATATGCTGGAGATATGGCTGATGGTAGAGGCTTAGATGCTGGTAGAGGAGTAGATGCTTGTGAAAAAGTAGATGTCGGTGGTGCCTAGGTAGCCAATACGAAGGTTGATGGAGTATGCTCTGGCTGTAACTCAAATATGGAGCTCCGTATAGCCCATCGAGGGGCGGGGATGAAAGCTAGATGGTATTTCGGTGCCATCATGACCTACAACATTAATGAATATTAATTAATATAATATGTTGAACAATAATATTAGTAGAGCATCAATAAATAGACTCTAACATTTATACTAGAATGTTGAATAGTAATAAACCTCAAACTCTGCTTTTGTAGCCCATGAACCATCACTCAAATGTATCTCTATGGGAGTTCCACTCATGATCGGATGATGAAGGATGGAGCTCTGAGCTATGACTCCTGATAGTATTCACTAGCACGGTCCAAAACTTGCTGGTAGGGGTTCTCTTACTAGTCGGCATGATACAGTCCAAGATCGTTGGCATGGTCCAAAACTTGTCGGCATGACCTAGAATCTATCGGCACGGTCTAGAACCCACTGGCAGGTGTTTTCAGTTTACCAGCTAGCACAATCTATGGCATGGCCTAGAACCTACTGATGGGGGTTCTTTAACCCACCAGCATGGCATGGCCCAAGGTCTCCGACATGGCTCAGAACCCACCAGCACGGTCTAGAACCAGTCGATGGGTGTTTTCAGCTTACCGACCGGCATAATCCATGGCATGGCTCAGAATTCATCAATGGGGGTTCTCTTACTCATCATCACAGTGCAACCTAAGGTCGTTGGTATGGCATGGCATGGCAGAAGATCATCAACACAGCCCAAAATCCACTGACATGGCCAAGAAGCAACCAGCAGGGGTTCTCTTACTAGCTCACATGGCCCACGACTGTCGACATGGCCTAAAACCCACCCATGGAGGTTTTCTTACTGGTCAGCATGGCTTAAGACCATCCATGACTATCGACACAGCACGGCCTAAGGTCGTTGGCACGTTATGGTCCAAAATCCATCGGCATGGCCCAGAACCAACCAGTAGGAGTTCTCTTACCCACCGGCATGGCCCACGGTCGCTAGCATGCCCCAGAACCCATTAACAGGTGTTATATTTAAATATCATTATAAAACTATTATAAATATTATAATAAATATTATAAATAATAAATTAATAAATATTACTATGAAATAAAATAAAAAAATCATACCTATAACTATGGGGATGGGGATCGCACAGAGCTTCGAGGGTCACCAACGATGGCGGCGCTAGAGGGAGGGGGCAGCACTAGAGGTAGCTTGGGAGAGAGATAGATAGAGACGGTGAGAGACAAAAAGACAGAGAGAAGAGAGGAGAGAAACAAAAAAGAGAGAGAGAAAGAGGGAAAAGAGAGAGTGACAAACAGAGAAAGAGGAAAGAGAGAGAGAGAGACAGATAGATAGAAAGAGAGAGAGTAGGAAGGCCGAGGGGGCGGCGGTGGTGCAAGAGGGAGGGGGCGGCAATGGTGAGTCGGGCTGAGGGAAGAGAGAAGAGAGAGAGAGAGAGAGAGGAGGCAGGACCGATCAAGAAAGAGGAAGGCAGGGCCGGTCAGGGAAGGAGAAGGAGGCGGGGTTGGCTAGGGAAGGAGGCGAGGCTAGCTAGGGAAGAAGGAAGAGGTGGGGGAGGAGGCAACACTGATCGAGGAAGAAAGAGGAGGTGGGGCCAGTCGAGGGATGTAGGGGATGAGCATGCCGACGATAGTGGGCTGATGGTGGAGAGGGAGAGAAAAGAAGAGAGGGAGGAGTAGCTCATTGGTGGTGGAGAGGAGGGAGTGAGAGAGAGCTCGGGAGAGGGAAACTATAAATGAGGTAGGCCAAGATGAAAAATGATCTAATTTATGACAGCAATTTTCGAACCATTGCCATAGGCTTATGGCAGCGGTTATTGAAAACTGTTGCAGTAGGCCTATTACAGTGATTCCAAAACCACTACCATAGTTTAATATAAATTTTTTTGAATATTATATAGTTTTAAAATTTAAAGTCCAACCTTATCGTTCATTATCTAAATAATTATTATTAGAGTGTCATCACAATAGATCGCCTCGATCCAATAGCCCTAGCTTCATCGATTAGTAAAATTTGATTTCGATGATTACGAACGATGGCATGATGATTTGATAGATGGAGACCATCGATGGATTCAAAAATCTATAATGATGATCTTAGTGATGTTTGTAGCACACTATCAAAGTTTCACTTCAATTAGATTATAATTATCATGGTTAATTTAGTATGGGATAATTTTGATCGTTAAATGAAAAATGCGTGATTAAAAGACCAAATGGCATTCGATTATACGATAATCTTTTAGATAAATGATCCTGGCTACTACTTTAATCATTTTTATGGTGGTGATTGTTAAATTCAAACCGCACGTCTAAGAATGATCCAAAATTATACATCACTCGATACTCATTCTTAAACTCTTAAGTAATTATACTTGTGCTTTTGCAAGATCTACTTAACGTGAATGATTCACATAGAAATGATTTGGATTTTATGATCATCACTATATAGATGATTAAAACTATAACAAAGATCATTTATCTAAAAAATCATCTTATAATCGAATGCCGTTTGGCCTTTCGATCACTCATTTTTTATTTAACGATCAAAATTATTTCATACTAAATTGACCATGATAACAATATCCGATTGAAGTAAAACTTTGATAGTATGCTACAAATATCATCTAAATTATTATTGCATATTTTCAGACCCATCGATATGTGTGCCCTAGAAGCCAGAATTGGCTGACACTTGTAATACACTTCTAGGGGCAAAATTATAATTTTGACTATAAATAATAAAATGAATTATTTTCTATCACATATGTGTATTTAGTGTCTATGATACATTTGTTGAGTTAATGGTAATGATAATTCTTATTTTCAAGAGCTGAAAATTTAAGACAAGAATTTTTATTATTAACTCATAAAATGCTCCTGACCATAGGATCATCATGAGGATGGTGATTGATCCGGAAGGTTAGTGTACAATCGCTTCTTTATAGTAGATGAGTCTTGAGTCTATGGTGTAGAGACACCGGAGTGAGAGTATAGGTACTCGTTAGAGAACGAGGGCACTGAGCGTGACCACCTCGAGTAGTCATAAAAAAGTCTATCTTCTCGTCGATGACTGACTCGAAGCTGCAGTGGTGTGTCTGGTTCTTTGACCTACGGTGCATCGATAGTTCACCTTGAGGGTGTTATAGTTTGACTACACCATGACTCAATCTTCTAGCCATTCAGAACCCTGAGGTGTATGTTGGTGATAGCATGTTCATTGTAGGAATTGGATTGCACCAAGATGGAATCTATCTACCTCGGTGGATGAGGAGCAGCCCTATGATGATCATGAGAATCAATTCCATAAGCCCATGGCCATGGCAGAGAGTGAAATAATAGAAAGAGTTTCTATTAAGGTTTTCACATCGAACTTGAATCGAATGATTAAATCATATGATAGAAATTAGGGTTTGACGAGTTCACCTTAACCCTAATCTAATCGGAGCTCAAGATAGAAGAGCTTAATCACACAAGTAGCTGCACCAAGAGGTTCATTTTCAATTTTGATGGGTTGCCATCATATATTGCTAGGTGTCACTGATGGATTTAGGAGCAATTAGAATGATTTGGATGATCGATCATTCTAGTTGTGTGAATTAGAAGAGTTCTGATTCATCGAAAAGAGTTTCGATGATGTCGATGATGGAGATCACAACATATCCCATTATCATTCAGAACTAAATCTAATTGGGTCACACAAACAAGGGTTTGGATCTGGATATCATGAATTGAACTAACCCAGTTCAATTGATTTGAATTAGATTCAATTAGGTTCAAGAAAATCATGCTAGCACACGATTGAACCTAACATTCTTTTTTTTCTTATCATAAAAGTTGTCTCGACTGAGCCAAATGAGTTTATGCTCACTCAGGTACCTTTGCCTGGTCTGACTGAAGCTTGTCCAGGTCAGAAAAGGATTGTCTTAATTTATGAGATAAATTTGAGATAACACCTACCATTTTTCATCACCTGCTAATTCTTGTCCTTTAACTTTGGTCAAACATTGACCTTTAACCCTTGGACATCTACCCATGTGCCATGCACTTATTGGAGAGCAGATAGGGGATTGTCTCCTTACTGGATATTGAAAAGGAGGGGGTGCATGCCTAGGATGGTGTGCGCCCATGGATAGGGATGCCTGGAGTCCCATACGGATGGAAATCCAGGTTGCTTCTTGGATTCAAACTAGGTGACCCTCACCTATAGACTTTGACCAGTCTTAGGCACCACCTTAGGATGAATCTGTGGGTCTCTCATCTAATTGGATCAGATGATATCATCTCACCAATCAGATTTAGATCTGATTGCACGAAACAACATGATTGGTCGGGGTGATGTGGCACTATGTGGCGTAGTAGAGTCTATATAAAGACCTGTCTGCGCCCACTTTTAAAAAGAGTTCCTCTTAGCCCATGACCCAAGGCTGCTCCTCTCCCTCTTCCATGCCACCTTTTTGATCCTCTCTCTCCTCTCCACGCCCAAGGCAATTGGGCTTCAGATTAGTGCAAGTCAGGCAAGAAAAGGCTGGCGAAAAAGAAAGAAGGCAGCACTGCTGTAGAGATGATGGGTGATCTTCAGAAGGAGTTTTGAAGATTCTCTAAATTAGATCTAGATTTGATTTTTAAAAAAAGAAGAAGAAGAAGAAGATCTTTAGATCCAGCCCAAGTGAATATCGGTAGAGGTCAGGCGCTTGCATGGCTAGATCCAGAACCTTAGGCAATCAGCAGATCATCTACAGGTAATCAGATTACCCAGAATCAAGGTAAAACTAATTTAGATTTAATTTAATTTAATTTATTTATTTATCAGATCATAAAATTAGATTTGAATAATGTTAGATCTAATTAGAATCTAAGAAAAAATTTTTAAAATATGCCTCTCGATCCAATCAGATTTGAACGAACCTGACCTTGGGAAATCAAGATTTCCCCTTCAACTGGTATCAGAGCCAGGTTTCCATTAAATTTATTTAGATATGATTTAATTTAATAAATTAATGATTTTAGATTTTACATGAGATGTGATTAGATCTAAAATTAGAAAATTAAAAAATTAAAATTAATTAATCTAGATCTAATATGTATGAGATACATAACTAGACTAGGAATAGAATTATTTTATGTGTAGTCTAGTATAATCATAATTTTTATTTGATTAAATATAATTTTTAGATCTATTTATTTACTATTTTATGATCTTATAAATATTATAATAAGATCTAAAAATAGAAAATAAATTATGTTTAATTTGTTCATATGAGATATGATAGTTGCATGTTTAGACTAGTTGTAGAATAGTTCTACAAATAAGTCTAGATTAAATTTTATTTGATGAGATCAAATTTAAATTTAATTTTTTAGATGATTATAAGATAATTTAGATTTGAAAACATATATGATATAATGTATATAAAATATATTTTAATTATATTAATTTTTTTATATGAGATATTGTTAGATATATGTGCCCTAGAAGCCAGAATTGGCTGACACTTGTAATACTCTTCTAGGGGCAAAATTATAATTTTGACTAATATCAATAAAATGGATTATTTTCTATCACATATGTATATTTAGTATCTGTGATACATCCTTTGAGTTAATGGTAATGATAATTCATATTTTCAAGAGTTGAAAATTTAAGACATGAATAATCATTGTTAACTCATAAAATGCTCCCGACCATAGGACCATCACGAGGATGGTGATTGATCTGAAAGGTTGGTGTACAATCGCTTCTCTTTAGTAGATGAGTCTTGAGTCTATGGTGTGGAGACACCGAAGTGAGAGTACAGATACTCGTTAGAGAACGAGGGCACTGAGCGTGACCACCTCGAGTAGTCATTAGGAAGTCTACCTTCTCGTCAATGACTGACTCGATGCTGCAGTAGTGTGTCTGGTTCTTTGACCTGAGGATGCATCGGACAGTTCACCTTGAGGGTGTTATAGTTTGACTACACCATTACTCGGTCTCCTAGCCATATGGAACCCTGAGGTGTATGTTGGCTATAGCATGTTCATTGTAGGAACTGGATTGCATCAAGATGGAATCTATCTACCTCGGTGGTAGAGGAGCAGCCCTATGATGATCATGAGAATCAAGTCCAGAAGCCCATGGCCATGGCAGAGTGAAATAATAGAAAGAGTTTCTATTTAGATTTTCACATTCGGACTTCGAATCGAATGATTACATCATATGACAGAGACTAGGGTTTGACGAGTTTCACCTTAACCCTAATCTGATCGGGGCTCAAGATAGAAGAACTTAATCACACAGGTAGCTGCACCAAGAGGTTCGCATTCAGCTCTGATGGGTTGCCACCATATACTGCTAGGTGTCACTGGTGGATTTTGGGAGCAATTAGAATGATTTAGATGATCGATCATTCTAGCTGTTCGAATCAGAAGAGTTCTGATCCATCGAAAGGAGTTTCGATGATGTCGATGATAGAGATCATGACATATCCCATTACCATACAGAACTGAACCTAACTGGGTCACACAAACAAGGGTTTGAATCTGGTGATCATCAATTGAACTGATCCAGTTCAATTGATCTGAATGAGATTCAATTAGGTTCAAGAAAATCGTGCTAGCACTCGATTGAACCTAACGTTCTTCTTTTACTATCATAAATAAGTTGTCCTGACTGAGCCAAAGGAGTTTGTGCTCAATCAGAGGCCTTCATATGGTCTGACTGGAGGTTGTCCAAGTCAGAAAAGGTTGTCTTATTTTGTAAGACATTACCTGCCATTTTTGGTCACCTGCCATTTCTTGTTCTTTGACTTTGGTCAAAAGTCTACCTTTGACTGGTCAAATGTGACCATTGACACTTTGACTTTTGACCACATGTCATGCACCTATTGGAGAGCTGGTGGGGGCCTGTCCCCCTGCCAGAACCTGGCAAGGACGCACGCCAAGGCGTGTGCCCAAGGAGGCGCCTAGGAGTCCTTGTTGGACAAGGGACTCCATCTCCTTTTTGGATTCCAATTAGAGTTCTCCTAAGAACCAACTTTGACTGGTCTTAGGCACCCTCTAAGGAGGAATCCAGGGGACTCTATTTCCACCAATCAGATTTAGATCTGATTTCACAAAGAGTTGTGATTGGTTGGGAAGAAGAGGAGTTGGATCACAGCTTAGTCTATAAATAAGACCCTGCGCCCAACCTAATTAAGATTGGAAATGATTGAAAGGAATCACAATTCCCCACGCCCCAAGGCTGCCTCTCCCCTCTTCCTCCATGCCAAACCACCTTCTCCCTCTCCTCTCCACGTCCAAAAGGAGTTTTGGACTTTTGGTTGGTGCGATTCCAGATCAAAGAAAGGCGATTGAAAGCTAGAAGGCTGCACTGCTGCAAAGGACGACTGCTGATCTTCAAAAGGAGTTTTGAAGATCCTCCAGATCAGATCTAGATCTAATTTTTGGAGGTGTGATAGAGAAGAAGAGGATCTCCAGATCCAGCCTGAGTGGATATCGGTAGAGGCCAAGCATTTACATGGCTAGATCCAGAACCTTTCACTGCATATAGGATCATCAACGGGTAATAGGATTACCCATATCAAGATAAGTTAAATTTGATTTAATTTATTCTTATTTTATTTTATTTATTAAAATAATAAGAATTAGATTTAAAATATCCCAGATCTGATACAGATCAAAGAAAAAAAATTTTGAAATATATCTCTTGATCTAATCAGATCTGAACGAACCTGGACCGAGAAATCAGGATTTTCCTTCAGATATATGCTTAGATCTAATTATTTTTGTAGATTAGTTGTATTTCTGATTAAGATGTTCTCCTTGGCCATCCGGTCATAAGAACAAAGTAAGATTTAAAGACCCTCTCCTCTCATTCGATGGGGTGTTCTTATGATGTGTAGGAGTGCTGCATGTTCGTCCTTAATCAAAAATTAAAAACTTACTTTCTGCAAAATCTTAGATCCTAAAACCCTAGGATTTTATTTGCATATTTTATTTTTGAATCCTAAAACTTAATTAAGAATTAAGATTATAAAATATATTAGATCTAAAATTGAGAATTTTTAGATCTAAGACATGTTCATAAAATTGGGTTCGAGCTTGGGTAGCTCAATTAGATCTAAGCGGTTGATCAAACCGAATCAAGAGTTGGTTAGATGGGATCAACACTGCTAAAATTAACCAGCCTAATAGGATTAAGTCTGGATCAGGATTGAGTCATGAATGTGATCGATCAAGCTAAGACCTAATTAGGCTCAGTGGTTAGAGTCTGGATTGTAGGCTAATTCGATTGATTCTGGCTCAATAATTTAGTATCTAAGGTAAGTTTGGCAGATACAATCGACTAATTTTTAATTGAGAGCTACTCAACTCGAATGCATTCTTGTCGAGTTAATGGCATATCCCTTCCACCGGTCTCACTTACCTGGCCATGTTTGTTGACTCAGTTCTGATCTGAGGTGGTCAATAATCCAAGCTAACCCATGCCACTAGGTTAGTCATAATGGTTATGACTATGTCAAGTCTAGTTTAATGAGACCTAAATCAAATCTCCCTAAGAAAAGATTAAGTCTAAGGTCTTCCACCATTATAGATGTGCGGGCCCTTCTCGAGGTTGATTGTTCTCGATTGGTTACAGTGGCTTAGTTGCACCGAAAAGATGCAACCATGTCTATTAGGCATTGGATGCTACGGGCTGGAGGATGAATTGGGCTCAATATTTTGGATATGGTGAGAGACTCAACTAGAAATCCAATCTATGCAAATGGTGGGTCTGACTTAACTAAGGAGTGGATCAATATTCTAGACACGGTGAGATTCATGAATTAGAGACCAAGCTTGGGTGCATCATGATTAGAAAATTATTGAACAAGAGTTGTTCACTCATTGGCTAACCCATC
This sequence comes from Cocos nucifera, assembly GCA_006176705.1. Taxonomy (NCBI): domain Eukaryota; kingdom Viridiplantae; phylum Streptophyta; class Magnoliopsida; order Arecales; family Arecaceae; genus Cocos; species Cocos nucifera. The sequence goes on from QRFJ01000634.1 coordinate 68,229, forward strand.
ACTAATAACTGTTAGGTGAAGTGATGAGTCAGTTGGTGGGACTGCACCACCCACTAGAAATCAGTAATCGTGAAGATTTTCGTATCTCTACAAAGAGAGTATAGGGATCCGAGAAAATAGTGGAAGCTAATTTATTTAAAAATAAAATTTTTAAATAAATTGGTTAAGTCTTAATTACAATATCTAACTAGAAACCTTGACTCTCTATAGGAAAATGTCTGCATCCAATCCACTAGCATGAATCCTGGACACCTATAGACTGACCAGACTAAATTATAAGAATTAGCTCCGAAACTTCAAAATTATTTTAGGTTCCGAAAAGTTAACTCATGTACTAGATCAGGACCCTCCCACCTTACCAGCTCATCCATCCACTGAGCAGAGAGCGTCTCTGGATAAGTGGACAGACGATGATAACAAGATCAGGTACTACATGTTGGGCTCAATGTCTAATGAACTTTAGCATCAACATGAAGATATCAGGACTGCTCGCCAAATGTTAGCTCACCTACAGGAGATGTTTGGTGAATAGAGTTACACAGCCAAGTATCAAGTCACTAAATGACTATTCAAGGCTAAGATATGTGATGGACAGTCAGTCCAAGATCATTATCTGATGATAATCAAGGACATAGAAGAGCTCGAGAAGCTCGGAGTGAGGTTGGACTTCGATCTACAGATTGATATAATTCTGCAATCCTTGACCGATGCGTATGGGCAGTTCGTCATGAACTACCATATGCATAAACTTCAAAACTCCCTGACCGAACTTATGAACATGCTGGTCACCACCGAGCTTTTCATGAAAGGTTCTAAAGGTTCAGTGTTTGCTATGGAACGAACTTCTTCCAAGAGAAAGTCTTTTGAAAAGAAGAAGAAGTCTACGAAAAAGCAAAAGGTGGAAGGAGGAAAGAAGAAAAAGGAAGAGCCAAAAAAGAAGGCCGCTGATAAAGAAAAGTGTTTCCATTACAACAATGACGGCCACTGGAAGTGAAACTGCCCTACTTATCTGGCCACCCTAAAGAAGGAGGTAGGTCCTTCTGGAGGTATGCTCGTTATTGAGTCTAACCTTACGATTTCTTCTGCATCCAGTTGGATGCTTGACTCTATTCTAGTGCTCACTTGTGCATTTTTATGCAGGATCTTGAGGATAGCAGGAGGCTGAGGGATGGTGAGGTGATCTTGCATGTCGAAAATGGAGCAAGAGTTGCTACCATAGCCATGGAAACATATCCTCTTAGACTACCATCTGGTTTAGACTTAGTGTTAAAAGACTGTTATTATGTGCCTGCAGCAAGCAGAAATTTGATTTCTATTTTTTGCCTTGCATTAGAAGGCTATGTAATTTATTTTCTTAAGGACCATTATAACATTTTTTATGAAAGAAATAAAATTGTAGGTGGTTTCCTTATTAACGATCTTTAACAGTTACATGTTGATGTATCTATTTTTAATTTTGAGCAAAATGTGAATGCCATAAAATCAAAATAAGCTAGGGATAGTCTAAACGATAGGTATCTATGGCACCTAAGATTAGATCATATAGCAGAAAATAGGATTAACAAATTGGAGAAAATTGGGCTATTGAGTCCATTGACTTTCGAGTCATATCCAATTTCTGAATCCTGTCTTCATGCAAAATGACTAAGCTTCCTTTTGTAGGACATGGGGAAAGTGCCACGGATCTTCTTGCCCTAGTACATACTGATGTGTGCGGCCCATTTGATGTGCCGACTAGAGGCAACCTAGTCTACTTCATAACCTTTACCAATGATTTATCTAGGTATGGGTATGTGTATCTTATGAGACATAAGTCTGAAGTCTTTGAAAAGTTCAAGGAGTTCAGACATGAAGTAGAAAAGCAAACTAGAAAACCCATTAAGGTTCTTCGATCTGATCGAGGAGGTGAATACCTTAGTAGGGAATTTCTGAACTATCTCTAGGAAAATGGCATAGTCTCTCAATGGACTCCACTTGAAATACCTCAACTCAATGGGGTTTCAGAATGGAGGAATCGGACCCTATTAGATATGGTCCGATCCATGATGAACTACACAGACCTTCTTGATTTTTTTTGGAGATACTGTTTGTTAACTGCAATATACTTACTGAATAGGATTTTCTCTAAAACTGTTCGTACTACACCGTATGAGATATGGCATGGTAAGAAACCAAGTCTGAATAATCTCAGAATTTGGGATTGTCCGACTCATATCAAAAGACAACAAGCGGACAAGTTAGACTTTAGGTCCTTTAGAGCTCGATTCATAGGATATCCTAAAGAGTCATTAGGATATTATTTCTACATTCCAGAAGATCATAATGTGATTGTGAGTTGACATGCCATCTTTCTTGAAAAATAGTTTATTCAAGATAGCGGCATAGGAAAGAAGATCAAGCTCGATGAAAAAGTCTCATAAGAGCAACGAGCTAAGGACCAAATGGAACCAAATCAGGTTAAGCCAATCCAGTCACTACCTCTTCCACCTCGTAGATCGGAAAGAGTTTTCCATCCCCCTGAAAGGTACTTAGGTATTATTTCAGAGGATGTAGAGAAAATGTTCCTAGTAGGTAATGGGGTTCATGGTGATGATCGCAAAATCTATAATGAGGCAATATCAGATATCGACTCCGAAAAATGATTTGAGGCAATAAAGTTAGAAATTGACTCGATGCACTCAAACCAAGTCTTTACCTTGGTAGATCCTCCAGAAGATATAGTACCTATTGGGTGTAAATGGATCTACAAGAGAAAGATTGGTGCAGATGAAAATGTAGAGACATTCAAAGCTAGATTAGTGGCAAAAGGTTATAGTCAACGCGAAGGCATTGACTATCAGGATATCTTTTCGCTAGTAGCTATGCTAAAATCCATTCGCACATTACTTGCCGTTGTAGCCTATTTCGATTATGAAATATGGCAAATGGACGTGAAAATGGCATTCTTAAATGGATATCTTGAGGAAGATATCTATATGGAATAGCTGCTAGGTTTCACATCCAATGATGATGATCACAAGGTTTGCAAGCTGCAAAGATCCATATATGGGCTTAAGCAAGCATCTCGGAGCTGGAATACTCGTTTCAATGTTGTGATCAAAATATTTGGTTTCATCAAGAACGAGGAGCCATGTATCTTCAAAAGGATCAGTAGGAGCAGTATTGTCTTCCTCATATTATACGTGGATGACATCCTCCTTATTGGAAATAATATTCCCATATTGACCATAGTTAAAATGTGGTTATCTAAAGAATTCTCCATAAAAGACCTAGGAGAAGCATCCTTTATTCTGAGAATTAAGGTCTATAGAGATAGACCAAATAGGATGCTAGGACTTTCATAGAAGATGTACATAGAGGAAGTGCTAAAAAGGTTTAGCATGAAAAACTCTAAGAGGGGTTTAATACCCTTCAAACATGGCATTCATCTTTCCAAGAAGATGTGCCCTAGCACACCTGAGGAAATAGAATGCATGAGCAAGATCCCTTATGCCTCAGTAATAGGGAGCCTCATGTATGCCATGTTATGTACACGACCTGATATAGCCCATGCTATGAGTGTCATGAGCAGATATCAGTCGAATCCAAGTGAAGAACACTGGACTTCTATGAAATGTATCCTTAAGTACTTAAGAAGAACTAAGGATATGTTGTTGGTCTTTGGTAATGGAGAACTCCAAGTTCAGGGGTATACAGACTCGGACTTTATGTTCGATATAGATGATTGAAAGTCGACATCTAGAAGTCTGTTTGTGTGCAATGGTGGAGCGGTCAGTTGGAAAAGTTTCAAGCAGATAGTGATAGTAGATTTCATCATGGAAGCAGAATATATCGCTGCAACAGAAGCTGCAAAAGAGGCATTCTGGTATAAGAAGTTTGCCACAAAGATCGAAGTGATGCCATCAGATGCCATTCCTCTGTACTGCGATAATAATGGCGCCATAGCCCTTGCTAAGGAGCCGAGGTTTCATCAGAAATCCAAGCACATCGAGTGGTGATACCACCTCATCCGCGATTACCTCAAGAAGAGTTACGTCGAGATCAAGAGAGTCGACTCCGCAGATAATGCGGTGGACGCGCTTACAAAGCCGTTAGGCCATCAGAAGATCGAAGCCCACCTTGAGAAGATGTGACATAGATTTATAGCCAATTGACTTAAGGTCAAGTGGGAGTTTGTTAGATATGTGTGCCCTAGAAGCCAGAATTGACCGACACTTGTAATACACTTCTAGGGGCAAAATTATAATTTTGACTATAAATAATAAAATGAGTTATTTTCTATCACATATGTGTATTTAGTATCTATGATACATCCCTTGAGTTAATGGTAATGATAATTCTTATTTTTAAGAGTTGAAAATTTAAGACAAGAATTTTCATTATTAACTCATAAAATGCTCCTGACCATAGGATCATCATGAGGATGGTGATTGATTCAAAAGGTTAGTATACAATTGCTTCTTTATAGTAGATGAGTCTTGAGTCTATGGTGTAGAGATACCAGAGCGAGAGTATAGGTACTCGTTAGAGAATGAGGGCACTGAGCATGACCACCTCGAGTAGTCATAAGAAAGTCTACCTTCTCATCGATGACTGACTCGAAGCTGCAGTGGTGTATCTGGTTCTTTGACCTGAGGTGCATCGATAGTTCACCTTGAGGGTGTTATAGTTTGACTACACCATGACTCAATCTCCTAGCCATTCGAAATCCTGAGGTGTATGTTGGCTATAGCATGTTCATTGTAGGAATTGGATTGCACCAAGATAAAATCTATCTACCTCGGTGGATGAGGAGCAGCCCTATGATGATCATGAGAATCAAGTCCATAAGCCCATGACCATGGTAGAGAGTGAAATAATAGAAAGAGTTTCTATTAACATTTTCACATTGGACTTAAATTGAATGATTAAATCATATGATAGAAATTAGGGTTTGACAAGTTCACCTTAACCCTAATCTGATCGAAGCTCAAGATAGAACTTAATCACACAAGTAGCTACACCAAGAGGTTCATTTTTAGTTTTGATGGGTTGCCACCATATACTATCAGGTGTCACTGGTGGATTTTGGGAGCAATTAGAATGATTTGGATGATCAATCATTCTAGTTGTGTGAATCAGAAGAGTTCTGAACCATCGAAAAGAGTTTCAATGATGTCGATGATGGAGATCACGACATATTCCATTACCATACAGAACTGAATCTAACTGGATCACACAAATAAGAGTTTGGATCTGGATATCATCAATTGAACTAACCTAGTTCAATTGATTTGAATTAGATCCAATTAGATTCAAGAAAATCGTGCTAGCACACGATTGAACTTAACATTCTTCTTTTTCTTATCATAAAAGTTATCTCGACTGAGCCAAATGAGTTTGTGCTCACTCAAGTACCTTTGCCTGGTCTGACTGGAGCTTGTCTAGGTCAAAAAAAGGTTGTCTTAATTTATGAGATAAATTTGAGACAACACTTGTCATTTTTCATCACCTGCTAATTCTTGTCCTTTGACTTTGGTCAAACATTGATCTTTGACCCTTGGACATCTGCCCATATGTCATACACTTATTGGAGAGCAGGTAGGAGATTGTCTCCTTACTGGATATTGGAAAGGAGGGGTGCATGCCTAGGATGGCATGCGCCCATGGATAGGGATGCCTGGAGTTCCATACGGATGGGACTTTAGGTTGCTTCTTGGATTCAAACTAGGTGATCCTCACCTATAGACTTTGACTAGTCTTAGGTGCCACCTTAGGATGAATCTGTGGATCTCTCATCTGATTGGATCAGATGATGTCATCCCACCAATCAGATTTAGATCTGATTGCATGAAGTAATGTGATTGGTCGGGGTGATGTGGCACTATGTGGCGTAGTAGAGTCTATATAAAGACCTGTCTGTGCCCACTTTTAAAAAGAGTTCCTCTTAGCCCATGCCCCAAGACTGCTCCACTCTCTCTTCCATGCCACCTTTTTTATCCTCTCTCTCCTCTCCACGCCCAAGGAAATTGGGCTTCAGATTAGTGCAAGTCAGGCAAGAAAAGACTGACGAAAAAGAAAGAAGGCAGCACTACTGTAGAGACGACGAGTGATCTTCAGAAGGAGTTTTGAAGATCCTCCAAATCAAATCTAGATCTAATTTTTGGAGAAAAGAAAGAGAAGGAGAAGATCTCCAGATCCAGTCTGAGTGGATACCAGTAGAGGTCAGGCGCTTGCATGGCTAAATTCAGAACCTCAGGCAATCAGCAGATCATCAATGGATAATCAGATTACCTAGAATCAAGGTAAAACTAATTTAGATTTAATTTAATTTAATTTTTTTATTTATCAGATCATAAAATTAGATCTGGAAAATGTCAGATCTAATCAGGATTTAAGAGAATTTTTGAAATATGCCTCTCGATCCAATCAGATCTGAACGAACCTGACCCTAAAAAATTAGGATTTTCTCTTCACGATAATCTTTATCTATTAGATCAACATGCAATCATTTGTAGTTGACAAAATTAAATTTTATTGATTGACATAGCTAGGGCAATCAAATCAATGAGGTCTCTTGTGAAGATACTCTAATGATAAAATTTAGATAATGAATGATGAAGATGAGTATTAAATTTTAGAATTATATCATATTTAAAAAAATATATAAAAAATATATATAGCAGTGGTTATGAATAACCGCTGCCGTAGGTTTACCTATAGTAGTGGTTACTGATAACCACTGTAATAGTTGGGATCTATAGGTTTGATATATCATAGCAATTAAGTAAACCGCTACTATAGGTTTCACCTAGTGCAACGGTTATATATAACCACTATCGTTGATCAGACTAATGGCAGTGGTCATTCATAATCACTGTCATAAATCAAGACTATGAAAGTGGTTAAATAACTACTATCATATATCCATTCTATTACAGCGGTTATCAGTAACCGCTGCCATAGGTCAACCTATGGTAGTGGTTAATTGTAACCACTACTATAGATAGAGTCTATGGTAGCGATTTAAAATAATCACCATCTTAGATCCTATGATAGCGATTTTTGAACCACTATAATAGTAAGCACTGCCATAGCCCCATTCTGTAGTAGTGCAAGGAGAGTTCGAGATAAGTATATATGATGGAAAAGCTAACTTTCTTTTTTGGACTCCAAATCAAGCAAACGGAGAAGAAGATCTTCATTAACCAAAAAAAATACATAAGTAAAATTTTAAAAAAGTTTGGAATGGTAAAAGCCAAAGGTATTGGCACCTCTATGAGCCCAGCATGCAAACTTGACCAAGATGAAATTAATAATATGTTGACCCTAAACTCAATAGAGATTTGATAGAATCTTTAATTTTCTTAATTGTTAAAAGGTCGTTATCATATTTATTGTGTACATGTGTGTTAGATTCTAATCTAATCCTAAAAAATCATATTTAATTATAGTTAAAAGAATATTCAGACATCTAATTGAAGCTCAAAATGAAGGTTAATGGTGCTCTAAGCGATTTTCTATTGATCTAATTGGTTACTCAGATATTGATTTTGCTGGATGCAAATTAGGTTGAACGAGTACAAGTGGGATTTGTCAATTTCTATATATAAATTTAATCTCATGATTCAGCAAGAAGTAAAGTTTGGTAGTATTATCAATAGTGGAAGCCAAATACATTATAGCCGAGGGTTATTGCACTCAAATATTATGGATCAAATAATAATTAGAAGATTATGACAATAAGTGTGATAAATATTTCTATAAGATATGATAATACTAGTACCATAAATTTCACAAAGAATCTAACTGAACACTCTAGAACAAACATATTGAAATTAGACACTAGTTCATAAAAGATCATATTTAGAATAATAGTATAATGCTTGATTTTGTACCAATAAACAAATAATTAGATAGCATTTTCACCAAACCACTTAGTGAAGATAGATTTAACATGATTAAAAAAGAATTAGAGCTTTATTATCTATTTAGTTGAACTTAAATGGTAAAAGCCTGCATCCTAATTTTCCAAAATTTCTTTTAGCCTGATATGAATATAATTTGATTCCAAATTATTTGAATTTTTTTATTTGAATTTTTTCTTATATCAAAATCTATTTTGAGCCAACTTAGATTTTTGAGTCGATCCATGACTTTGGGGAGTCGACCCCTTAAAGTAAAGAGATTGCAAGTTGACTCGAAGAGTTAGCTTGCATACTCTATGCCCTAGGAGTTGACTCATGAAAAACACTACTAGAAATAGGGGCTTCACTGATGGCAAATATCTGATGGATCATTGATAGATTACCATAAAAAAGGGAGCAACAAAATAAAATTGACATGTCTCAAAATCTTTGATAATTTTCTGATGGATTATTTGTTAGAATAATTCTATTAGAAAATCCATCAAAAATAATTTTTAAGAAAATTCAAAAAATATAAAAAATATTTGTGATCAATTTAGTGATAAATTATTTTTCAAAAATATTTTTGATGAAAATTTTAGTCAGAAGCATAATTTCAATAATTTTTAAATATTGGAATAGTTGTTCCGATGGAAAGACGGTCAGAAATATTTTAACAAATAGAAAAAGATTTTGTGATGAATAATCCACCAAAAATTGGTGTCATAATTTTGAAAAGAAAAATTAGTTTATAATAGATGGAAGGATTTGTACTCCAAACCCTTGGATAGCCCATCTAATACTTTAGCCATTGAAGCCTAACCAATCATTATCTTTAATTCGGTTATCTCTTGATTTTTCCTAATTTTGACTATTTTCCTCTATCAATCATTGTGTTTTTTATCAAAATTTATATGCAAAGATAAATTAGATGCTATAATCTTTTGAAAATTTTGGGACTAGAACACCTTCTAGAAAATCAAGATAAAATTTTGAGCCCTATTAAGCCCTATATCCAAACCTAGCAAGCAAATCTTTTGGATTCATAAAAATATTCTACCCACAAAAGAAATCAATCTATTCCGAAGGATTAGAAATGTTTCACTCTTGGCATGGATTCTCTATGGACACATTTTCTGGGCTTTAAGAGTTCTTGAAGCTTTCTACTATTTTTGTTGTCATGCTATGGTCAGTCTTCTATACTCACACTTTGGGAGAATAGCACCTATAAAATCTTAAGTTATATCTTGATCAATTGCTTGTATAATGCCTCATAGGGCCTAAAACTTATAAACTCCAAGATTATTTGCAACACTAGAATATGTAATAATTGATTAAGAAGCATGAGGTTGTTAATTTATAAACCCAAGCTTGAGCCTAGCCAAAACCCATTTGGACCAGTCTTAAAAAAATGTAGAATAAGAAATCGAGTGAGAGGAATTTGCACTGACCAAATAAGAATTTGGGTGGGATACCATCAACAGCGAGCTCATTGAAGTGCTTCTTAATGGTGAGCCAGCTGATGGCTGCATTAATCTTGGTAAGTAATAGCAACCACTTCAGCTCCTACAACACCTACCAAATTTGGGATGATGCACTCTATAATATTGATGAGTCGATGATCAAATGGAATTGGACTATTTCTCCAGTTTTGAAGTTAGCAGCTTAACCAAATCTTGTGATCCTTCTAGATAATTAATCTATAGTTGCCAAAATGGTCTACATTACATTGGATGATCCTCCCAAATTATTAATCTATTTGAAACATGCTTAATCTATTTCTATCATATTTAAGCCAACCCATTTAATATATTTAAATCCATTAAAGCCATTTGAAATTTATTTAACGTGTTTAACTTATGTATCATAATTTGATCTATTTAATAAATATATTATATGCATCAGATTAGATTATCTATTTAATGAATAGATTGGATGTTGGAAATTATGTCCCAAAGCCAATCATCAGCCTATTGATGGTTGAGCTATTTTTATAATTAAATATAATTTATTAATAAATAAAAAAATTAATTTGATTTTTTATCATAAGTGTACATCTTCTTTTAATGAACTTCTATGTTGTGATAAAATCCTTAGGACTATTTAAAATTGATAAAAGAGGATTTATTATTTAGTTCTTAAATTTATTCGTGATCAAATAATATATTTTTACCTAGGATGACAATGTTTATCGAGTATAGATCATTGTGTGCCATATGGGTTGATTGTTCTCTTAACTAAGTAGTGTGGAGACATTGGTATGGCATGTAGGTGAGATGTAGGGATATATCTGTATTGAACGTGACCAACTTCGAAGCATTCTGCTATTAAGATTTGCTTCGATAAAATATAGGTATAAGTGTCCCTTCCACCTAAGATCATCATAGTGACTTTCAAGCAACTCATTGTGCTTTGGTACTGGGCTATCTAAATTTTTAATTTAGTGACGAAAAATTTTTGGGCACCATCAAGTACTTGAGGAGTCAGTGCGTGAGTCAAGATGGGATTGACCACTCTTTGTTTTAGGAGTTGTGTTGTATTGTGTTTCAATTTAGCAAAGTCTTGATCAGAATAGTCCATGTGAGGAGTCACAGGACTGATTGCGTTGAGATACATTATGGATGTACTGATCAAAGTTGATAGTTTAACTTAGAGTCATCCTAAACATAAAAGTTAAAGGGATGAATTATACGGTAACTATATTCGAGTAGGTTTTGAATACTGCATTGCGACTATTCGATCTATCTGGATGTCGGATATCATTGCTAGATAGTCATATTGATTGATACCAAAATTGGTTCTTGTACTACTAGCTTAGGTTCGAACCTATAGGATCATATACATTAGAGGTTTCTACCTGATCTGATGGCTAATACTGAGTTCCACTAGACTAGGACTCTTTGATCAGAAGTCCCACTGGATTGAGACTCTATGATCAAGAGTCTCACTAGATTGGGACTCTATGATCAAGAGTCATACTACATTGGAATTTTAAGTCCTACTAGTTTGAGACTCCATGATCAGAAGTTACACTAGTCTAGAACTCTATGATCATGAATTTTACTGGACTTGGACTCTGAGATTAAGAGTCTCACTGGTTTGAGACTCTCTAATCAAGAGTTTCATAGAAATGGGACTCTACTGCCCAGAGACCCACTGGATTGAGACTTTAAGTTTGTGAGAGGATTAATTAGCAATTTGATTGCTATTTTACTTAATTTGATTGAGTGATAAGTTTTGAATCAAACCTAATTGAATTGGATTCAATTATGTTTGACCCAATTAGGTTATGAGATGACCTAATTGTCGAGGGAGATTGATCCTTGATTTGATAAGGGCTTCAACTCAATTAATTTTTGATTTAAATAGGATTTAATTAAGATAGTTTAAGTCTAATTTAATTAGATTTATTCTGATCTAATTTGTTCTATGTAAATTAGTTTGGTTAGAGACTCAATTAGATAAGAGATGGAGTCCAATTTAACTGGACTTTCCCATGCGCCATTGACGCTTTGACCACCACCCACTATTTGCATGTGAATTTAGATTCTTGTAAGTTTTTTCCATGCCTAAGATGCCTCACGCCCTCCTCTTTCATGCCTCTAATGGATAAGAATGGTTTGCTTATAGTTTTAATTCAAATGGGATTTGAATTCATAGAGTAATTAATCCAATCTTATCTTTTTCACATGCACTCCACTCGGTTTGTTTGTTTTGTTGCTTATTTAAGAGGGAATTAAAGGTGGGGCATGGGTGATCTAAAGAGGAGTCCTTCTAAGCATTAAACTCTGGTTTTTTCTACATGTGAAACTTGAGTTTTCTTGGGAGAAAAATCCAAAGGGAGTGGGCGCAAGGTTTTTGGTGTCTATGTTGCCCTAGGGTTCTGAAGTAGGATTCGGGAAGAGAGATAGAGAGCTGTGAGTGTCACAACTCTACCATTTTTCTTAGAGAGCTTCCTCATCCTCCCTACTACCCTTCCTGGTATTTTGGATTGTCCAGACGAACAGAAGAAGTAGATTGATAGAGATCAATCTAAATCAATCATCAAAGGTTCCAACAAGGAGCTAACGCTCTGGATGAGCCGATCAAAACTTGGAGCCTCATGTGGACAATCTATAGAGGCCAAATGTTTCATGTGGTTGCATCATGATGACAGGAGCTCCCATCCAAGATTTTGATTATCGTGATCGACTACCCGTACATAGGTATCGTATTCTGAATATGAGTAGCATAAATTAGTAAAAAAGGATTTACTACATATTGTTTATGCTTTCGAATTTTATAATATGCATATATATCATGTTATGATCCTAAAGTAGGGGTTTAATGATTAGATCACTTGCATGTTAGATTAATTAGATTAATTTTTTAATATTTCATTGCAATTTATTCAAAAAAGTTTCAAAATGCATGCTAGAAACCTTGCTATTTTTTCGTCAATGGTATCAGAGCATTAGGTCACTTAAAATGATATATATGCCATTTAGATATCTGATTTCTAACATGTATGATATGCTTTTGTCCGATTAGCGTAGTAATCAAAATTGAATGAGCCACCAAACTCTCCGATCATAAGAGAGAAGAATGGTTTAAAGGCCATCTTCTTTCATTTGATGGGGATCTCTTATGGCAGTAGGATGTTATCGTGAACTCATTCATGAAGATAAATAATGAAAAAAAAATTTAAAATTATTTTAAATTAAAAATAATTATCATGAATATGTTTACATTAGATCTAAAATTGATTTATATTTTATTTTATGTATTGTATATTAGTTTAGTTTCAAACATGCAACTGGTTGCTATTTATGAAATGAGTCGATCCATTTTTGAAATGAGTTGATCTATTTAGTGAACATAATTATTTATAAAAATATTTTATAAAATCTAAAAATTATTTTCAAATACAAAACCCTAATCCATCAGCCCAATACTTAATTAAGAATTAAGGATTATAAATTAGGATCTAGAATTATGAATTGAAGAAGGTGCAGTAGCATGCCAGGACATCTGTGCAGGGTCAGACTAAGAAACTCAAGCCCGACCAGAGCTAGGTGGAGTGCTTCTATTGTAAGAAGTAGGGGCACTAAAAAAAAAACTATCCTTAGTATATTTCCTTCCTAAATCCAAACAGGCTGAGGAAGAGCAAGCAGTTGCTGGGTAAAGTGATTATATGATAACTCCTAGCAATTTCTCAATATGTGATACTACTAACTGGGTATTAGATATCAGAAGCTCTTATCATATTTATAATTCGATGTAAGGTTTATCGATCAGTAGGAGATTTGAAGAAGATGAGAGATTCCTGAATATTAGAGATGGAAGACCAATTTTAATTTTAGCTTTAAAAATCATAAAGCTTGTATTCAATTCTTATATTATTGTTCTTAGTGAATGTCACTTTTGTCCAATTTTTTATTGAATATCATTTTTATAGGCCTTTTGATCAAAAATTATTATGAAATTTTAATAAAAAAAATTTATAATGTCATTTTGAATGGTGTTACTATTTTTGCTGAATAATTAAGCAATAAAATTTATTTATTATTATAGTCTGTTAATATGGTCTATTCTATCAGTAAACATCCTATAATAGATAATATGTCTAAAATCTATCTTTGGCACTATAGGCTAGGTCACATTAATAAGAATAAAATAAATAGGTTGACGCAAGAGGAAATCCTTGAAGTCGGTGATTGTGAATCACTTCTGACCTATAAGTCCTATCTTCTTAGAAAGATGACCAAGTCATCTTTTGCTAGAAAAGGTGAGTGAGCTAGTGAACTTCTAGGTCTAGTACATACTGATGTATATGGACCTATGAGCATAAATGCTAGAGATAGATATTTTTACTTCATTACTTTCACTGACGACCTATCTAAGTATAGGTACGTCTACTTGATAAAACATAAATTGGAATCATTTGAAATGTTCAAACAATTTCATAATGAGATAGAAAAGCAAACTAGGAAAGAGTATTAAAACTTTTCGATCTAACTGAGGGGGTGAATACCTTTCTAGTGAGTTTCTAGCATATCTAAGAGAGCTTGGAATTCTCTCCCAATAGACTCCTCTTCAGACAATACAACATAATGGTGTGTCTGAAAAGAGGAATCAGATCCTGTTAGACATGGTCCATTCCATGATGAATTTTTTCAGTCTGTCGATCTTTTTTTGTGGATATGCACTTGAATCGGCTTGTTACATTCTTAATAGAGTTTTGAGTAAGTCTGTAGCTAAAATGCCATATGATATATGGATAGGACGCATGCCAGTACTCTTAGATCTTAGGATTTATGGATGTCCGACTTATGTCAAATATTTAATAACGGACAAACTCAGACCTAAGTCTGATATGTGCATTTTTATAGGGTACCCAAGAAAAATCAAAGAGATTATTTCTACTTTACTGATGAACAAAATATATTTGTTAGTTTTAAGGTAATCTTTTTAGAAAAAAAAGTTTCTTGGTGAAGGAACTGGTACCTCTAAAATCGAATTTGAGGAAGTTTGATAGGTAGAAAAATCGACACAAGTAGCTAAACCTAAATTAAATTTGATTAGATCAAATCTAGAGTCTAATGTACCTACACTCTTAAGGTGATTTGGTAGAGTACCGCATTAGCCAGACATATACTATAGTTTCTTGGTCTCAGATGGAGATCTTGTTGAACTCGATAAGGATGATGAGGATCCGATTACCTACATAGATGTAATGCAAAGATCCAACTCTGAGAAGTGGCTTGAAGCCATGAAAATCAAAATAAAGTTCATGAAGGTTAATGATGTATAGATATTAATTAATCCACCTGAAGGCATTAAATCCATAGGGTGTAAGTGGGTCTTAAAAAGAAAGAGGGGCGTAGATAGGAAGGTAGAGCCTTATAAAGCTTGTTTGGTTGCCAAGAGGTATCGTCAATGTTATGGTATAGACTATGATGAGATATTTTCTTCTATGAAAATGCTCAAGTCCATTCAGATTATGCTTGCAATAGCTGTCCATCTGAACTATAAAATCTGATAGATGGATGTGAATACAGCTTTCCTAAATGAAGAGCTGGATGAAGAGGTATATATGATACAGCTTGAAAGATTTACATCCACAAATGAGTCTAAGATGTGCAAGCTTCAGAGATCCATTTATGAATTGAAGTAGGTATTTCGGAGTTGGAACATGCATTTTGATTAGATGATCAAAATATAAGGCTTCATTAAGAATGGAGAAGAGCCCTACATATACAAGTGGGCTAATGGTTCAGTGGTAGTATTCCTTGTGTTGTATGTGGATGACATTATCTTAATCAAGAATGACATCCCTCCATTACAAGGAATAAAAATTTGGCTGTCATCTTAGTTCTTCATGAAGGACTTGGAAGAAATATCCTATATCATAGGGATGGTGATCTATAGGGATAGATCTAAGAGGTTACATGGGTTATCCCAACCTACGTACATTGATATTGTGCTAAAGCAGTTCAGCATGGAGAATTTCAAAAAGAGCTATCTTCCAATAGGCCATGAAACTTTTTTCTCGAAGAAGGATTGTTTGACAACACCTCAAGAGAGAACGTATGTGTAGAATACTATATGCCTCGATAGTGGGTTCTACCATATACACTATGAGATGTACAAGATCAGATGTAGTATACTTACTAAGAGTAGTGAGTAGATAATAATATGATCTAAGAGAAAACCACTAGAAGGTTGTTAAAATCATTCTTAAGTATTTGAAAAATATGAAAGGCCAGTGGCTTATTTATGATGAGTCAGATTTAAAACTTGTAAAATTTACAAACTCTAGTTTTCAATTTGATCACGATGATAGCAAAAATTATAAGGGTATGTGTTTATCCTTAACGATGGAACTATCTGCTAGAAAAATTTCAAGCAGTATACTATGGCCAACTCAGTTTATGAAGTAGAGTATGTCATAGCATCTAATGCTACTAAGAAAGCTGTATGGCTGAGAAAATTCATCATCAAGCTCGAAGTGGCTCCCTTCCTTGATGGTCCAGTTTTGCTCTACTAGATGGTATTGGAGCAATTGCTCAAGCAAAGGAACCAAAAGCACATTAACGAATGAA
Organism: Cocos nucifera; assembly: GCA_006176705.1. NCBI lineage: Eukaryota > Viridiplantae > Streptophyta > Magnoliopsida > Arecales > Arecaceae > Cocos > Cocos nucifera. Next base: position 84,199 of record QRFJ01000634.1, read on the forward strand.
GCATAATTTGCATTGCTACCATCTTGTCTTGAAGATCGTGGATCAAAGTGATGTCGACCTTCAGAAGATTGATGAAAAGAAGAACCTGGCCGACCCATTTACTAAAGCCCTTGCAGTAAAGAAGTTCGATGATCATAAGTCAAAGATTGGTATATAATATTATACTGATTGGCTTTAGTCCAAGTGGAAGTATTATTGAAAATTGTCCTAAAACCAATCATCAATTTATTGACGGTTGAGCTATTTTTATAATTATATATAATTTATTAATGAATAAAAAATTTATTTTGGCTTTTTCATCACAAGTGTACATCTTCTTTTAATGAGCTGTTATGTTGTGATAAAGTTCTTAGGACTATTTGAAATTGATAAAGAAGGATTTATTATTTAGTCCTTAAATCTATTCGTGACCAAATGATACATTATTACCTTGGATGATAATGTTTATCGAGTGTAGGTCATTATGTGCTATATAAGTTGGTTGTCCTCTTAACCAAGGAGTGTGGAGATACTGTTATGGCATACAGATAAGATGTAGAGGTTCATCTACACTAAACGTGACCAACTCTGGAGCATTATGCTATCAAGATTTGCTTTGAAGGGATATGCATATAAGTGTCCCTTCGACTTGAGATCACCATGGTGACTTCTAAGCAACTTACTGGGCTTTGTTGCCGAACTATCTAAATTTTTAATTTAGTGATGGAAGATTTTTGGGCATAGTCGAGTACTTGAGAAGTTGGTGTGTGAATCAAGATGGGATTGACCACTCCTTATTTCAGGAGTTGTGTTGCATTGTGTTTTAATTTTGCAAAATCTTGGCTAGGGTAGTCCATGTGAGGAGTCACAAGAACTGATTGTGTTGAGATACATTATGGATGTACTGACCAGAATTGATAGTTTAACTCGGAGTCATCCTAAACATAGGGATCAAAGAGATGAATTATACAGTAACCATATTCAAGTAGGTTCTGAATATTGCATTGCAACTATTCAACCTATCCAGATAAAGGGTACCATTACTAGATTGTTACATTGATTGGTACAAAAATTGATTTCTGCACTACTGGCTTAGGTTTGAATCTATAGGGTCACACACATCAGAGATTCCTATCCAATCTGATGGCTGATGCTGAGTCCCACTGGACTGAAACTCTACGATCAAGAGTTTCACTAGACTGAGACTCTATAATCAAGAGTCCTACTGCATTGGGACTCTGAGTCCTACTGGTTTGATACTCCAAGATCAAAAGTTTCACTAGTCTGGAACTCTATGATCATGAGTTTCACTGGACTTGGACTCTAGGATCAAGAGTCCCATTGGTTTGTGACTGTCTAATCAAGAGTTTCATAGGAATGGGACTTTACTGCCCAGAGATCCACTGGATTGAGACTTTAAGTTTATGGGAGGAGTAATTAACAATTTGATTGCTAATTAACTCAATTTGATTGAGTGATGAGTTTTGGATCAAATCTAATTGAATTGGATTCAATTGGGTTTGACCCAATTAGGTTAGGAGATGACCTAATCGTCGAGGGAGATTGATCCCTGATTTGATTAGGACTTTGGCTCAATTAATTCATAATTTAATTAATATTTAATTAAGATAGTTTAAGTATAATTTAATTAGATTTATTTTGATATAATTGGGTCTATCCAATTGGTTTAGTTAGAGACTTAGTTGGATAAGAGATAGAGTCCAATTTGACTAGACTTTCCCATGCGCCATTGACCCTTTGACCACTACCCACTATTTGCATGAGAATTCATAGTTATAGTTTGAATTCAAATGGGATCTGAATTCATAGAGTAACCAATCCAATCTTATCTTTTCCACACACAGTCCACTCGGTTTGTTTGTTTTGTCGCTTATTTAAAGCGAATTAAAAGCGGGGGGGGCATGGGTGATCTGAAGAGGAGTGCTTTTGGGCATTAAACTCTAATTTTTTCTACATGTGAAACCTAAGTTTTCCTAAAAGAAAAATTCAGAGAGAGTGGGCACAAGGTTCTGGGTGTGTGTGCTACCCTAGGGTTCTAAACTAGGGTTCAGGAAGAGAGATAGAGAGCTATGACTGTCACAACTCCACCATTTTTTCAAAGAGCTTCCTCATCCTCCCTACTACCCTTCCTAGTTTTCTAGAGCATTGAGGTGATCAGAAGAAGGAGATTGATAGAGATCAATTTAAATCTATCGTCGATGCTTTCAACGAGGAGCTAGCACTTCGGAGGAGCCAATCAGGACTTGAAGCCTCATGTGGATGATCCATCGGGGCCAGATGCTTTATATGGCTGCATCGTGACGAGAGGAGCTCCCATCCAAGGTTTTGATTATGGTGATTGACAACCTGCACATAGGTGTTAGGGATAAATCCCGCTCCCGTCGAAGTCCAGTATGATACATAGCCTATTATAACTGGTAATCATGGAAGAGCTTCGATCGAAAATTCTTCCTTCAGTGGTCGAACTCCTTCCAAACTCTTTCAGCAGTCGAACTCCTCCGGCGATCTAACCCCTCCCGAATTCCTCCAACGATCGAACCCCTCTCGGACTCCTCTAGCGGTCGAACTCCTTCCAGACTCCTTCAGCAACCGAACTCCTCCAACGGCTGAACCCCTTCCGAACTCCTATAGTGGCCGAACTCCTTTTGGACTCTTCTAGAAGTCGAACTCCTTCCAAACTTCTCCTTCAGTTGGATTCCTCCAGCAGTCGAACTCCTTCCGACTCCTCCAGCAGTCAAACTCCTTCTGGACTTCTTCTTCAGTCAGATTTCTCCAACAGTCAAACTTCTTTCGGACTCCTTCAGTGGCCGAACCCCTTTCGAACTCTTTCAGCAGTCGAACTCTTACAGCGGTCGAACCCCTCCCAGTCTCTTCTAGCGATCGAACTCCTTCCGGACTCCTCCAGTAGCCTAGCTCCTTTTGGACTTCTTCAGTTGGGTTCCTTCAGCAGCCAAACCCCTTTCAGACTCCTCCAATAGCCGAACTCCTTTCGACCTTCTCCTTCAGTCGGACTCCTCCAGTAGCCGAACTCTATCTGAACTTCTTCAGCCAAACTCCTTCTGAACTTCTCCTTCAGGCGGACTCCTTCATCAGTCGGATTCCATTCGGACTTCTTCTTCAGCCAAACTCCTCTCAGACTTCTCCTTCAGCCAGACTCCTCCATCAGTTGGATTCCATCTGAACTTCTCTTTCAGCCAAACTCCTCCTGGACTTCTCCTTCAGATGGACTCCTCCATCAATCGGATTCTGTCCAAACTTCTCCTTCAGCTAAACTCCTTCCAAACTTCTCCTTCAGATGAACTCCTCCATCAGTCGGACTCCATCCGGACTTCTTCTTCAGCCAAACTCCTCCTAGATTTCTCCTTCAGGCAGACTCCTCCATCAGTCGAACTCCATCCAAACTTCTTCAGTCGAATTTCTTCCGAACTTCTCCTTCAGGTGGACTCTTCCATCAGTCAGACTCCATCCAAACTTCTTCTTCAGTCGAACTCCTTTCGGACTTCTTCTTCAGTCGAACTTCTTTCGGACTTCTCCTTCAGGCGAACTCCTCCATCAGTCGGACTCCATTCGAACTTCTTTTTCAGTCAAACTATATCCAAATTTCTCCTTTGATCGAATTTCTCCATCAATCGGACTCCTAAATTTTTCCATCAGTCGAACTTCATCCAGATTTCTCTAGTAGATTACTTTCTGATTTTAACTAGCATTCCTTCCTGATGATCCTCTCTAGCCGTATTCCCTTTAGGAGTCCGAACTCCTCTAGAATTGATGTATGTCAAAGCTCTTCACCAACCAACGTCGGCTTCCTCCAAACTTTGACTATTAAATCTCAATGAATGGACACATCACGATAATGGACACCTCTCTCCATAACAAACTCCACATGGCTCCGAGCAACCCACTACCGAATGGTTATGGCTATCACTATCAGTCTGCTACAGATGACATCTCTCTCTATAATAAACTCCATATAGCTCGGAGCGGCCTACTACCGCATGATTACGACTGTCACTATCAGTCTGCTATGAACGATACCTCTCTTCATAACAAACATGATGTGGCTCCGAGCGGCCCACTATCGAATGGTTATGGCTGTCACTATCTGTCCGTTATAGGGTCCGTCTATAAAAGAGACCCTCTAGATATGTTTTCTCTAAGCTTTCTTCTTCTTCCCAAAATTCTATTGAGTTCTTTCCTAAGCACTCCATTTCTATTAGCTAGAAGAGCTGACTTGATCATTGAAGAATCCTATCGGAGCCACCACCACCGACTCCAGATGAAACTTTATTTTGCAGGTCACCGATGGTGACCTCTTCTTCCTCAAGTCCAGCTCGATCCGGCATCAACCAAATTCTGCACCAATAGAATTGGAGCTAGAAAAAGGGCTCTCTATTCCTAAGGTACCCTTATTCTTAAAGAAGTGCTCAATCGATCCTATGGATCTTCTTCTTCAAGGTTCATCTCCATCCTCTCCCTTAATCCCAAGAAATACCTCCAAACAAGGCGACTACTTGAAGATCTACCACTTCTACCATCAGATCTGAGCTAGATCCATCCATTCCTACTCCATCATCGGTGCTTCAACCTCCTCCTCCACCGATGGCCATGGTAGATCTGGAGTAGTTTAACCTACTGATGTAGCGGATTCAGGGCCTGACAACAATGGTGCAGGCCATGCGGCAACCGTCGGTGGTGGTTCCATCGGGTAACCCACCATCGAGATGTCAGAAATCAGTCCTAAGGAGAAGCACTTATGCTAGCATATCCGTCACCCCTGAAAAGGAGAAATAGAGAGCAGAGAATCCTTATTCGGATCATGATTCTTCTCCGAAAGGGACCTTCTCCATCGACAATCAAAAGCCTTTCGAGATCTATGATTGAGATGATGTCCTCGATCAAAAACTATGGAAGATGGATCGATGGATTAAGAAACTCCATCACGTCACCCCGGCTCACCATGATGACGTCTGCATTGATCCTCCTTTTTCTTCCTAAATTATGCAAGAGCCCATTTTGCCAAACTTTAAGCTTCCCCAATTTGAAAGCTATGATGGAACCTTTGATCTAGTCAATCACCTGAAGGCCTTTCGAACCATGATGCTACTCCATGGTGCACCAGACGCCATCTTATGTCGAGCTTTTTCGTCTACCTTAAAGGGAGCAGTAAGAAACTAGTACTCGATGTTGAAGCTAGGTATGATCTTCTTCTTTAACCAGATGAGCCATCAGTTTGTGGCTCATTTTGTTAGCAGCCGGCGTCCCCATTGAGGTTCAGATTTTCTGATGAATATCAAGCAGAAGGAGGGAGAATCTATCTGAACTTATGTCACCCAATTTAATACTACTACATTGGAGGTCCAGAACCTAAACCAGTTTGTTGCAATGGCCGCACTCAAGGATGGCCTTCAGAAGAATGATTTATTGTTCTCCCTAGAGAAGAAGTACTCCAGGAACTTTATTGATATGCTAACTCGGACTGAAGGATATGCTCGAGCAGAAGAAGCCTTCAAGTTGAAGGATGAGGAAATCGTAGGAGAGCGACAGACAGGAGAGTCTAATAAATCCATAGCTGATGAAGGATCAAATGAAGTTCGACTGCGCTCATGGACTCCCCCAGAGCGCAAGCGAGCCCGATCTCCTCCTTGAGCTCATCGTCAAAGAAGCTTCGATAGAAGGGCATGAAGAAGTTCTCTCCCCAAAAGGTTTCACAACTACGCTCTCCTCAATGATCTAAAAATGCAAGTATTGATGGAGGTCAAGGAGCAATTACTGAGGCCTAAAAGGATGCGCACTCCCTTGGTAAGCGTAATTTCAGAAAATACTGCCTCTACCATCGTGACCATGACCATGATACTAAAGAATGCATTCAGCTCTAAGACGAGATCGAGGAGCTCATCAGGAGAGACCGACTGGGTCGATTCCTTAGATGCTGACTTAATGCAAGAGAAGATCGGTCGAGGGCACTACCATAGCCAGAACCATCTAGGAGGGAGAAATAATAAGGAGATCAACAGCCTCTTGGCATCATCAACACTATCTCTAGGGAACTTCGACGAGAAGAGGCCAGCAGATCTAAGAGATCAATGAAGAGACAGAGGACTGAAGAATCCATAACCTTCATTAAGGTAGATGCATGGAGAGTATAGTTTTCGCACAATGATGTGATTGTAATCTCTTTAAATATAGTAGACTATGATGTACGTCACATCCTTGTTGATAATGGAAGTTCGATTGACGTCTTGTTTTATGATGCTTTCTCTAAAATATCAATATTTAATAGTCATCTTGGACCAATAAACTCTCCACTAGTAGGCTTCGCTGGTGCTACAGTACTAGTTGAAGGTGTAATAACTCTAGCTGTGGCTACAGGGCAATATCCAAGACAATCTAGAGCACAGGTGGATTTCTTGGTAGTAAAGGCTCCCTCTGCTTACAATGTAATTCTTGACTGATCTGGTCTAAATGCACTTCGGGCGGTGGTGTCAACTTATTATTTGAAGATGAAGTTTCCAATAAGTTACGGGATCGGAGAGGTTAGGAGAGATCAAGCTCTGGCAAGGCACTGCTACTCAATTGCTCTGCAAAAGAAAGAACAGTCCAACCCTTGTCCTGTTGATGGGCTAGATGTCCGGAATGACCTCGCGAAAGAAAGGGAAGTATCGATGGAAGATCTTGCCTCAGTCCTTTTGAATGATGGAAATACGGAGCATATGATATAAATTGGCTCCAATCTAGAAGATGGAGTTCGGGAGTAGCTCATCATCTTTTTAAGGAGGAATGCCGATATCTTCACTTGGGTTCTGATGGATATGCCTACGATTGATGCTGAGGTTATGGAACATCGACTGACCGTTGACCCCAAGCATCGACTAGTGAAAGAGAGAGTTTGGAGCCACACACAAGAAAGGCAGAAGGCAATAGTAGAAGAAGTCGACAAGCTTCTCAACGTCGAATTTATCCAAGAAGTTAGCTATCCAACTTGGGTCTCTAACGTGCTCCTGGTCAAGAAGGCCAACGACAAGTGAAGGATATGCATCGACTTTAAGAAGCTGAACAAGGTCTGCCCAAAAGATAGTTATCCTTTGCTCAGAATCGACCAACTGATGGACGTGACTTCAGGCTACGAACTCCTCACCTTCATGGATGCCTTCTCTGGCTACAACCAAATTCGGATGGCATAGGAGGATGAGGAGAAGACTGCTTTTATTACTAACCATGGTCTTTACTATTATAGGGTCATGCCCTTTGGGCTTAAGAATGTAAGTATGACTTATCAGCGCTTGTTCAATAAAATCTTCAAGAAGCAGATCGGCCATAATATGGAGGTTTACGTCGACGACATGTTGGTCAAAAGTTGAAAGACTATTAATCATGTTGCCGACCTTGAAGAGGCTTTTGATACGCTCAGAAAATATAAGATGAAGCTGAATCCAATCAAGTGCACCTTTGGAATAGCCTTAAGAAAATTTTTGAGATTCATGGTCTCAAGGTGAGGGATCGAGACCAACCTAGAGAAAATTTGAGCTATCCAAGAGATGGCCGCTCTGAAGTTCATCAAGAAAGTTCAGCGCCTGATCGAAAAGATAGCATCTTTGAATCATTTTATCTCGAGGTCGAATGCTGCCCTTCTTCCAAATCCTCAGAAAATTGAAAGATTTTTACTAGACTCAGGAATGCCAAAAGATGTTCGATGAGCTTAAGAACTATCTCGGCTCGCCCCCTACTAGCCAAACCAGAATCTAGAGAGGAGCTATTTCTCTACCGTGCGGTCTTTCCTATGGTGCTAGCGGCAGTCCTAGTCAAAAAAGAGGCAAAAGTGTAGCGACCAATCTATTACATAAATCAGATCCTAAGGGATACCGAGATCAGGTATACAAAGTTAGAAAAATTGACTTATGCTCTTCTGATGGCAGCAAGAAAACTTTGACCTTACTTCTAGGGATATGCTATAATGCTCTTCACTGATTAGTCGATCAGAGCAATCCTTCATCAAACGGATGCTTTCGGAAGAATTGCCAAATGGGCCATTGAATTAATAGAGTTCGACGTCAACTACCGACCTCGGCCAGAATCAAGGCTCAGGCATTGGCCAACTTCATAGTTGAATGTACCATTCCAGATGAAGCCGAGCTTAAACAGAATAAGACTGGCATCCCGTGGTTGCAACCGAGCCTTTTTGAAGAAAGTGCCGACCTTTTCAATAATTTTTGGATCTTGTACATGGATGGTTCATCCAACTCTATTGGAGCAGGTGTGGGGTTGATCTTAGTCAATCCCGAGGGAGTCCTCGCCGAGTATGCGCTATGCTTCAAATTTTTTATAACTAATAATGGAGCCGAATATGAAGCATTGATCATCAAATTAAAAATAGAAAGAGAGCTAAAAGTAGATCGACTTCAAGTCTACAGTAATTTTCAATTAATGGTCGGCCAAGTTAGTGGTAACTATGAAGCATGGGAGGAAAGTATGATGAAATCCTTGAGAAAGTAAAGGATTTGACTTCGGCCTTTGATAGTTTTGGCATTCGACAGATTTTGAGGGCAGAAAATACAAGAGCCGACCTTCTCTCTAAATTGACCACTTCAGCCCTAGCTGAACTATCCAAAAAAGTATTTTTTGAAACTCTAAAATATCCAAGCTCAGAGGAATCATAGCTCTTTATGCAAACGAAGCTCGAGCCGAGCTGGATTGACCCATTGGTTGCCTATCTCAAAGAAGGAGTTCTTCCTCGTGATCCGAAAGAAGCTTGAAAACTCAGGAATCAAGCCTCCCAGTATATTTTGTATGAGGGCAAATTATATGAAAGGTCGTATTAGCTACCGCTATTGAGATGTCTCCGACCTTCAGAGGTCGGCTTCACATTATGGAAAGTGCACAGAAGAATTTGTGAAAGTCATGTAGGTGCCAGATTTCTGTCACAAAAATTACTTTGGTAAGGGTACTAATGGCCGACCTTGTACCACGATTCTATGGAGTATGTCAAAAAATATGACCGCTGTCAGAGAAATGCAAACATACAAAGACAGCCGGCCTCTGAGCTTACTCCACTAACCACACCGTGGCCATTCGCACAGTGGAGAATGGATATACTTGGCCCTTTTCCAACGACATCCGGACAATGAAAGTTCCTCCTAGTTGCGATCGACTACTTCACCAAATAGATCGAAGCCGAACCACTAGCAAAAATTACTGAGGCCAAAGTACAGGACTTCATCTGAAAGTCAATCATCTATCCATTTGGTCTACCCCAAACTCTCATAATAGATAATAGATGATAGTTCGCTGGGATGAGGTTTGCTGAGTTCTATGAAAATCTAAACATCTTTCATCACTTCACATCGGTAGCTCACTCACAGGCAAATGGGGAAGCTAAAGTGACCAATTGGATCCTGTTGCAAGGCATCAAGACAAGACTCGACAGAGCAAGGAGGCCCGGGCAGACGAACTCTATCACATTCTTTGAGCGTACCAAACTACTCAAAGGCTATCGACTGGGGAAACACCATTTGACTTGGCATTTGGAATGGAGGTAGTCATCCCAATCGAGCTTAAGCTTCCATTAGCATGGATCGTGGCCTTCAATGAGCAACGTAGCTTATAGGATCTCAGAGTCAACCTCGATCTACTGAAAGAAAAAAAGAGGAAGCCCAGGTCTGGATGGTGGCCTACAGGTGAAGGATGGCCTGGTACTATAACTCCAGAGTCAGAGGTAAAATATTCAGAGTGGGAGACTTAGTGCTTCGACGGACCGCCATCTCTCAGCCTCAAAGCCAAGGAAAGCTTGCCCCAAATTGAGAAGGCCCGTATGAAATAGAGAAGGTTGTCTGGCCCAGAACTTATCGTCTAAAGGAGCTCGAAGGAACAACGCTCTCATGATCTTAGAATTCAAAAAATTTGAGAATGTATTACCAGTAATTTTCCTTCAATAAAACTCCACCATTTCAACATTATTATTTCTTGGAGCAAAAACTATATGATGATAGAAAAGAAGCAATCAAAAGTGGCCATGTTAGGAACAGGAGGAGAACTTCATCCTAACATGAGCAAGTCAAAGACCTCTGATTATTTAAGATAGGAGGAGGGGAGAAGTCCATTGAACAGTCTATTTATGCCCCTATAGCCTTATTAGGAATAGGAGGAGAACCTCATCCTAACTTGAGCAAAGTCGAGGGCCTTATTCATTTTAAATAAGATGAGGGGAGAGGCCTTGACAACGGGCCTAATGTGCCCCTACAGCCTTTTAGAAATAGGAGGAGAACCTCATCCTAACATGAGCAAAGTTGAAGATCTCATTCACTTTAGATGAGATGAAGAGAGAGGCCTTGACAACAACCCTAATGTACCCCTATAGCCCATTAAGAATAGGAGGAGAACCTCGTCCTAACATGAGCAAAGTCGAAGGCCTCATTCATTTTAGATGAAAAGAGGGGAGAGGCCCTGACAATGGCCCTTAATGTGTCCTACAACTCATTAGGAACAAGGAGGAGAACCTTCATCCTAACGTGAGCAAAGTCGAAGGCCTCATTCATTTTAGATGAGATGAGGGGAGAGGCCCCGACAATGGTCCTTAATGTGTCCTTATAGTCCATTAGGAATAGGAGGAGAACCTCGTCCTAACGTAAGCAAAGTCGAAGGCCTTGTTCATTTTAGATGAGGTGAGAGAAGAGGCCCCAACAATGGCCCTAATGTGCCCCTATAGTCCGTTAGGAATAGGAGGAGAACCTCGTCCTAACGTGAGCAAAGTCGAAGGTCTCGTTCATTTTATATGAGGTGAGAGGAGAGGCCCCGACAGTGGCCCTAATGTGCTCCTACAGCATGTTAGAAATAGGAGGAGAGCCTCATCCTAATGTGAGCAAACTCGAAGGCCTCATTCATTTTAGATGAGGTGAGGGAAGAGGCCCTGACAATGATCCTAGTGTGCCCCTACAGCCTATTAGAAATAGGAGGAGAACCTCATCCTAACATGAGCAAAAGTCGGAACCTTATAGACCAAAGATGTGGAGAAAAAAAAGCTCGGTGGAGAATCCCTACATGTGTTTTCCCACGACAACCTGACTACGTCAAATGCGAAAAGAAAAGGCCGACTATCGTATTAGATGGTCCTACCTCCATGTCATCTTCCTCCTCCCAAAAGCCGAAGTCAACCTCGGGGAACCTTCAGGCTACCCTGCCTTCGCATGCTTCCTGTCCGAACTCGACGTTCAGGTTCTACATCTCGAAAGAGGTCTTGAACTCTTCAACGGCCTAGGTCATTGCCTCCGATATCAACTTCGCCATTTGGGTCTCTAGTTCGGCGACCCTATTTTTGGCTTCCTTCCTCCTCTCCTCCTCTAGGACCAGTGCGGTCTTTAGCCCGGCCGTGGTGAACTCCTCTTCGCGGAACACATCCTGAAGACTTTTGATGTCCACTGCCTTCTCCTCGGCAAGATGCTCGACCTCGTTGATCCTCTCTTGAAGATGGCGGACCTTGGCCCGAAGGTCCTCTTAAGCCTTCTATGCCTCCACCTCCTGACGATGCACCCTCTTGATGTGAGTGAGCATCTGGTGATCTGACTGCAACAAACGATTGATGTAACATCGAAACATCTCATCCTGACAAGCGTGGAAATCTAGGATCGGACTTCAGCAGTCACCTTTTTTACTTCTTTCCTTCAAATTTCGAACTCGAAAGTAGGGGGACTATTGTTGGGGATAAACCTCGCTCCCGCCAAAGTCCATTCTGATGCTTAGCCTATTGTAATTGATAATCACAGAAAAGCTTTGATCAAGAATTCTCCCTCCAGCGGTCGAACCCCGCCCGAACTCCTTTAGGAGCTGAACTCCTCTAGCGGCCGATCCTCTCTTGAACTCCTCCAATGGTCAAACCCCTTTCGGACTCCTCTAGCGGTTGAACTCCTTCCAAACTCCTTTAGTAGTTGAACTCCTCCAGCGGCCGAACCCCTTCCAAACTCCTCCAGCAACTGTACTCCTTCCGAACACCTCCAGCAGTCGAACTCCTTCTGGACTTCTCCTTTAGGCGGATTCCTCTAGCAACCGAACTCCTTCCAGACTCCTCTAGTAGTCGAACTCCTTCCAGACTTCTTCTTCAGTTGGATTCCTCCAGTAGCCAAACTCCTTTTCGACTCCTCCAGCGATCGAACCCCTTCCTAACTCCTTTAATGATCGAACTCTTTTAGTGGTCGAACCTCTCCTAGACTCCTCCAGTGGCCAAACTCCTTCCAGACTCCTTTAGTAGTTGAACTCCTTTCGGACTTCTCCTTCAATCAAGTTCCTCCATCAATTGAACCTCTTTCGAACTCCTCTAGTAGCCAAACTCCTTCTGGGCTCCTCCAGCAGTCAAACTCCTTTCGAACTCCTCCAGCAGCCAAACTTTTTTCGACCTTCTCTTTCAGTCGGACTCCTCCAATAGTCGAACTCCATCCAAACTTTGTCTTCAGTAAAACTCCTCCCAAACTTCTTCTTCAAGTAGACTCCTCCATCAATTGGACTCCATCTGGACTTCTTCTTCAGCCAAACTCCTCCCTGACTTCTTCTTCAATTGGACTCCTCCACCAGTCAGATTTTGTCCGAACTTCTACTTCAACTGAACTCCTCTCAGACTTCTCCTTCAGTCAGACTCCTCCATCAATTGGATTTCGTTCGAACTTCTTCTTCAGCCGAACTCCTCCTAAACTTCTCCTTCAGGCAGACTCCTCCATCAGTCGGACTCCATCCGGACATTTTCTTCAGTCGAACTCCCTTCGAACTTTTTCTTCAGACGGACTCCTCCATCAGTCGGACTCCATCCGAACTTCTTCTTCAATCGAACTCCTCCGGGACTTCTCCTTCAAGCAGACTCCTCCATTAGTCGGACTCCATCCATACTTCTCCTTCAGTCGAACTCCTTTCGGACTTCTCCTTCAGATGTACACCTCCATCAGTCGGACTACATCTGAACTTCTTCTTCAACCGAACTCCTCCTGGACTTCTCCTTCAGACAGACTCCTCCATCAGTCGAACTTCATTTAGACTTCTTTTTCAGCCAAACTTCTTTTAGATTTTTCCTTCGATCGGACTTCTCCATCAATCGGACTCCTTCTGAACTTCTCTATCAATTAAACTCAATCCAAATTCTTCTAGTGGATTACTTTCAGATTTCAACTAGCATTCCTTTCAGATGATCCTCTCTAGCCATATTCTCTTTAGGAGTCTGAACTTCTCTAAAATTGATATATGTCAAAGTTCTTCACCAACCAACATCGACTTCCTTCAAACTTTGACTATTAAATCTCGATGAAGGGCACATCATGACAACGGACACCTTTCTTTATAACAAACTCCACGTGGCTCCGAGTGGCCCACTACCGAATGGTTATGGCTATCACTATCAGTCTGCTATAGATGACACCTTTCTCCGTAATAAACTTCATGTGGTCCCAAGCGGCCCACTACCAGATGGTTATAGCTATCACTATCAGTCTGCTATGGATGACACCTCTCTCCATAACAAACTTTACATGGCTCCAAGCGGTCCACTACCAGATGGTTACGACTGTCACTATCAGTCTATTACAGACTCCATCTATAAAAGGAACCCTCTAGATATATTTTCTCTAAGCTCTCTTCTTCTTTCTAAAACTCTGCTAAATTTTTTCTTGAGTACTCCATTTCTGTTGATCAGAAGAGCTGATTTGATCGTCAGAGAATCCTATCGGAGCCACCACCATTGACTTCGAATGGAACTTTATTTTGTAGATCACTGATGGTGACCTCTTCTTCCTTAACTCCAGCTCGATTCGACGTCAACCAGATTCTACACCTACAATAGGAATCATGTTCTGAACATGAGTAGAAAAAATAGTAAATAGGATTTACTACATATTGTTTATGCTTTCAAATTTTATAATATGCATATATATCATATTACAATCCTAAAGTTGGATACTTAATGATTAGATCACTAGCATGTTAGATTAATCTTTTAATATTTCACTGCATTTTATTCAAAAAAATTTCAAAATACATGCTAGAAATTCTGCTTATTTTTCATCATTGGATTCAAATCAGAATTTTTATTTTACTAATTTGAATAGATTGGATTAGAATTGATGAACTTTTGTTTCAATTTATATCTAATCTGACTCAATTTGACTATCAATTCTATTTTAGTAATGGTTCAAAATGAATTAGATATAGGCTTTAAATCTAAAATTTTATTTATTATTCACTATAAAAATCTAGATTATTAGCGATGACTAAATGCTATCGCTAATAATCACTCTACTGTTGCTAATAGCCCCATCGTCGCTAATACTATTGTAAAAGATAATCTAAAAATTTTTTATCACTAATTATCTTTATTAGCGATGGAAATCCTAGCCATTACTAATAAGGCTATTAGTGATGGCTTTAAAGATGAAAATATTCCATTGCTAATTATTTTTTAATATTTAAATTAAATTAAAAAATTAAAAATATTAGCGATGGCATCATTATGGCTAATGTCATTGCTAATAATTATTAGTGATCAAAATTATCATCACTAATACCATCTCTAATTTTTTTTAATTTTTAAATTAAATAAAAAAATATTTTTAAAAATAATAGCGATGGTAAGCAGTGATTAATGCCATCACTAATAATTATTAGCAATCAAAAATACCATCGCTAATATAATTTCTATTTTTTTATTTTTAAATAAAATAAAAAAAAATATTTTAAGAAATATTAGCAATAGAAGTTTGGTCTCTAAAGTCATTACTAATAGTTATTAGTAATGATAGTTGCCATTGCTAATACCAATGCTAATAGTTATCTTTTTAAATAATTTATAATAATATTTTTAAAAGTCTATTTTAATTAAGCATAATGAATTATGATTCATAATCTTTATTATAATTAAAATCCAACGATAATATGGCAATAAAAAATTAAAAGCTAGTTATATTATATTAAAAATATAAATTATATAATTTTTTTTAACAAGCAGTATTAAAGAAAATATAATTCATCAAAAAAAAAATTAAGTCTGATCCTCATTGTCGTCTGCCTCTTCCTCCTTGCTCCTCTCCAGTAGTTGGTGGATAAGAGCTGGATGTCCCAACATCCTATAATAAAAAAAAATTAAATAATATTAGTAAGTTTCGATATGGTGGCATATCTTTTGATACAAAGGTGTATCTTTCGAAACACTCCTTCGATTCTCTAATAGATTATTTTTACATATTTTATTTGATGATATAGAGCTGTAAACATCCTCAGTCCATTGATTGGATGGTTAGATTAAATTTTTAGCCCTTATATCCTCTTTTCAGACTCAAACCTAAATATGTGAAGCTTCTAAATATAAAAATTTAGAATAAATAAAAAATTTAATAATATAATTATTTGATATGATAGCTAGGATGATGAGCCCAGCTAGTCATACAGCACTAGGTCTGAAGAAGCTCAACGACCGTATCATGGATGACATCTAGGAGGCTCTAAGGTCGCTGGCTCAAAAACCTCTGTATAACCTCCTCCATGTGCTCATCATTATCGGTCTAGGATGTCGAGGCCTATGAGGACATTGAAGAATGTCGAGGCAATGGAGGGTTGAAGCTATAGCCAAATCCTATGATTTGACTCCTACTCATCCCCCCGGTGGCGTTGAGCCATCTCTTAAGATCAAGGAGGGCTGAGAAGATGGGTCATCACCATACCTCTTAATAATGTACTCCATATAACACATCTACATAGTTTAAAAATACATTAGTTCTAATATAAAATTAGATCCTATAACAACTTTATTAGTAAATAAAGTTTGAAGTTTTTACCATAATCTATCATGACGTAGAATCTAAATAGTTACCAGTTCTTCTAGACTGGTGTGTGGCCTACCACAATGCAACTGATCTAGTGAACAATCCAGCTATTGTATCTAAAATAAATAAATAATAAAATTAAATTAATTAAAACATGCATATAAGAGTTTTTATATTTCTAATGAAGAGTGTTGGTATTGATTTCTTACCAGTCCGTCGACCACAACATGTGTACCGATCAAGCCGCTCATGTGTCTGATTGGATCCTACTGGATAACTTGATTCTATCGAATCCTTTATCATCTATCAGAGTACTCCTCATTGCTCCATTGATCGTAGAGGGCCTGCCATATATTTGCTCGCATCCAGTGATTCATGAAGGACCTCCAGTCTGATGGTGATTGAAAATCAGAGTGCTGGATGGCGGATTGCTTGAGGCTATAGAGGCCATCTTGGAGCCTCCATATGGCCACCTCTTTGAAGGTCTGATGGATAGCCTTCTCATCCTGGGGAGTCTCAAATCGGTAGTATTCTTACAAGATAGAAGTAAGCATGTATTAATATATAATTAAAATACCAATATATCAGAAAGAAATAAATTAAACTAGTTTTGACTTACTAGAAATATCTCCTAGGCTACATCATGAGCTCTAGATGGCCAACTTGAGAAATCATTCACTAATCTTGGCATCAATTGATGTATGATCCCAATAATGATACCAGATGTTGAAGGCTCTTTGAATGTCCTACAAAATTGATTTTGAAGATTAAATGTTAACTCTAAAATTACCAAATTCTAAGCATATTAATTAAGCATGTAGTACTTATGAGTGGCTTTAGATAAAGATGATCTACCTATCCCCCAACCAAGTCGGAGATGCCATGAGTCGAGCGGGTCCTCAACATGGCATTGTGCTTGAGAGCCGGCCGCTGTTACTGCATGCAAGTATGGGGTCACTGGTGACCCCCTATCCTCCAAACTTGAGTGCAAAAAATCTAATACAAAGAATGTTATATTAGTTAACAAATGATAAAATAACGTAAACGAGAATATATAAAATGTTAAAGCTTACTACTTAGTGTGGGAGGCATAGAACTATGAGAGCTGGTCACGTGATCACTCTCTTCTCGAAAGCTCTATCCTCGACTAGCATGGCTTCGACCTCTAAAAAATATGATATATGCTGTCTAAAAATAAAACTAAAAAAATTCACCAAATTAATATTTAATTATGGATGGCAATGCAAGATTTAAAATGATGCAAGATAAGTAATTAAAATAATCCAAAAATTATATACTTAGAACTACTCTTCGACCTTTTTAGATGTTTGGTATTGTTGATGCAGAATCTGGTTGACGTCGGATCGAGCTGGAGTTGAGGAAGAAGAGGTCACCATCGGTGATCTGCAAAATAAAGTTCCATCTAGAGTTGGTGGTGGTAGCTCCGGTAGAACCCTCCGACGATCAAGTCAGCTTTTTTGGCCAATAGAAATGGGGTGCTCAGAAAAAAATTTAGCAGAATTGTGAAAAGAAGAAGAGAGCTTAGAGAAAATGTATCTGGAGGGTCTCATTTTATAGATGGAGCCTATAGCAGACTAATAGTGATAGCCATAATCGTCTGATAGCAAGCCGCTCGAGAATGCATGGAGTTTGTTATGAAGAGAGGTGTCACTTATAGCAGACAGATAGTGACAACCGTAATTGTCCAGTAGCGGGCAATTCGGGATCGCGTAGAGTTTGTTATGAAGAGAGGTGTCACCTGCAGCAGACTGATAGTGACAGCTGTAATCCTATTGATGCAGAATTTGGTTGATGCTGGATCGAGCTGGAGTAGAGGAAGAAAAAGGTGCCGTCGGTGACCTGCAAAATAAAATCCTATCTGAAGTCAATGGTAGTGACTTCAGTAGGATCCTTCGATGATCAAGTTAGCTCTTCTGGCCAATAGAAATAGAGTGCTCAGAAAAGAATTCAGTAGAGTTTTGGAAAAGAGAAGACAGCTTAGAGAAAATGTATCTAGAGGATCCCTTTTTATAGATGGAGCCTATAGCAGACTGATAGTGACAGTCGTAACCATCCAATAGCAGGCTGCTCGAGGTCGTGTGGAGTTTGTTATAGAAAGAGATGTCGTTTGTAACAGACAGATAGTGATAGCTATGACTGTCCGATAGCGGGCTGCTCGAGGCTGTATGGAGTTTATTATGGAGAGAGGTATCGTCTGTAGCAGACTGATAGTGACAGCCATAACCATCTGATAGTGGGCCGCTTGGGACCACGTGGAGTTTGTTATGGAGAGAGGTATCCATTATCGTGATGTGCCCGTTCATTGAGATTTAATAGTCGAAGTTCGGAGGAAGCAAGCATTGGTTGGTGAAAAGCTTTGACATATATCAATTCTAGAGCAGTTCAGACTCCTAAAAGAAATATGGCTAGAGAGGATCATCTGGGAGGAATGCTTGTTGAAATCTGAAAGTAATCCATTGGAGGAATCCGAATGGAGTTCAACTGATGGAGAAGTCTAGATGGAGTCCGACTGATGGAGAAGTTCGATCGAAGAAGAAGTCTGGAAGGAGCCTGACTGATGGAGAAGTTCGATCGAACGAAAAGTCCAGAAGGAGCTCGATAGATGGAGAAGTCCAGCTGAAGGAGAAGTCTGGAAGGAGTCCGACTGATGGAGAAGTCCGACCGAAGGAGAAGCTCGAAGGAGTTCAACTAAAGGAGAAGTTTGGATGGAGTTTGATCGTTGGAGGAGTCCGAGAGGGGTTCGACCGCTGGTGGAATTCGACTGCTGAAGAAGTCAGGGAGGAGTTTGACCGTCGAAGGAGTTTGGCTAGGGTTCGATCATTGAAGGAAGAATTCTCGATCGAAGATCTTTCGTGATTATCAGTTACATTAGGCTAAGCATTAGACTGAACTTCGTTGGGAGCGGGGTTAATCCCCAATAATAGTCCCCCTACTCTCGAGCTTGAAATTCGAAGGAAAGGAGTACAAAAAAGATGACTGCCAAAGCTTTTTTTTGGGCTCTCCACTCATTAAGGTTGATGCTTGGGGGAGATCTTATCTTCTATTAAAGTTGAAGCTCGGGGGAGATCTTATCCTCGATTGAAGTTAAAGCTCGAAAGAGATCTTATCTTCTATTGAGGTTGAGAGAGATCTTATCTTCTTTTGAAATTGAAGCTCTGAAGAGATCTTATCTCCAGTCAAGGCTGTAGTAGATCTTATCTACAGTTGAGGTTGAAGGAGATCCTATCTTCTATTGAAGTTAAAGTTGAAAAAGATCTTATCTCCAGTCGAGGTTTAAGGAGATCTTATCTTCTATTGAGGTTGAAGCTCGAGGAAGATCTTATCTCCAGTCGAGGTTGAAGAAGATTATCTCCTATTGAGGTTGAAGCTCAGGGGAGGGGTTGAAGCTCGGGGAAGGTCTTATCTTCAGTCGAGGTTGAAGGAGATCCTATCTTCTGTTGACGTTGAAGCTCGGGAGAGATCTTATCTCCAATCGAGGTTGAAGGAGATCCTATCTTCTATTGAAGTTAAAGCTCGAGGGAGATCTTATCTCCTATCGAGGTTGAAAGCTCGGGGGAGATCTTATCTCCTATTGAGGTTAAAGTTTCGGGGAGATCTTATCTCCAGCAGAGGTTGAAGCTCGGAGGAGATCTTATCTCTAGCCAAGGTTGAAGGAGATCTTATCTTCTGTTAAGGTTGAGAGAGATCTTATCTTCTTTTGAAGTTGAAGCTCGGGAGAGATCTTATCTTTAGCCGAGGCTGAAGGAGATTATCTTCTATTAAAGTTAAAGCTTGGGGGAGATCTTATCTCCAGCGAGGTTGAAGAGATCCTATCTTCTGTTGAAGTTGAAGTTCAAAGGAGATTTTATCTCCAGTCGAGGTTGAAGGAGATCTTATCTCCTATTGAGATTGAAGCTCGAGAGAGATCTTATCTCCAGCTGAGGTTGAAGGAGATTTATCTCTGTTGAGGTTGAAGCTTGGGAGAGATCTTATCTTCAGTCGAGGTTGAAGCTCGGGATAGATCTTATCTCCGATTGAAGTTTAAAGCTCAGAAGAGATCTTATCTCCAGCCGAGATTGAAGCTTGGAGGAGATCTTATCTCTAGCCGAGGTTGAAGGAGATCTTATTTCTATTAAAGTTGAAGCTCAGAGATGATCTTATCTCTAGTCGAGGTTGAAGGAGATCCTATCTACTGTTGAAGTTGAAGCTCGGGGGAGATCTTATCTCTAGCCAAGGTTGAAGGAAATCTTATCTTCTGTTGAAGTTGAAACTTGGAGGAGATCTTATCTCCAACCAAGGTTAAAGGAGATCTCTTATTGAGGTTGAAGCTCGGAAGAGATCTTATCTCCAACCATGGTTGAAGCTCGAGGGAGATCCTATCTCCAGCAGAGGTTGAAGAAGATCTTATCTCCTATTGAGGTTGAAGCTCGGAGGAGATTATCTTCTGTTGAAGTTGAAGCTCGAAGAAGAGGTTAAGTAGATCTTATCTTCTATTGAGATTGAAGCTCGAGGGAGATCTTATCTCCAGCCAAGGTTGAAGCTCGAGGAGATCTTATCTTGTTGAAGGAGTACTTCTGTTGAGAAGCTCGGAGGAGATCTTATCTCTAGCCAAGGTTGAAGGAGATCTTATCTTCTGTTGAGGTTGAAGCTTGAGGGAGATCTTATCTCAACCGAAGTTGAAGCTCGAAAAAAATTTTATCTCCAGTCGAGGTTGAAGGAGATCTTATCACCTATTGAAGTTGAAAGCTCGGAAAAAGATCTTATCTCCAACCGAGGTTGAAGGAGATCCTATCTTCTATTGAGGTTGAATGCTCGAGGGAGATCTTATCTCTAGTCAAGGTTGAAGGAGATCTTATCTCCTGTTGAGGTTGAAAGCTCGGAGGAGATCTTATCTCCAATCGAGGTTGAAGCTCGGGGGAGATCTTATCTCAGATTGAAGTTGAAGCTCGGAAGAGATCTTATCTCCAGCCGATTGAAGCTCAGAGGAGATCTTATCTCCAGTCGATTGAGATCCTTCTGTAAAGTTGACGCTTGGAGGAGATCATATCTCCAACCGAGGTTGAAGGAGATCCTATCTTCTATTGAAGTTGAAATTCGGAGGAGATCTTATATCCAGCCGAGGTTGAAGGAGATCTTATCTCCTATTGAGGTTGAAGCTCGGAGGAGATCTTATCTCCAACCGAGGTTGAAGGAGATCTTATCTCTTGTTGAAGTTGAAGCTCGGAGAGATCTTATCTCCAGCCGAGGTTGAAGGAGCTCGGGGAGATTCTTATCTCCAACGAGGTTGAAGGAGATCTTATCTCCTATTGAGATTGAAGCTCGAGAGAGATTTTATCTTCAAAGGTTGAAGCTCGAGGGAGATCTTATCTCCATTCGAGGTTGAAAGAGATTCTATCTTTTGTTAAAGTTGAAGCTTGGAGGAGATCTATCTCGAGGTTGAAGGATCTTATCTCCTGTTGAGGTTGAAACTCGGGGGAGATCTTATCTCCAATCGAAGTTGAAGCTTGGAGGAGATCTTATCTTCAGTCGTGGTTGAAGAAGATCTTATCTTCTATTAAGGTTGAAGCTCAGGGGTTATCTTATCTCCAGTTGAGGTTGAAG
Source organism: Cocos nucifera (assembly GCA_006176705.1). Classification (NCBI taxonomy): domain Eukaryota; kingdom Viridiplantae; phylum Streptophyta; class Magnoliopsida; order Arecales; family Arecaceae; genus Cocos; species Cocos nucifera. Next base: position 105,582 of record QRFJ01000634.1, read on the forward strand.
GAGATCTTATCTCCTATTGAGGTTGAAGCTCAGGGAAGATCTTATCTCCAGCTAAGGTTGAAGGAGATCTTATCTTCTATTAAAGTTAAGCTTGGGAAAGATCTTATCTCCAGCCAAGATTGAAGGAGATCTTATCTCCTATTGAGGTTGAAGCTCGGAGAGATCTTATCTCTGGTTGAATGAGATTTATCTTGAGTTAAAGCTTGGAGGGTTAGAAGATCTTATCTTTTATTGAGGTTGAAACTCGGGAGAGATCTTATCTCCAATCGAGGTTGAAGCACGGGGGAGATCTTATCTCCAATCGACATTGAAGGAGATCTATCTTCTGTTGAAGTTGAAGCTCGGGGGAGATCTTATCTCCAGTCGAGGTTGAAGCTCGAAAGAGATGTTATCTCCAGTCGAGATTGAAGGAGATCCTATCTTCTATTGATGTTGAAGCTCGGAAGAGATCTTATCTTCAGTTGAGGATGAAGGAGTTCTTATCTCCTATTGAAGTTGAAGCTCGGGAGAGATCTTATCGCTAGCCGAGGTTGAAGGAGATCTTATCTCCTGTTGGCGTTGAAGCTCGGAGGAGAATTTCAGTCCCAGATTCAAAATTTAAAGGAAGGGAGTAAAAAAGACAATGGTCGAAGTCCAGTCTCAGGTTTTCATGCTTGTTAGGATGAGATGTTTCAGTGTTACACCAATCGTTTATTACAGTCGGATCACTAGATGCTCACTCACATCAAGAGGGCGCGTTGTCACGAGGCAGTGGCACAGAAGGCTTAGGAGGACCTTCGGACTGAGGTCCGCCATCTTTAAGAGAGGGTTGATGAGGTCGAGCATCTTGTCGAGGAGAAGGTGGTGGACATCGAAAGTCTTCAGGATGCATTTTGCAAAGAGGAGTTCTCCTCGATTGGACTAAAGATCGCACTGGCCCTAAAGGAGGGAGGAAGAAGGAAGCCGAAAATAGGGTTGCCAAATTGGAGACCCAAATGGCGAAGTCGATCTCGGAGGCAATGACCCAGGCAGTGGAAGAGTTTAAGACCTCTCTCGAGATGCAGAACCTAAACATCGAGTTTGGATAGGAAGCGTGCGAAGGCAGGGTTGCCCAAAGGTTCCCCGAGGTCGACCTCAATTTTTGGGAGGAGGAGAAAGACGACATGGAGGTGGGACCGTCTAATATAATAGTCGATCTTTTCTTTTTGCATTTGATGTAGTTAGATTGTCGTAGGAAAATACGTATAGAGATTCTCCACCGAGCTTCTTCCTTTTCCACATCTTTGGTCTACAAGGTTTCGACTTTTGCTCATGTTAGGATGAGGCTTTCCTTCTATTCTTAACATGGCTTACGAGGATGCGTTAGGATCGTCAGTAGGGCCTCTCCTTCCATCTTGTCTTATATCGACGAGGTCTTCGACTTTGCTTACATCAGGATGAGGTTCTCCTCCTGTTCCTAACAGTGTGTAGGGGCATATTAGGGTCGTTGTCAAGGCCTCTCCCCTCACCTCATCTAAAATGAACGAGGCCTTCGAGTTTGCTCACATTAGGATGAGGTTCTCCTCCTATTTCTAACAGGCTATAGGGGCACATTAGGACCATTATCGAGGCCTCTCCCCTCCTTCTATCTTAAATAATCGAAGGTCTTCAAGGTTCTCTTCTTGTTCCTAATGGACTGTAGGGGCACATTAGGACCATTATCAGGGCCTCTCCCCCCATCTCATCTAAAATGAACGAGGCCTTCAACTTTACTCACGTTAGGATGAGGTTCTCCTCCTGTTCCTAACAGACTATAGGGAGCATATTAGGGTTGTCGGGATCTCTCCCTCATCTCATCAAAAAATGAACGAGGCCTTCGACTTTGCTCACATTAGGATGAGGTTCTCCTCCTATTCCTAACGGGCTGTAGGGGCACATTAGGGCCATTGTCAGGGCCTCTCCTCTCATCTCATCTAAAATGACGACCTTCGACTTGCTCATGTTGGATGAGGTTCTCCTCCTATTCCTAACATGGCAATAGGAGCATAAATGGACCATTGAATGGAACTCTCCCCTCCTCCTGTCTTAAATAATCGGAGGTCTTCAACTTGCTCATGTTAGGATGAGTTCTTCTCTTGTTCCTAACATGGTAATAAGGGAACAAATGGGTCATTGAATAGAACTCTCCCCTCCTCCTATCTAAAATAATCAAAGGTCTTCGACTTGCTCATATTAGGATGAGGTTCTCCTCCTATTCCTTCTGTTCCTACACATGGCAATAGAGACAACAAATGGGCCGTTGAATAGACCTCTCTCCTCATTCTGTCTTAAATAATCAGAGGTCTTCGACTTGCTCATGTTGGGACGAGGTTCTCTTTCTGCTCCTAACATGGCCACTTTTGATTGTTTCTTTTCTGTCATCATATAGTTTTTGCACAAAAAAACAATAATGTTAAAATGAAGGAGTTTTATTGAAATAAAATTACTAGTAGTACATTCTCAAATTTTCTAGATTTCAAGATCGTGGGAGCATTGTTCCCCTGAGCTCCTTCAGGTGATAAGTTTCGGACCGGATGACCTCCTCTATTTCATATGGATCTTCCCAATTTGGGGCAAGCTTTCCTTGGCTTTGAGGCTGAGAGATGGTGGCTCATCGAAGCACTAAGTTTTCTAGAGATAGTGTTGATGATGCCAAGAGGTGGCCGATCTTCTTGTTGTTCCTCTCTCATTGGTGGTTCTAGCTGTGGCAGCACCCTTGATCGATCTTCTCTTACATTAGATTGGAATTTGAGAAATCGATCCAGTCGGCCTCTCCTGATGAGCTCCTCGATCTCGTCTTGGAGCTAAATGCATTCTTCAGTATCGTGGTCATGGTCACAATGGTAGAGATAGTATTTGCTAGGATTGCGCTTGGCAGGGTGAGTGCGCATCCTTTCAGGCCTCGGTAGTTGCTCCTTGATCTCCATTAATACTTATATTTTTGGAGCATTGAGGGGGGTGTAGTTGTGAAACTTTCTAGGGGAAGAACTTCTTAGTGCCCTTCTATCGTGGCTTCTTTGATGACGAGCTCGAGGAGGAGTTCGGGCTCACTTATGCTCGGAGGGAGTTCATAAGCATGGTCGAACTTCATGCAGCCCTCCATTAGCTACGGGTTTATTAGACTTATCCATCTGCCGCTCTCCTATGGCTTCCTCATCCTTCAACCTGAAGGATTCTTCCATTTGGACATATCCTTCAGCCTGAGCTAGCAGATCGGCAAAGTCCTTAGGATATTTCTTCTCCAGGGAGAAGAGCAAGTCATTCTTCTGGAGGCCGTCCTTGAGTGCGGCCATTGCAACAGACTGATCTAGGTTTCGGACCTCTAATGTAGTAGTATTAAATCAGATGACATAAGTCTGGATAGATCCTCTCTCCTTCCACTTGATATTCATTAGGAAATCCAAACCTCGGTGGGGACGTCGGCTGCTAACAAAATGAGCCATAAACTGATGGCTCATCCGATCAAAGAAGAAGATCGTACCTGGCTTCAATATTGAGTACCAGCTTCTTGCTACTCTCTTTAAGATAGACGCGAAAGCTCGGCATAAGATGGCGTCTGGTGCACCATGGAGCAGCATCATGGTCCAGAAAGCCTCTAGATGATCGACTAGATCAGAGGTTCTGTCGTAGCTTTCAAATTGGAAAAGCTTGAAGTTCTTCAGAATGGGCTCTTGCATAATTCAGAGAGAAAGGGGGATCGGTGCAGATGTCGTCATAGTGAGTCAGAGCGACATGGCGGAGTTCCTCAATCCATCGATCCATCTCTCATAATTTTTGATTGAGGACGTCATCTCGATCGTAGATCTTGGAAGGCTTTTGGCTGTAGATGGAAAAGATCTCTTTCAGAAAAAAATCATGATCCGAACAAGAATTCTCTGCTCTCTATTTCTCCTTCCCAGGGATGACGAGTATGCTAGCCCAAGTGCGCCTTCCTAGGATCAGTTCCTGACATTTCGATGGTGGGTTTCCTGGCAGAACCACCATTGGAGGTTGTTGCATGGCATGTACCATTTCAGTGAGGCTCTGAACCTGCTGCATCAGCAGGTTAAACTGCTCCAAATCTACCATGGCCGTCGATGGAGGAGGAGGTTGGAACGCCAATGATAGGGTAGGAATGGATGGATTTGGCTTAGATCTGATGGTAGAAGTGATAGATCTTCGAGTAGTCACCTTCTTTGGAGGTATTTCTTGGGATTAAGGGAGAGGATGGAGATGAACCTTGAAGAAGAAGATTCATAGGATCAATTGAGCACTCCTTTAAGAATAAGGGTACCTTAGAAATAGAGGAATCTTCTTTTAGCACCAATCCTGTTGGTGTAGAATCTGGTTGATGTCAGATCGAGTTGGAGTTGAGAAAGAAGAGGTCACTGTCGGTGACCTACAAAATAAAGTCCCATCTGGAGTTGGTGGTGGTGGTGGCTCGGATAGGATCCTTCGACGATCAAGTCAGCTCTTCTGGTCAATAAAAATGGAGTGCTCAGGAGAGAATTTAGTAGAGTTTTGGGAAGGAGAAGAGAGCTTAGAGAAAACATATCTGGAGGATCTCTTTTTATAGATGGAGCCTGTAATAGATTGATAATGACAGTCGTAACCATCCGATAGTGGATCGCTCAGAGCCACGTGGAGTTTGTTATGGAGAGAGGTGTCGCCTGTAATAGACTGATAGTGACAATCATAACCATCCAGTAGCACACTACTCGGAGCCGCATGGAGTTTATTATGGAGAGAGGTGTCGCCTGTAGCAAACTAATTGTGACAGTCATAACCATCCGATAGTAGGCCACTCGGGGCCACTCAGGGCCATGTGGAGTTTGTTACGAAGAGAGGTGTATGTTGTCGTGATGTGCCCATTCGTTGTGATTTAATAGTTGAAGTTTGGAGAAAGCAAACATTGATTGGTGAAGAGCTTTGACATATATCAATTCTAAAAGAGTTTGGACTCCTAAAGAAAATATAGCTAGAGGGGATCATCCAAGAGGAATGCTAGTTGAAATCTAAAAGTAATTCACTAAAAGAATTCGAATGGAATTTGACTGATGGAGAAGTCCAAAAGGAGTCCGACTGATGGAGAAGTCTGGTCGAAGGAGAAGTTCGGGAGGAGTTCGACTGTAGAAGAATTTTGATATTATCTCATCATAGATTTTGAGATCATCATCATGAACCCCATTACCTATGATGGGAACGCGATGTTGTCGTTAAGACACTGTGTTTATCAGTTTAATCCGACTTCTTAAAATAATTAAAAATTCATAGATTTCAGTGAGTTGGATCGAATCCATAGGGAAGGTAGTATTTTTAGATTTAAAATCTTTGATTTTATAAAAGAAAAAGAAAAGAGAAGAGTTTTGGAATTAAAAGTGAAGTCAAAAAATAAAATGTGAAAATTAAAAGATGCAGAAATTTAAACTTGGTACTAAGATCTACTAGTTAGATCTTAGCATCTACTTGCAATAAAATAAAAAGCAATAATTTAAAGTGTAGAAATTAAATTATAATAAAAATATGAAATTAAAGAGTATAAAAATAAATATTGCATTAAAATGTTCATAATTTAAATACATAAAATAAAATAAAAATAAAATAGGCTGATCTCTGATCTTGGATTGACATTGGTGGAAAGATGGTGTAAAAGCCCCGCTCCTCTTCTCGACATCAATTGCTTTGAAGCAGCCATTAACCCATAGCCTGGCTTCACCCTGTACCAAAGCTTCACCTTGATCGGAGATGTTGATTTCTAAAGGCTTGGATCCTTTTTATAGAGCTAGGGAGGCTAGATATTTTTTCTGGAGGCAATGTGGGACTAAGGGTTATTTTAATCATGAATATAGAAAGAAATCCAAGTGAAATTCGGATTAAAATAGCCCTTGTTGAGTTCTTTTAATTTTGGCCATTAGATGGTGATCCGATGCTTCCAAAAATATCAAAAATAGTTGTGTAATGGCCCAAATCAAGTCGAATTAATTTCTGACCGTTGGATCGCACTTGATGGAGGAATTTAGGCCATTGATCACGCGCCTGAGAGTTTGATCATCGTTGGGAGCCTTCTGGACTGTTGGATCGAAGCTAGAATCAAGCGCTAACATCCAATGGTGATCCGGGTGAAATCAGCAATCGAAAAAAAACTTGATCGTTCGATCTTGACCGTAAACAACCACTACTGCACGATCGCGCATTTACTGTTCCCATGGACCGCATGGATCGGCTACATCGTACACTGCAACCAATCAGCGCCTTTTATTGATAGATGAAAAGACCAAAATTCCCTGTGAGCCATGATGAATTTTTTATAAATTCTTTAGGGGTCTAGGTCCATCACGTGGCAAGCTTTGATTCGCCGGTGTCTGCTGAGCTAGCGGTCCACACTGTGCTGTAGACCGGCTAATGGCTTCTGGGCTTGAGTCAGTTAGCGTGGATGGCTTGGCACATCGGCTTGGTCGGCTTGGCTTGGTGCGTTTGAATACGCTGACTGCTGTGGCGTGGCGGCTTGAGCCGTATGTTATTTTTTCATTTAAATTTTTTATTTTATTTTTTTAGAAATTCATATCTTTTCCGTTTTAGCTTCATTTTGCTCCAAACTTATTTTGTTATGATAAAAAAAATGATCTCTTTCCACTAATTATAAAATTTTATTTTTTATTTTTTATTATTTTTTAATTAATTTTTTTTATTAATAAAAATATGAATTTTTCAAAAATTATATATAAGTTGATCATTAATTCTTAAAAATTAATATGAATTAATTGAAAAATTAATAATTTTATTGATGAATTTATGATACTTATCACACCCCCCAACTTAAGCTTTGCTCATCCTCGAGTAAAGAAAGAATTTAGTTTTAAATACCTTTTAACCTTAGAGTTTCGAATTTTTACCTAAGCAGTTTTCAAAATGGCCATTGATATTCAGTAGAGCTTAAGTGAGATATATCATTGGGGTATTAATATTTATCAATAAAAATTAAGTAAAAGCATTAAATTTTTTTGAAACTTTTTCTAAATTATCCCATCTTTATCTCTGATTT
>QRFJ01000634.1:112929-199620 GCA_006176705.1 Cocos nucifera
GTCTAGACTTTCATGTAGACAAGTGTTATTACTACTTCCATCCTTCATTTATTGATAATTTATTTTCATATTGCTCACTTTTTGATGCGAATATCATTGCTTATTTAGGCAATGGAATTCGGTTACTCGATGGAAAATCAATATTTTTTTTTTAACGTTGTACCACTATTGAGTGTCTTAACCCTTTAAGCTTTCTATTTGATCAATGTAGTGAGTCTTGGGCCAATGACTTTCAAACTAGTTAGCTTTAGGGCACTAGGTATAGAATACCCCTCGGGCTTACTAGCTCGAATCAAATAGGCTATGAGTTAAGACTAGCTTTACAACGAGCTTCTTTGTCCTTCCCATCTTTTGACGTGAAACTATATGCTTGCTTAGGCAAAGATGCCCAATTACTCAGTGAGAAGTACTTGGAAACTATTTTATTAAAATAAATTTATTATATGAAGAAATGTATAGTTATCCTACACAAGCCTATAAAAAGTAGACTTTTCTTTGATGCTAGTAGAAATAATTAGAAATGCTTTAAGAAAAAACTTTTTATATTCTAAACTTAACTCTTTATTAAATTTTCTTAATACTTGATTCCTCAATATCTCACAGATTCTCTTATCTGTGTATCAATTTTTTTTTAATAATGCTTAAGATCTTTTCCTCTTTTTTTCAATTGCTTTGAAGCAGCCATTAACCCATAGCCTGGCTTACCCTATACCAAAGCTTTATCTTGACCGGAGATGTTGATTTCTGAAGGCTTGGATCCTTTTTATAGAGTTAGGAGGCTAGATATTTTTTCTGGAGGCAATGTGGGACTAAGGGTTATTTTAATCATGAATATAGGAAGAAATCCAAGTAAAATTCAGATTAAAATAGCCGCTGTTGAGTTCTTTTAATTCTGGCCATTAGATGGTGATCCGATGCTTCCAAAAATATCAAAAATAGACGTGTAATGGCCTAGATCAAGTTGGATTAATTTTTGACCATTGGATTGTGCTTGATGGAGGAATTTAGGCCATTGATCATGCGCCTGAGAGTTTGATCACCGTTGGGAGCCTTTTGGACCGTCAGATCGAAGCTGGAATCAAGCGTTGCCGTCCGATGGCAATCCGAGTGAAATCAACAATCAAAAAAAAACTTGACCGTCCGATCTTGGCCGCAAACAACCACCACCGCACGATCATGCATTTACTGTTTCCATGGACTGTGTGGATCGGCTACATCATGCACCGCAATCAATCAGCGCCTTTTATTGATAGATGAAAAGACCAAAATGCCCTATGAGCTGCGATGAATTTTTTGTAAACTCTTTAGGTGTTTAGGTCCACCACGTGGCAAGCTCTGATTTGTCGGTGTCTGCTGAGCTGTCGGTCCACACTGTGCTGTAGACCGGTTGATGGCTTCTGGACTTGAGTCGACCAGCATGGATGGCTTGGCATATCAGCTTGGTCGGCTTGGCTCAGCACGTTTGAATGCGCCGATTGCTGCAGCATGGTGGCTTGAGCCATTTGAGCCGTATGTTATTTTTTCATTTAAATTTTTTATTTATTCTTTAGAAATCATATAAGCTCATTTTGCTCCAAACTTTATTTCGTTGATAAAAAAAATGAGCTCTTTCCATTAATTATAAAATTTTATTTTTTAATTTTTATTATTTTTTAATTAATTTTTTAATTAATTAAAATATGAATTTCTCAAAAATTATATATAAGTTGATCATTAATTCTAAAAAAATAATATAAATTAATTGATAAATTAATTTTTTTATTGGTGAATTTATAATACTTATCAACCCATGAGGAATATTTTCTTTACTTCCTCTGAAATAGTATCTAAGTACCTCTCAAGGAGATGAAAAATCCTTTTCGATCTACGAGATGGAGGAGGTAGTAATTATATTGGTTCAACCTGATTTGGTTCTATTTGGTCTTTAGCTCGTTGCTTTTGTGAGACTTTCTCCTTGAGCTTGATCTACTTTTCAATACCGTCATCTTGAATAAACTATTTTTCAAGAAAGATGGCATGTCGATTCACAATCACATTGTGATTTTCTGGAATGTAGAAATAATATCCTAATGACTCTTTAGGATATCCTATAAATCAAGCTCTAAAGGACCTATAGTCTAACTTGTCTGTTTGTTGTCTTTTGACATGAGCCGGACAACCCCAAATTCTGAGATGACTCAGACTTGATTTCTTACCATGCCATATATCATATGATATGGTAGAAATGGTTTTAGAAGGAACCTTATTCAGTAAGTATATTGCAGTTAACAGACTATATCTCCAATGAAAATTAGGAAGGTCTGTGAAGCTCATCATGGATCGGAACATATCTAATAGGATCCGATTCCTCCATTCTGAAACCCCGTTGAGTTGAGGTGTTCTAGGTGGAGTCCATTGAGAGATTATGCCATTTTGCTTGAGATAGTCTTGGAATTCCTGACTAAGATATTCACCTCCTCGATCTGATCGAAGAACCTTAATGAATTTTTTAGTTTGTTTTTTGACTTCATGTCTGAATTTTTTGAACTTTTCAAAAGCTTCGACTTGTATCTCATAAGATACACATACCCATATCGAGATAAATATCGATAAGTTATGAAGTAGACAAGTTGCCTCTAGCTAGCACATCAAATGCCACAACATCAGTATGTATAGGGCATGAAGTCCATGGCCCTTTCCCATGTCACAAAAGAAAGCTTAGTCATTTGCCAAACAAGATCATAAATTGGGATATGACTCCGAAGTCAACGAACTCAATAGTTCAGTTTTCTTCAATTTATTAACCCTATCTTCTGCTATATGACCTAGTCTTAGGTGCCATAGATACCTATCATTTGGACTATCCCTAGATCATTTTATTTTATGACATTCATATTTTGCTCGATATTAAAAATAGATACATCAATATGTAACTGATAGAGATCGTTAATGAGGAAATTATTTATAATTTTATTTCTTTCATAAAGAATGTTACAATGGTCCTTAAGAAAACTAATTATATAGCCTTATAGTGCTAAGTATGAAACAGAAATCAAATTTCTGCTTGCTGCAGGTACATAATAACAATCTTTCAATACTATGTCTAAACCAGATGGTAGTTGAAGAGGGTATGTTCCCACGGCCACAATAGCAACTCTTGCTCCATTTTCAATGCATAGGATCATCTCACCATCCCTCAGCCTCCTATTATCCTCAAGATCCTACATGGATGTATACAAATGAGCACTAGAACCAGAGTCAAGCACCCAATTGGATGCAAAAGAAACCGTAAGGTTAGACTCAATAACGAGCATACCTCCAGAAGGACCTGCCTCCTTCTTAGTCTTCAGGATGGCTAGGTATGTAGGATAGTTCCGCTTTTAATTGCTGTCAGTATTGTAATGAAAATATATTCCTTTGTTAGTGGCCTTCTTCTTTAGCTCTGCCTTTTTTTTCTTTCCTCTTTCCAACTTCTACTTTTTCATAAACTTCTTCTTCTTTTCAAAAGATTTTCTCTTAGAAGAAGTCCATGCCATAGCAAGCATTGAGTCTTTAGAATCTTTCATAGAAAGCTCAGTAGTAACCAGCATGTTCATAAGCTCGGCTAGAGAATTTTTGAAGTTTATGCATATGGTAGTTCATGATGAGCTACCCATATGCATCAGTCAAGGATTGCAAAATTATATCATTCTATAGATCCAGGTTCAACTTCACTCCGAGCTTCTCAAGCTCTTTCAAATCCTTGATCATCATCAAACAATGATTTTGGACTGACTGTTCATCACGCATTTTAGCCTTGAATAGTCATTTAGTGACTTGATACTTTGCTGTGCAACTCTGTTCATCAAACATCTCTTGTAGGTGTGCTAACATTTGATGGGCAGTTCTGATATCTTCATGTTGGCGTTGAAGCTTATCAGACATTGAGCCCAACATGTGGTATCTGGCCTTGTTATCTTCATCCATCCACTTGTCAAGAGATGCTCTCTATTCAGTGGATGGACAAGTTGGTAAGATGGGGAGGTCTTGGTCCAATACATGAGTTAACTTCTTGGAACCTAAAATGATTTTAAAGTTTCAGAGCCAATCCTTATAATTGGATCCGGTCAGTCTATGGGTGTCCAGGATATGTGCTAGTGGGTGGATGTAGACATTTTCCTATAGAGAGTGAAAATTTCTAGTTAGATATTATAAATATGACTTGACTATTTTATTTAAAAATTTTATTTTTAAATAAATTAGCTTCTACTATTCTTTTGGATCCCTACACTTCCTCTGTAGAGATGCAAAAATCTCCATGATTAATGATTTATAGTGGATGGTGCGATCCCACCAACTGACTCATCACCTCACCTAATAGTTATTGATGATGGGTTAGCCAACGGGTGAACAACTCTTGTTCAATGATTCTTTAATCATGATGCACCTAAACTTGATCTCTAATTCATGAATCTCATCATGCTCAAAATATTGATCCACTCCTTAGTTAAGTCAGACCCACCAATCGCATAAATTGGATTTCTAATTGAGTCTCTCACCGTATCCGAATTATTGAGCCCAATCCATCCTCTAGCTCGTAGCATCCAATGCCTAATAGACATGGTTGCATCTTTCCGATGCAACTGAATCACTGTAACTAGTCGAGAACAATCAACCCTAGAAAGGGTCCGCACATCTACAATGATGGAAGATCTTAGACTTAATCTTTTCTTAGGAAGATTTGATTTAGGTCTCATTAAACTAAACTTGACATAGTCATAACCATTATGACAAACCTAGTGGCATGGGTTAGCTCAAATTATTGGCCACCTTAGATCAGGATTGAGCCAACAAATATGATCAGGTAAGTGAGACCGGTGGAAGGGATGCCATTAACTCGATAAGAATGCATTCGAGTCGAGTAGCTTCCAATTAAAAATCAGTCGATCGTATCTGCCAGACTTACTTTAGACACCAAATTATTGAGCCAGAATCAATCGGGTTAGCCTACAATCTAGACTCTAACCATCGAGCCTAATTAGGTCTTAGCTTGATTGATCACTCTTGTGATTCGATCTTGACCCAGACTTAATCCTATTAGGCTGATCAATTTAAGCACTCTTGATCCCATCTAACCAACTCTTGATTCAGTTTGATCAACACTTAGACTATTGAGCTACCAAGCAAAACCAATTTTATGATATGTCTTAGATCTTTAATTCTTTAATTTTAGATCTAATATATTTATAATCTTAATTCTTAATTAAGTTTAGGATCATAAATAAAATATATGTAAATAAATCTAGGATTTTAGGATCTAGGATTTTGCAGAAAATAAGTTTTTGGATTTTTGATTAAGGACGAACGTGCAGCACCCCTACACATCATAAGAACACCCCATCGAATGGAAGAAGAGTTTATTTAAATCCTACTTTATTCTTATGATCAGACGGTCAAGGAAAACACCTTAATTAAAAATATAAAAACTACAAAATTAGTTATATCTACATCATATATCTCATATATAAAATTGATCTAACCATAAACATGATTTGCATACATCTCATGTATCATATCATGCATGTTTTTAGATCTAAATTATCTCATAATCATCTAAAAAATTAAATTTAAATTGATCACATCAAAATAAATTCTATTCTAGATAATTATGTAAAACTATTCTATAACTAGTCTAAACATGCATTCATCATATCTCATATGAACCAAAAATTAAATAACTTTATTTTTTTATTTTTTAGATCTTATTATAATATTTATAATATTAAAAAATAATAAATAAATAGATTTAAAAATTATAACTTAATCAAATTAAATTATGATCATGCAAGACTATACATAGAACAATTCTATTCTATAACTAGTCATGCATCTTATAGAACTTAGATCTAAATTATTTAATTCTTAATTTTTATAATTTTAGATCTAATCACATCTCATGTGATATCTAAAATTATCTAATTATTAGATCAAAAATAAATTAAAATTAGATCTAAACTATTTGTGGGAACCTGGCTCTGATACCAATTGAAGGAAAAAATTCTATTTTTCGAGTCAGGTTCGTTCAAATCTGATTTGACCAAGAGAAATATTTCAAAAAATTTTCTCTTAAATTTAAATCAGATATGATACTTTTCAAATCTAATTTGATAGATCTAATAAAATAAAATAAAATAAAATAAATCTAATTTAATTTATACCTTATTCTTAGGTAATCTTATTACCCTGTGATGATCCTACTGATTGTCTGAGGTTCTGGATCTAGCCATGCAAGTCGCCTAGGCCTCTACGGTATCCACTTGGGTGGATCTGGAGATCTTCTTCTTCTCTAAACTTTTCTCCAAATGATCAGATCTGGATCTGATTTGGAGATCTTCAAAAAATCTTTTGAAGATCCGATGTCATCTCTTACAGTAGTGCTACCTTCTTCCTTTCTTGTCGCCTTTTTCTTGCCTGATCGCACCAAACTGAAGCCCAAAGCTCCTTGGGCATGGAGAGGAGAGAGAGGATTAGAGATGGCATGGAGAGAGGGAGAGGGCCTTGTGGGCATGGGCAAAGGGAAACCTCTTAAAACTAGGCATAGATAGGTCTTATATAGATCCTGCTGCGCCATGCAGTGCCACATCATCCCGGCCAATCATGTCTTTCATGCAATCAGATCTAAATCTGATTGGTGGGATGACATCACCAGATCAAATCAGATGAGAGCCCCTCTCCAACATCCTTAGATGGTGCCTAAGACTGGTCAAAGTAGAATCTTTGGCACCACCTAGTTGAAACCAAGAAGCAACCTGGAGTCCCATCTAATGGGACTCCAGCGTCATTATCCTTGGGCGCATGCCTCCCTAGGCATGTGCCCCCTTCTTTCTCTTTCTAGTAGGGGACAAGCTCCCATCTTGCTCTCCAATAAGTGCATGACACATGGGCAGATGTCCAAGGGTATCAAAGGTCAATATTTGACCAAAGTCAAAAGACAAGAATTAGCAGGTGACGAAAAATGGCAGGTGTTTGTCTCAAATTTATCTCATAAATTAAGACAACCCTTTTTCTGACCTTGGACAAGCTCCAGTCAGACAAGTAAAGGTACCTGAGTGAGCACAAACTACATTTGGCTCAGTCGAGATAACTTTTAATGATTATAGAAAAGAAACATTAGGCTCAATCGTGTGCTAGCACGATTTTCTTGAACCTAATTGAATCTAATTCAAATCAATTGAACTGGATTAGTCCAATTGATGATATCCAGATCCAAACCCTTATTTGTGTGATCCAGTTAGGTTCAGTTCTGTATGGTAATGAGGATATGTCATGATCTCTATCATCGACATCATCGAAAACTCCTTTCGATGGATCAGAACTTTTCTGATTCAGACAACTAGAATGATCGATCATCTAAATCATTCTAATTGCTCCCAAAATCCACAGTGACACCTAGTAGTATATGGTGGCAATCCATCAAAACTGAAAAATGAATCCTCTTGGTGCAGCTACTTGTGTGATTAAGTTCTTCTATCTTGAGCCCGATCAGATTAGGGTTAAGGTGAAACTCGTCAAACCCTAATTTTCTATCATATGATTTAATCATTCGATTCAAGTCTGATGTGAAAACCTTAATAGAAACTCTTTCTATTATTTCACTCTGCCATGGCCATGGGCTTATGGACTTGATTCTCATGATCATCATAGGGCTGCTCCTCATTAGATAGATTTCCATCTTGGTGCAATCCAATTCCTACAATGAACATGCTATAGCCAACATACACCTCAGGATTTCCGAATGGCTAGGAGACTGAGTCATGGTGTAGTCAAACTATAACACCTCAAGGTGAACTATCGATGCACCTCAGGTCAAAGAAACCAGACACACCACTGCAGCTTCGAGTCAGTCATCGACGAGAAGGTAGACTTCCTTATGACTACTCGAGGGTGGTCACGCTCAGTGCCCTCGTTCTCTAACGAGTACTGTACTCTCGCTCCGGTATGTCTCTACACCATAGACTCAAGACTCATCTACTATAAAGAAGTGATTGTACACCAACCTTTCGGATCAATCACCATCCTCATGATGATCCTACGGTCAGGAGCATTTTATGAGTTAATAATGAAAATTCATGTCTTAAATTTTCAACTCTTGAAAATAAGAATTATCATTACCATTAACTCAAGGAATGTATCACAGACACTAAATACACATTGTGATAGAAAATAATCCATTTTATTATTTATAGTCAAAATTATAATTTTGCCTTAGAAGTGTATTACAAGTGTCAGCCAATTCTGGCTTCTAGGGCACACATATCTAACAAACTCCCACTTGACCTAAAGCCAATTGGCTATAAATCTAAGTCCCATCTTCTCAAGATGGCTTCGATCTTCTGCTGGCCCAACGACTTTGTAAGTGGGTCTAATCGTATTGTCTGCGGAGTCGACTCTCTTGACCTCGACGTAACCTTTCTCGAGGTAATCAGCGAATAAGGTGGTATCGCGCTCGATGTGCTTGGATTTTTGGTGAGACCTCGGCTCCTTAGCAAGGGCTATGGCACCATTGTTGTCGCAGTATAGAGGAATAGCATCTGATGGCATCACTCCAATCTTTGCGGCAAACTTCTTGTACCAAAATATCTCCTTCATAGCTTCTGATGTAGTGATGTATTCTGCTTCCATGGTGAAATTTGCTATTATTGTCTGTTTGGAACTCTTCCAACTGATAACACCACCATTACACATAAATAGATTTCTAGATGTCGACTTTCGATCATCTATATCGGACATAAAATCCAAGTCTGTATATCCCCTGGACTTGGAGTTCTCCATTACCAAAGACCAACAACATATCCTTAGTTCTTCTTAAGTACTTAAGGATACATTTCACAAAAGTCCAGTGTTCTTCACCTGGATTCGACTGATATCTGCTTGTGACACTCACAGCATGGGCTATATCAGGTCGTGTACATAACATGGCATACATGAGGCTCCCTATTGCTGAAGCATAAGGGATCTTGCTCATGCATTCTATTTTCCTCAGGTGTGCTAGGGCACATCTTCTTGAAAAGATGAATGCCATATCTGAAGGGTACCAAACCCCTCTTAGAGTTTTCCATGCTAAACCTCTTTAGTACTTCCTCTATGTACATCTTCTGTGAAAGTCCTAGCATCCTATTCGGTCTATCTCTATAGACCTTAATTCCTAGAATAAAGGATGCTTCTCCTAGGTCTTTCATGGAAAATTCTTTGGATAACCATATTTTAACTATGGTCAACATGGAAATATCATTTCCTATAAGGAGGATATCATCCACATACAATACGAGGAAGATAATAGTACTCTCACTGACCTTTCTGAAGACACATGGTTCCTTCTCATTTTTGATGAAACCAAATAATTTGATTACATCATTAAATATGAGTATTCCAGCTCCGAGATGCTTGCTTAAGTCCATATATGGACCTTTGCAGCTTGCATACCTTGTGATCAGCATCACTGGATGTGAAACCTAGCGGTTGTTCTATATAGATATCTTCCTCAAGATATCCATTTAAGAATGCCATTTTTACGTTCATTTGCCATATTTCATAATCGAAATAGGCTGCAACAGCAAGCAATGTGCGGATGGATAGCTACTGGTAAAAAGGTATCCTGATAGTCAATGCCTTCGCATTGACTATAACCTTTTGCCACTAATCTAGCTTTGAATGTCTCCACATTTCCCATCTGCACCAATCTTTCTCTTGTAGATCCATTTACACCCAATAGGTACTATACCTTCTGGTGGATCTACCAAGGTCCAGACTTGGTTTTGAGTGCATCGAGTCAATTTCTGACTTCATTGCCTCTAACCATTTCTTGGAGTCGATATCTAATATCGCCTCATTATAGGTTTTGGGATCATCACCATGAACCCCATTACCTACGAGGAACATTTTCTCTACTTCCTCTGAAATAGTACCTAAGTACCTCTCAGGGGATGAAAAAACCCTTTCCGATCTATGAGGTGGAGGAGGTAGTGTATTGTATTGGCTCAACCTGATTTGGTTCCATTTGGTCCTTAGCTCATTGCTCTTGTGAGACTTTCTCATCGAGCTTGATCTACTTTCCAATGCCATCTATCTTGAATAAACTATTTTTCAAGAAAGATGGCATGTCGACTCACAATCACATTGTGATCTTCTGGAATGTAGAAATAATATCCTAATGACTCTTTAGGATATCCTATAAATCGAGCTCTAAAGGACCTAAAGTCTAACTTATCCGCTTGTTGTCTTTTGACATGAGCCGGACAATCCCAAATTCTGAGATGACTCAGACTTGGTTTCTTACCATGCCATATCTCATACGGTGTGGTAGGAACGGTTTTAGAAGAAATCCTATTCAGTAAATATATTGTAGTTAACAAACTATGTCTCCAAAGAAAATTAGGAAGGTCTATGAAGCTCATCATGGATCGAACCATATCTAATAGGATCCGATTTCTCCATTCTGAAACTTCCGTTGAGTTGAGGTATTTCCTAGTGGAGTCCATTGAGAGACTATGCCATTTTTCTTGAAGATAGTCCAGAAATTTTCGACTAAGGTATTCACCTCCTCGATCTGATCGAAGAATCTTAATGGATTTTTCAGTTTGCTTTTCTACTTCATGTCTGAATTCTTTTGAACTTTTTCAAAAGCTTCAGACTTATGTCTCATAAGATACACATACCCATACCTAGATAAAATCATCGATAAAGGTTATGAAGTAGACAAAAGTTGCCTCTAGCCGACACATCAAATGGGCCGCACACATCAGTATGTACTAGGGCAAGAAGATCCATGTGGCCCTTTTCCCCATGTCCTAACAAAAGGAAGCTTTAGTCATTTTGCCATGAAGACAAGATTCACAAATTGGATATGACTCAGAAGTCAACGGACTCAATAATTTAATTTTCTCCAATTTATTAACCCTATCTTCTACTATATGACCTAGCCTTAGGTGCCATAGATACCTATCATTTGGACTATCCCTATGTCATTTCATGGCATTCATATTTTGCTCGATATTAAAAATAGATACATCAATATGTAACTGGTAAAGACCATTAATAAGAAAATCACTTGCAATTTTATTTCTTTCATAAAGAATGTTACAATGGTCCTTAAAAAAATTAATTACATAGCCTTCTAGTGCTAAGAATGAAACAAAAGTCAAATTTCTGCTTGCTATAAGTACATAATAATAATCCTTTAATACTAAGTCTAAACCAGATGGTAGTCGAAGAGGGTATGTTCCCATGGCTACAGCAGCAATTCTTACATCTCACCATCCCTCAGCCTCCTGCTATCCTCAAAATTCTACATGAAAGTGCATAAATGAGCACTAGAACCAATTTCAAGCACCCAACTGGATGCAGAAGAAATCATAAGGTTAGACTCAATAACAAGCATACCTTCAGAAGGACCTACCTCCTTATTCTTCAGGGTGGCCAGGTATGTAGGGCAGTTCCGCTTTCAGTGGCCGTCGGTGTTGCGATGAAAATACTTTCCTTTGTCAACGGCCTTCTTCTGCAGCTCTACCTTCTTTTTCTTTCCTCCTTCTATTTTTTGCTTTTTCACATACTTCTTCTTTCCAAAAAACTTTCTCTTGAAAGAAGTCCGTTCCATAGCAAGCACTGAGCCTTTAGAACCTTTCATAGAAAGTTCAGCCGTAACCAGCATGTTCATAAGCTCGGTAGAGAATTTTGAAGTTTATGCATATGGTAGTTTATGATGAACTACCCATATGCATCAGTCAAGGATTGCAGAATTATATAATTCTGCAGATCCAGGTCCAACTTCATTTTGAGCTTCTCAAGCTCTTCCAAGTCCTTGATCATTATCAAACAATGATCATGGACTAATTGCCCATCATGCATTTTAGTCTTGAATAGTCATTTAGTGACTTGATACTTGGCTACGTGACTCTGTTCACCAAACATTTCTTGTAGGTGAGCCAACATTTGGCGGGCAGTCCTGATATCTTCATATTAGCACTGAAGCTCATTAGATATCGAGCCCAATATGTAGTACCTAGCCTTGTTATCTTCGTCCATCCACTTATTAAGAGATGCTCTCTATTCAGTGGATGGATGAACTGGTAAGGTGGGAAGATCCTGGTCTAATACATGAGTTAACTTCTTAGAACCTAAAATAATTTTAAAGATTCGAAGCCAATCCTTATAATTGGATCCGGTCAGTCTATGGATGTCTAGGATACATGCTAGTAGACTAAACGCAGACATTTTTCTATAGAGAGTCAAAGTTTTTAGTTAGATATTATAATTAAGACTTGACCAATTTATTTAGGAGTTTTATTTTTAAATAAATTAGTTTCCACTATTCTCTTGAATCCCTACACTCCCTCTGTAGAGATGCAAAAATCTTCATGATTAATAATTTCTAGTGGATGGTGCGATCCCACCAACTAACTCATCACCTCACGTAACAGTTATTGATGATGGATTAGCCAATATATGAACAACTCTTGTTCAATGATTCTCTAATCATGGTGCATCCAAACTTGATCTATAATTCATGAATCTCATCGTGTCTAGAATATTGATCTACTCCTAAGTTAAGTCAGACCCACAATTTGCATAGATTGGATTTCTAATTGAGTCTCTCATCATATCCAAAATATTGAGCCCAATCTATCCTCTAGCTCATAGCATCCAATGCCTAATAGATATGGTTGCATCTTCTCGATGCCACTGAACCACTATAACCACTCGAGAATAATCAACCCCGGAAAGGGTCTGCACATCTACAATGATGGAAGACCTTAGACTTAATCTTTTCTTAGGAAGATTTGATTTTGGTCTCATTAAACTAGACTTGACATAGTCATAACCATTATGACTAATCTAGTGGCATGGGTTAGCTCGGATTATTGGCCACCTTAGATCAGGATTGAGCCAACAAATATGGCCAAATAAGTAAAACTGGTGGAAGGGATATGCTATTAACTCGATAAGAATGCATTCAAATTGAGTAGCTTTTAATTAAAAATCAGTCGATCATATCTGCCAGACTTACCTTAGATACTAAATTGTTGAGCCATAATCAATCGGGTTAGCCTACAATCCAGACTCTAACCACTGAGCCTAATTAGGTCTTAGCTTGATCGATCACTCATGTGATTCAATCTTGACCCAGACTTAAACCTATTAAGCTGGTCAATTTAAGTACTCTTGATCCCATTTAACCAACTTTTGATTCAGTTTGATCAACCGCTTAGACTTAATTGAGCTACCCAAGCTCGAACCAACTTTATGAATATGACTTAGATCTTAAATTCTCAATTTTAGACCTAACATATTTTATAATCTTAATTCTTAATTAAGTTTAGGATTCATAAATAAAATATATAAATAAAATCCTAGGATTTCAGGATCTAGGGTTTTGCAGAAAATAAATTTTTGGGTTTCTGATTAAGGATGAATGCGCAGCACTCGTACACATCATAAGAACACCCCATCGAATGGGAAGAGAGGGCATTTAAATTCTACTTTGTTCTTATGATCAGACGACCAAGAGAAATGCCTTAATCAAAAATATAAAAACTATAAAACTAGTTAGATCTACATCATATATCTCATATATAAAATTGATCTAACTATAAACATATTTTGCATACATCTCATATATCATATTATGCATATTTTTAAATCTAAATTATCTTATAATCATCTAAAAAATTAAATTTAAATTGATCACATCAAAATAAATTTTATTCTAGATAATTATGTAGAACTATTCTACAACTAGTCTAAACATGCATTCATCATATCTCATATGAACCAAAAATTAAATAACTTTATTTTTTTATTTTTTAAATATTATTATAATATTTATAATATCAAAAAATAATAAATAAATAAATTTAAAAATTATAATTTAATCAAATTAAATTATGATCTATGTATTTATAATATTTATACATAGAATAATTTTATTCTACAACTAGTCATACATCTTATAGAACTTAGATATAAATTATTTAATTTTTAATTTTTTTTAATTTTAGATATAATCACATCTCATGTGATATCTAAAATTATCTAATTATTAGATTAAAAATAAATTAAAATTAGATCTAAACTATATATGGGAACCTGGCTCTGATACCAATTGAAGGAAAAAATTCTATTTCCCGAGTCAGGTTCATTCAAATCTGATTTGACAAAGAGAAATATTTCAAAAATTTTTTCTTAGATCAAAATTAGATTTGATACTTTTTAAATTTGATTTGATGGATCTAATAAAATAAAATAAATTAAATTAAATCAGATTTAATTTATACCTTATTTTTGGATAATCTTATTATCCTATGATGATCCTGCTAATTATCTAAGGTTCTAAATGCAGCCATGCAATCGCCTGGCCTCTATTGGTATCCACTCAATCAGGATCTGGAGATCTTCTCCTTCTCAAACTTTTCTTCAAAGATCAAATTTGGATCTGATCTTGAAGATCTTCAAAATAATTTTTGAAGATCTGATGTTGTCTCTTGCAGTAGTGCTGCCTTCTTCCTTTCTTGCCGTCTTTCTCTTGTCTGGATTGCACCAAACTTTAGCCCAAAGCCTCTTAGGCATGGAGTGGAGAGAGAGGATTAGAGGTAGGAATGGAGGAGAGAGGGAGAGGACTATGTAGCATGGGCAAAGGAAGAACCTCTTGAAACCTAGGCGTAGATAGGGTTTATATAGACCCTACTGCGCCATGCAGTGCCACATCATCCCGATCAATCACGTCTCTTCATGCAATTAGATTTAAATCTGATTGATAGGATGACATCATCTAATCTAATTAGATGAGAGCCCCTTTCCAACATTCTTAGGTGGTGCTAAGATTGGTCAAAGTAGAGTCTTTGGCACCACCCAGTTTGATACCAAGAAGCAATCTAGAGTCCCATCTATATGGGACTCCAGGCATCATTATCATTGGGCGCATGTCTCCCTAGGTGTGTACCCCCTCCTTTCCTCTTTCTAGTAGGAGGACAAACCCCCATCTGCTCTCCTATGGCTGTATAACACATGGGCAGATGTCTAAGTGTCAAAGATCAATGTTTGACCAAAGTCAAAAGATAAGAATTAGCAGGTGAAGAAAAATGGTAGGTGTTGTCTCAAATTTATCTCATAAATTAAGACAACCCTTTTCTGATCTAGACAAACTTCAGTATACCAAGTAAAGATACCTGAGTGAGTCCAAACACATTTGGCTTAGTGGAGACAATTTTTGGTGATTGTTGAAGGAGAACATTAGGCTCAATCATGTGCTAGCATGATTTTCTTGAACCTAATTGAATCTAATTCAAATCAATTGAACTGAGTTAGTCCAATTGATGATATCCAGATCCAAACCCTTATTTGTATGACCCAATTAGGTTCAGTTCTAAATGGTAATGAGATATGTCATGATCTCTATCATCGACATCATCGAAACATCTTTCGATCGATCAAAACTTTTCTGATTTAGACCACTAGAATGATTGATCATCCAAATCATTCTAATTGCTCTCAAAATTTACTAGTGACACCTAGTAGTATATGGTGGCAACCCATCAGAACTAAAAATGAACCTCTCGGTGCAGTTACCTATGTGATTAAGTTCCTTTATCTTGATCCCCGATCGGATTAGGGTTAAGGTAAACTCGTCAAACCCTAATTTCCATCATATAAATTAATCATTCAATTCAAGTCCAATGTGAAAATCTTAATAGAAACTCTTTCTATTATTTCACTCTGCCATGGCCATGGGCTTATGGACTTGATTCTCATGATCATCATAGGGCTATTCCTCATCTACCGAGGTAGATAGATTTCCTCTTAGTGTAATCTAATTCTTACAATGAACATGCTATAGCCAACATACACCTCATAATTTCGAATGGCTAGGAGATCGAGTCATGGTGTAGTCAAACTATAACACCCTCAAGGTGAACTATCGATGCACCTTAGGTCAAAGAACCAGACACACCACTACAGCTTCGAGCCAGTCATTGATGAGAAGATAGAATTCCTTATGACCGCTCGAGGTGGTCATGCTCAGTGCCCTCGTTCTCTAATAAGTACCTACACTCTCGCTCTGGTGTCTCTACATCATAGACTCAAGACTCATCTACTATAAAGAAGTGATTGTACACCAACCTTCTGGATCAATCACCATCCTCATGATAATCCTAGTTTCAGGAGCATTTTATGAGTTAATAATGAAAATTCATGTCTTAAATTTTTAACTCTTGAAAATAAGAATTATCATTATCATTAACTCAAGGGATGTATCATAGAGACTAAATACACATTATGATAGAAAATAACTTATTTTATTATTTATAGTCAAAATTATAATTTTATCCTTAGAAGTGTATAACAAGTGTCAGCCAATTCTGGCTTCTAGAGCACACATATCTAATAGTCATGATGCGCCCATTCGTTGAGATTTAATAGTTGAAGTTCGGAGGAAGCAGGCATTGATTGGTGAAGAGCTTTGACATATATCAATTTTAGAAGAGTTCAGACTCCTAAAGAAAATACGACTAGAGAGGATCATTCGGAAAGAATGCTAGTTAAAATTTGAAAATAATCCACTGAATGAATTCGGATGGTATTCGACTGATGGAGAAGTCCAAAAGGAGTTTGACTAATGGAGAAGTCCGATCGAAGAAGAAGTCCAGGAGGAGTTTGGCTGAAGAAGAATTCTGAAAGGAGTCCGACTGTTGGAGGAGTCTGGAAGGAGTTTGGCTACTGGAGGAGTTCGGAAGGAGTTTGGCTGCTGGAGGAGTCTGAAAGAGGTTCGGCTGCTGGTGGAACCCGACTGAAGGAGAAGTCTGAAAGGAGTCCAATTGATGGAGGTATTCGAAAGGAGTCTGATTGATGGAGAGGTCCGACTAAAGGAAAAGTCTGAAAGAAGTCCGACCACTGGAGGAGTATAGTCGAAGAAAAAGTCTGAAAGGAGTCCGACTGATGGAGAAGTCCGATCGAAGGAGAAGTTTGGGAGGAGTCCGACCGCTGGAGGAGTCCGATCGAAGGAGAAGTCTGGAAGGAGTCTGACTGATAGAGAAGTCCGACTAAAGAAGAAGTTCGAAAGGAGTTCGATTGAAGAAGAAGTCCGAAAGGAGTTCGACCGCTGGAGGAGTCCGAGAGGGGTCCGACCACTGGAGGAGTTCGACTGCTGAAGGAGACTGGGAGGAATTCGACCGCTGGAGGAGTTCGACTGGGGTTCAACCACTGGAGGAAGAATTTTCGATTGAAGCTCTTCCATGATTACAAGTTACATTTGGCTAAGCATCAGTCTGGACTTCAGTGGGAGTGGGATTTATCCCCAACAAAAATAATCTCAGTTGGATCTACCTCCTCATGTTGGCCATCTTCACGTAGAAGTATTCCTGGAGCATCCAATTCCACATCATCAAAGGATTGATGAACTCTTACTGTGTCATCCTCTTAAAAATATTATGATAGTTGTGGCTCTTCTTCTTTTTCGAGCATGTAATGAATAGCTTAAAACTTGATTTTGCATACAGCCCACCAATCTTTTCTTCCGCTTTTTCTTGATAGAAAAAGAGAATAATATACTTTAGTAGCTTGTGTATCTAGCACAAATAGGTCATTGACATAAGCTTTTGATCCATGTTTGATCTTAATAAGTCCATACCGTGGATCAACCTTCATACCATTATTGGTATCGAACCATTGGCACTTAAATAGAATGACATTATTACCTCCAATGTAGCTCATCTTAATCACTTCTTTGAGGATTCCATAGTAGTCACTCTCCATCTTATCTTCCTACTAGCTGTCTTTTATATACATACCACTATTCATTATGCTTTTATAATTTTTATATTGTTGGGCATGAAATTTGAAACTATTTATATTATAGCCACTATAGCATATCACGTATTTTTCAGGCTCGTAACCTAATGGTCTCATCTTCCTTTGTATGGACTTGCTATCTTGAATGACCAATTGACGGAACCAACATACAAAGTTCTCTGAGCACTGTGTTGATATTTTTTCATCACTTATGTTCGAATTTTCTCATTTCAGTATCTCATCATATTACCTAAATATGTATAAGGTAAGTATACTAAAATAAATGATTAAAGAGTTCGAATTATGATGGACACTTACAGGATATATGGGTCGATCTCCTCATAGTTTAAAAAAACATATATCTCCACTTGTCGAAGTTTAGTATCAAAGAAAATCCAAAGAACCTTGAGCCCAAATTCTCGAGTGGGATAGCTAAATATTGAGATCTCCCACTTTGATCCCTTAGCACCACCATCATCATTTCATCCCACTTGAATCAGCTTAGTTTGCACATTGGGATTAAAGTAGTATTGGTTGAAATTTAAAATCTCTTCTATTATTTAAGCCTCCATAATAAAATCTTTGACTCAAGCCTTATTTTTTACTTTTTTCTTGGGATTGTGCATATATCTTTCTAATGGATATATCTGAAGGGAAAAATCCTAGTTTTTCAGATCAGATTCATTCAGATCTGATTGGATCAAGAGGGATATTTTAAAAAATTTTCTCAAAGATCCTAATTAGATCTAACACTCTTCAAATCTAATCTTATTAATCTGACAAAAGAAAAAATAGAATAAAAATTAAATCTAATTTAATTATACCTTTTGTTATGGGTAATCCTATTATCCTATGATGATCCTGATGTTTGTTTGAGGTTCTAGATGTAGCCACGTAAGCGTCTGGCCTCTATTGGTATCCACTCGGGCAGGATCTAAAGATCTCCTTCTCAATCAATCCTTTAAAAATCAGATCTGGATCTGATCTTGAAGGTTTTCAAATACTCTTTTGAAGATCAACTGTTGTCTCTTGCAGCAGTGCTGCCTTCTTCCTTTCCTGTCGCCTTTCTCTTGCTTGGATTGCACCTAACTTATGCCCAAAGCCTCTTGGGCATGGAGAGGAGAGAGAGGATGAGAGGGTGGCATGGAGAAGGAGGGAGAGGGTCTATGTCGCATGGGCTAAGGTAGAAACTTTTTGATCTAGGCGCAGACAGGGTATAGACCTTGCTGTGCCATGCAGTGCCACATCATCCCGGCCAATCATAGCCCTTTATGCAATCAGATCTAAATCTGATTGATGGAATGACATCATCTGATCTAATTAGATTAGAGTCCCTCAAAACTCTCCTTAGATGGTGCCAAGATTGGGTCAAACAAGACTCTTTGGCACCGTCTAGTTTGATTTCCTGAAGCAACTGGAGTCCCATCTGTATGGGACTCCAGACATTATCCTCATTAGGCGCATGCCTAGGGAGGCATGCGCCCCCTCCCTTTTTGCCTTTTAGTAGGGGGACAAAGCCCCAGGTTGTCTTCTATAAGTGCATGACACATGGGCAGATGTCTAAGTGTCAAAGGTCAACATTTGACCAAAGTCCAAAGATAAGATTTAGCAGGTGACGAAAAATAGCAGGTGTTGTCTCAAATTTATCTCATAAATTAAGACAATCTTTTTCTAACTTGGACAAGCTCCAGACAAACCAAGTAAAGATTTCTAAGTGAGCCCAAATAAATTTGGCTCAGTCGAGATAAGCTTTAATGATTGTTAAAGGAGAATATTAGGCTCAATCGTGTGCTAGCACGATTTCCTTGAATCTAATTGAATCTTATTCAAATCAATTAAATTGGGTTAGTCCAATTGATGATATCCAGATCCAAACTCTTGTTTGTGTGACCCAGTTAGGTTTAGTTTCGTATGGTAATGGGATATGTCGCGATCTCTATCATTGACATCATTGAAATATCTTCCAATGGATCAAAACTTTTTTATTTCAGACAACTAGTATGATCGATCATCCAATTCATTCTAATTGCTCCCAAAATCCACTATTGATACCTAGCAACATATGGTGGCAACTCATCAGAACTAAAAGTG
This sequence comes from Cocos nucifera, assembly GCA_006176705.1. NCBI lineage: Eukaryota > Viridiplantae > Streptophyta > Magnoliopsida > Arecales > Arecaceae > Cocos > Cocos nucifera. Next base: position 132,820 of record QRFJ01000634.1, read on the forward strand.
AACCTCTCGATGTAGTTATCTATGTGATTAAGTTTCTCTATCTTGAGCTCCGACCGGATTAGGGTTGAGGTGATCTCGTCAAACCCTAATATCCGTCATATGAATTAATCATTTGATTCGAGTCCAATGTGAAAATTCTAATAGAAACAGTTTCTATTATTTTGCTCTGCCATGGCCATGGGCTTATGGACTTGATTCTCACAATCATCATAGGGCTACTCCTCATCTATCGAGGTAGATAGATCCCCTATTGGTGCAATCCAATTCCTATAATGAACATGCTATAGCCAACATACACTCAGGATTTCGAATGGCTAGGAGATCGAGTTATGGTGTAGTCAAACTATAACACCCTCAAGGTGAACTACCGATGCACCTCAGGTCAAAGAACCAGACACACCACTATAGCTTCGAGCCAGTCATCGACGAGAAGGTAGACTTCCTCATGACTGCTCAAGGTGGTCACGCTCAGTGCCCTCGTTCTCTAACGAGTACCTGTACTCTCGCTTCGATGTCTCTACACCATAGACTCAAGACTCATCTATCCTAAAGAAGCGATCGTATACACCAACCTTTCAGATCAATCACCATCCTCATGATGATCCTATGGTCGAGAGCATTTTATGAGTTAATAATGAAAATTCATGTCTTAAATTTTTCAACTCTTGAAAATATGAACTATCATTACCATTAACTCAAGGGATGTATCACAGACACTTTCAAATACACTGCATAGAAAAAATAATCCATTTTATTATTTATAGTCAAAATTATAATTTTGTCCTTAGAAGTATATTACAAGTGTCAGCCAATCTGGCTTCTAGGGCACACATATCTAATAAACTCTCACTTGATCTAAAGCCAATTGGCTACAAATCTAAGTACCATTTTCTCAAGGTGGACTTCGATCTCCTGCTGGCCCAATGGCTTTGTAAGTAGGTCTACCGCATTATCTATGGAGTCGACTCTCTTGACCTCGACGTAACCTTTCTTGAGGTAATCACGGATGAGGTGGTATCGTCACTCGATGTGTTTGGATTTTTGATGAGATTTGGCTCCTTAGCAAGGGCTATGGCACCATTGTTATCACAGTATAGAGGAATGGCATCTAATGGCATCACTTTGATCTCTGCGGTGAATTTCTTATACCAAAATGCCTTCTTCACAGCTTCTGACATAGTGATGTACTCTGCTTCCATGGTGGAATCTGCTATCACTATTTGCTTGAAACTCTTCCAACTGACAGCACCACCATTACACACAAATAGACTTCTAGATGTCGACTTTCGATCATCTATATCGGACATAAAATCCAAGTCTATATACCCCTAGACTTGGAGTTCTCCATTACTAAAAACCAACAACATATCCTTAGTTCTTCTCAAGTACTTAAGGATACATTTCATAGAAGTCCAGTGTTCTTCATCTGGATTCGATTGTTATCTGCTCGTGACACTCACAGTATAGGCTATATCAGGTCGTGTATATAACATGGCATACATGAGGCTCCCTATTGCTGAAGCATAAGGGATCTTGCTTATGCGTTCAAGCTCCTCTGGTGTGTCGGGATACATTTTCTTAGAGAGATAAATGCCATTTCTGAAGGATACCAATCCCCTCTTGGAGTTTTCCATGCTAAACCTCTTTAGCACTTTCTCTATGTACATCTTCTGTGAATGACCTAGCATTCTATTCGGTCTATCTCTATAGACCTTAATTCCTAGAATGAAGGATGCTTCTCCAAGATCTTTCATGGAGAATTCTTTAGATAACCATATTTTAACTATGGTCGACATGGGAATATCATTCCCAATAAGGAGGATATCATCCAAGTACAGTATGAGGAAGATAATAGCGCTCCTACTGATTTTTTGGAAAATACATGGTTCCTCCTCATTTTTGATGAAACCAAATAATTTGATTACATCATTAAAATAAATATTCCAATTATGAGATGCTTGCTTAAGTCCATATATGGACCTTTGCAGCTTGCATACTTTGTGATCAGCATCACTAGATGTGAAACCTAGTGGCTGTTCCATAAAGATATCTTCCTTAAGATATCCATTTAAGAATGTCGTTTTCACATCTATTTGCTATATTTCATAATCAAAATAGACTGCAACAGCAAGCAATGTGCCGATGGATTTTAGCATAGCTACTGGCAAAAAAGTATTCTGATAGTCAATATCTTCACGCTGACTATATTCTTTTGCTACTAATCTAGCTTTGAATGTCTCCATATTCTCATCTGCACCAATCTTTCTTTTGTAGATCCATTTACACCCAATAGATACTATACCTTCTAGTGAATCTACCAAGGTTCAGACTTGGTTTGAGTGCATCGAGTCAATTTCTGGCTTCATTGCCTCTAACCATTTTTCAGAATCTATATCTGATATCATCTCATCATAGATTTTGGGATCATCACCATGAACCCCATTACCTATGAGAAATATTTTTTTTACTTTCTTTGAAATAGTACCTAAGTACCTTTCAGGAGGATGGGAAACTCTTTTCAATCCATGAGGTGGAGGAGGTAGTGATTGTATTGGCTCAACTTGATTTGGTTCCAAAGGGTCCTTAGCTTGTTGCTCTTGTGAGACTTTCTCCTCAAGCTTGATCTACTTTCCAATGCCGCCATCTTGAATAAACTATTTTTTAAGAAAGATGGCATACTGACTCACAATCACATTATGATCTTCTGGAATATAGAAATAATATCCTAATGATTCTTTAGGATATCCTATAAATCGAGCTCTAAAGGACCTATAGTCTAACTTGTCCGCTTGTTGTCTTTTGACATGAGCCGGACAACCCTAAATTTTGAGATGACTTAGACTTGGTTTCTTACCATACCATATCTCATACAGTGTGATAGAAATAATTTTAGAGGAAACCCTATTCAGTATATATATAGCAGTTAACATACTATGTCCCCAAAGAAAATCAAAAAGATTTATGAAGCTCATCATGGATCGGACAATATCTAATAGGGTCCGATTCCTCCATTCTGAAATTTCATTGAGTTGAGGTATTTTAGATGGAGTTCATTGAGAGACTATGCCATTTTGCTTGAGATAGTTCAAAATTTTTTGACTAAGGTATTCACCTCCTCAATTTGATCGAAGAACCTTAATGGATTTTCTAGTTTGCTTTTTGACTTCATGTCTGAATTCTTTAAACTTTTCAAAGACTTCAGACTTGTGTCTCATAAGATACACGTATCCATACCGAGATAAATCATCGATGAAGGTTATAAAGTAGATAAAGTTGCCTCTAGCCGACACATCAAATGGGCCGCACACATCAGTATGTACTAGGGCAAGTAGATCCATGGCCCTTTCCCCATGTCCTACAAAAGGGAGTTTAGTCATTTTGCCATGAAGACATGATTCATAAATTAGATATGACTCGAAAGTCAATGGACTCAATAGCCCAATTTTCTCCAATTTGTTAATCCTATCTTCTGCTATATGACCTAGCCTTAGGTGCCATAGATACCTATCATTTGGACTATCTTGGGTCATTTTACGATATTCACATTTTGCTCGATATTAAAGATAGATACATCAATATGTAACTGGAAGAGATCGTTAATGAGGAAACCACTTGCAATTTTATTTTTTTCATAAAGATTATTATAATGGTCCTTAAGAAAACTAATTACATAGCCTTCTTGTGTTGAACATCAAATAGAAATCAAATTTCTACTTATAGCAGAAACATAATAACAATCTCTAAGTACTAAATCTAAGCCAGATGGTAGTCGAAGAGTGTAGGTTCCCACGGTCACAGCAGCAACCCTTGCTCCATTTTCGATGCATAGGATCATCTCACCATCCCTCAGCCTCTTGCTATTCTCAAGACCCTGCATGGATGTGCACAAATGAGCACTAGAACCAGAGTCAAGCACCCAACTGGATGCAGAAAAAATCATAAGGTTAGATTCAATAACGAGCATACCTCTAGAAGAATCTTTTTCCTTATTAATCCTCAGGGTGGCCAAGTATATAGGGCAGTTCTGCTTCCAGTGGCCATCAGTATTACAATGGAAACACTTTCCTTTGTTAGTGGCCTTCTTCTTCAGCTCTGCTTTCTTTTTCCTTCTACCTTTCATCTTCTACCTTTTTATAGACTTTTTTTTCTTTTCAAAAGACTTTCTCTTAAAAGAAGTCCATTCCATAGCAAGTACTGAGCCTTTAGAACCTTTCATAGAAAGCTCAGTAGTAACCAGTATGTTCATAAGCTCGATCAGAATATTCTGAAGTTTATGCATATGGTAGTTTATGATGAACTGTCTATATGCATAAGTTAAAGATTGCAGAATTATATCATTCTACAGATCTTGGTCAAACTTCACTCCGAACTTCTCAAGCTCATCCAAGTTTTTGATCATCATCAAATAATAAGCTTGGACTGACTGCCCATCATGCATTTTAGCCTTAAATAGTTTTTTAGTGATCTGATATTTGGCTACATGACTCTATTCACCAAACAACTCTTGCAGGTGAGCCAACATTTGGTGGGTAGTCTTGATATCTTCATGTTGGCTCTAAAGTTCATTAGACATCGAGTCCAACATGTAGTATCTGACCTTGTTATGTTCATCCATCCATTTGTCAAGAGACGCTCTCTGTTCAATGGACGGACAGGCTAGTAAGGTGGAGGGATCCTGGTCCAATACATGAGTTAACTTCTCGAAACCTAAAATGATTTTGAAGTTTCGAAGCCAATCCTTGTAATTAGGTTCGATCAGTCTATGGGTGTCCAGGATACGGGCTAGTGGGTTGGATGCAGATATTTTTCTTTTTCCTGTAGAGAGTCAAAGTTTCTAGTTAGATTTTATAATTAAAACTTGATCAATTTATTTAAAAATTTAATTTTTTTTAAATAAATTATCTCTCACTATTTTCTTGGATTCCTACACTTCCTCTGTAGAGATGCAAAAATCTTCATGATTACTGATTTTTAGTGGTGGTGCAGTCCCACCAACTGACTCATCACCTCACCTAGCAGTTATTGATGATGGGTTAGCCAATGAGTGAACAACTCTTGTCCAATGATTCTCTAATCATGGTGCATCCAAGCTTGATCTCTAATTCATGAATCTCACCGTACCCAAAATATTGATCCACTCCTTAGTTAAGTCAGACCCACCATTTGCACAGATTGGATTCCTAATTGGGTCTCTCACCGTATCTGAAATATTGAGCACAATTCATCCTCCAGCCCGTAGCATCCAATGCTTAATAGACATGGTTGCATTTTCTTGGTGCAACTGAACCACTATGACTAGCCAAGAACAATCAATCGTGGAAAGGGCCCACACATCTACAATGATGGAAGACCTTAGACTTAATCTTTTCTTAGGGAGATTTGATTTTGGTCTCTTTAAACTTGACTTGACATAGCCATAACCTTTATGACTAACCTAGTGGCATGGGTTAGCTTGGATTATTAGCCACCTTAGATCAGGACTGAGCCGACAAATATGGCCAGGTAAGTAAGATCGGTGGAAGGAATATGCCATTAACTCGACAAGAATGCATTCGAATCGAGTAGCTCCTAATTAAAAATCAGTCGATCGTATCTGCCAAACTTACCTTAGACACCAAATTATTGAGGCAAAATCAATTGGGTTAGCCTACAATCTAGACTCTAACCACTAAGCCTAATTAGGACTTAACTTGATTGATCACTCATGTGACTCGACCTTGACCCAGACTTAATCCTATTAGGCTGGTCAATTTAAGCACTCTTGATCCCATCTAACCAACTCTTGATTTGGTTTAATCAACCCCTAGACCTAATTGAGCTACCTAAGCTCGAACCTAATTTTATGAATATGTCTTCGATCTAAAATTTATCAATTTTAGATCTAATATATTTCATAATCTTAATTCTTAATTAAGTTTAGGGTTCATAAATAAAATATGTATATAAAATTCTAGGATTTCAGGATCTAGGATTTTGTAGAAAATAAGTTTTTGATTTCTGATTAGGGATGAACACGCAGCACCCCTATACATCATAAGAATACCCCATAGAATGGGAGGAGAGGATTTTTAAACCCTACTTCATTCTTATGACCAGATGGCCAAGAAAAATATCTTAATAAAAAATATGATAAATCTACAAAACTAGTTAGATGTACATATATATCACATATATAAAAATTGATCTAACTTAAAAGCATGTTTTGCATACATCTCATGTATCATATCATGCATATTTTTAGATCTAAATTATCTCATAAATATCTAAAAAATAAGATTTAAATTTGATAATATCAAATTAAAATTTATTCTATACAATTTTGTAGAACTATTCTATAACTAGTCTAAACATGCATCTATCATATCTTATATGAAGAAATTAAATAAATTTATTTTTTATTTTTTAGATCTAATTATAATATTTATAATATTAAAAATAGTAAATAAATAGATCTAAATATTATAATTAATTAAATTAAAATTATGATCATGCTAGACTACACATAAAATAATTCTATTCCTAGTCTAGTCATGCATCTCATACATCTTAGATCTAGATTATTTAATTTTTAATCTTTTTGATTTCATATCTAATCACATCTCATGTGACATCTAAAATCATCTAATTATTAGATCAAAAATAAATTAGAATCAGATCTAATAAATTTTGAAACCTGGCTCTGATACCAGTTGAAGGAAAAAAATCATATTTTCTTAGGTCAGGTTCGTTCAGATCTGATTGGATCAAGAGGGATATTTCAAAAATTTTTCTTTAAGATTATAATTAGATCTAAGACTCTTCAGATCTAATCTTATTGATCTACTAAATAAAATAAAATAAAAATTAAATCTAATTTAATTATACCTTTGTTATGAATAATCCTATTATCCTATGATAATTCCGATGTTTGCCTGAGGTTCTAGATGTAGCCACGCAAGCGCCTGGCCTCTACCAGTATTCACTTGGGTAGGATTTAAAGATTTTCTCCTTCTCAATCAATCCTCCAAAAATTAGATCTGGATCTAATCTTGAAGGTCTTCAAATATTCTTTTGAAGATCAACTATTGTCTCTTGCAGCAGTGCTACCTTCTTCCTTTTCTATCGCCTTTCTCTTGCTTGGATCGCACCTAACTTATGCCCAAAGCCTCTTGGGCATGGAGAGGAGAGAGAGAGAACCAAAGGGTGGCATGGAGAAGGAGGGAGAGGGGCTATGTGGCATGGGCTAAGATAGAAGCTCTTTGATCTAGGCGCAGATAGGGTTTATATAGACCCTGCTACGCCATGCAGTGCCACATCTTCCCAGCCAATCACGGCCCTTTGTGCAATCAGATCTAAATTTGATAGGTGGGATGTCATCATCTGATTTAATCAGATTAGAGTCCCTCAAAACTCTCCTTAGATGGTGCCAAGACTGGGTCATACAAGAGTCTTTGGTGCCATCTAGTTTGATTCCCTGAAGCAACTGGAGTCCCATCTATATGGGACTCCAGACGTTATCCTCATTGGGCACATGCCTCCCTAGGCATGCGCCCCTCCCTTTCTACTTTTTAGTAGGAGGACAAAGTCTTAGGTTCTCTCCTATGGGTGCATGACACATGGGCAGATGTCTAAGTGTCAAAGGTCAATATTTGACCAAAGTCCAAAGATAAGATTTAGCATGTGACGAAAAATGGCAGATGTTGTCTCAAATTTATCTTATAAATTAAGACAATTCTTTTCTAACTTGGACAAGCTCTAGTCGGACCAAGTAAAGGTTCTTGAGTGAGCCCAAACATATTTGGCTCAGTCGAAATAAGCTTTAATGATTGTTAAAGGAGAACATTAGGCTTAATAGTGTGCTAGCACAATTCTCATGAACCTAATTGAATCTTATTCAAATCAATTGAGCTGGGTTCGTCCAATTGATGATATCCAGATCCAAACTCTTATTTGTGTGATCCAATTAGGTTCAGTTTTATATGGTAATAGGATATGTCACGATCTCTATCATTGACATCATCGAAACACCTTCTGATGGATCAGAACTTTTCTATTTCAGACAACTAGTATGATCGATCATCCAAATCATTCTAATTGCTCTCAAAATTCACTAATGACACCTAGCAGCATATGGCAGCAACTCATCAGAATTGAAAGTGAACCTCTCGGTGTAGTTACCTATGTGATTAAGTTCCTCTATCTGGAGCCCCGACCGGATTAGGGTTGAGGTGATCTCGTCAAACCCTAATATCCGTCATATGAATTAATCAGTCGATTTGAGTCCAATGTAAAAATCCTAATAGAAACTCTTTCTATTATTTCACTCTACCATGGCCATGGGCTTATGGACTTGATTCTCATGATCATCTAGGGCTACTCCTCATTTACCGAGGTAGATAGATCCCCTATTGGTGCAATCTAATTCCTACAATGAACATGCTATAGCCAACATATACCTCAGGATTCCGAATGGCTAAGAGATCGAGTTATGGTGTAGTCAAACTATAACACTCTCATGGTAAACTGTCGATGCACCTCAGATCAAAGAACTAGACACACCACTGCAGCTTCGAGCCAATCATCGATGAGAAGGTAGACTTTCTCATGACTGCTCGAGGTGATCACGCTCAGTGCCCTCATTCTCTAATGAGTATCTGTACCCTCGCTCCAATGTCTCTATACCATAGACTCAAGACTCATCTATCCTAAAGAAGCGATCGTATACCAATCTTTCGAATCAATCACCATCATCATGATGATCCTACGGTCGGGAGCATTTTATGAGTTAATAATGAAAATTCATATCTTAAATTTTCAACTCTTGAAAATATGAACTATCATTACCATTAACTCAAGAAATGTATCACAGACACTTTTAAATACAACTACGATAGAAAATAATCCATTTTATTATTTATAGTCAAAATTATAATTTTGCCCTTAGAAGTGTATTACAAGTATCAGTCAATCTGGCTTCTAGGGCACATATATCTAATAATATCCATCTGTACTACATTAGATCCCCCACCCTAGCTTCATATACCAGATGAATAATGAGATGCTCCATGGAGTCAAAGAAGCTAGAAGAGAATATCTTCTCCAACTTGCATATGGTCTCTACACTGCTAGCCTCAGGACTGGAGATGTAGTCAGTTGAGTTCGATAGCATAAATGTCACTGAAGAGAAGGCTAAGCTCGGTCAAAGAACTCTATATGGAGTTGGGAAGGAGATTACGCCAAGCCAATGAGAGTAATCATTGCATGAATATATGGCAGTCATGGCTCTTTAGCCCATAAAATTTGTAATTTTAATATTGATATACCAAGCTAGATTACTTGCATAACCATCTGAGAATTTAAAACTTTTATACAATTTATAAACATTTTCCAACCACTATCTTATTAAAGTATAAGATACTTTCAGTTTCAAAAATTTTTTAGGTGACATCTCAACCAGCTCTAATAAAGGATGCTTCCATATATTCTTCATATCTTCTCGAGCCTTGGAATTATTCTTCATCTTGCCCTTGAGATCCATAATGGTATAGAAAATATTATCAAATACATTTTTCTTGATATACATGACATCAAGATTATGATGGATAAAATTGATGGACCAGTATGGCAATTTCCAAAAGATGCTTTGCTTCATCCAGTTATGAGTTCTACTGAATCTCTAAGGCTTCTGCTTGTCAAATTCAATGCCAAATAGGACTTTGTCTAATAGGATATCCTCTGAAATACTTTCATACCACTAAGGCACTAGGGTGCATGGTCCTTCTCTATTTTATTCCTCTTGAAACTATCCCGCTACTTTCAAAAAGAATAACGGTCCAGAAGAAATTGACTGTGACAATCAAACCAGCAGGGATTATGACTATGCTCAAGCTGAAATAATTTTATATTTTCCATATAATAGAGACATGCTAGCTTTCCATGAGTGCTCCATCCTGATAGCATCTCATAAGTAGGAAAATTGCTAATGGTCCGCATCAATGCAGCCTTCATTATAAAATTCTGCTTCTTTGATGCATCAAAAGTATGAATGCCATCGGACAATAATAATTTTAGCTCATCAATAAGAGGTCTTACATATACATCAATGCTTCTACCAGGATGTCATGGTCTAAGAATGAGTAATATAAGAAAGATATTGTATTCTTTCATGCACATCCTAGGTGGCGGACTGTATCGAGTAATGAAGACTAGTCAACATGAATAAGGGACTGCTAGATGACCAAATGGTGTAAAGCCATCTATAGATAGATCCAGTTAAAAATTATGTGATTCTTGAGAAAATAAATGGTAGTAAGTATCAAATTGCTTTCATGCCTTATTTTTCAATGGATGATACATTATATCGGGATGCTTACATAGTTCTTCTTTGTGCCATCTCATCTATTCGGTAGTACTCTTGGACAAGTAGAGTCTCTGAAGTTTAGAAGTGAGAGAAAGGTATCAAATAGTCTTGTATGGTATGTCCTTTTGATTCCTATCCTCTTATCTTGACTTAAATCAGCTTGCACCACATACACCGCATGAGCTCTTCTATTGGTCTTCTTTATAGGAAAGCATGGAACCATTACGACATGCATTTATTTTCTTATTTCTTATGCCCAAACCTTTCACCCTTTTCTTTGAAGCATTGAAGCTCTCAACAAGCTTCTGATCCTTTGATAGCAATTTGTTTACTATTGCTACCTATTGAGAAATGTGTTCCAAAGCCAATCTCAGCCTGTTGATGATTGAGCTACTTTATATTTATAATTGATTTATTAATATATAAAATATATTTTTTGCATCTTTTCATCACTAAGTATTCATCTTCTAATGAACTCCATTATTGTGATGAAGTCCTTAGAACTAGTTAGATTTAATAAAGAGAGGATTTATCGATTAGTCCTTAAATTTGTTCATGATCAAATGATAGGCTGTTAATTAGGATGACAGCGTCTATCGAGTATAGATCGCTGTATGCCATATAGGTTGGTTGTCCTCTTAACCAAAAAGTATGGAGATATTGGTATGGCATATAGATGAGATATATCAGTACATCATTATTAAACGTGATCAACTCCAGAGCATTCTGCTGTCGAGAATGTCTCTAACAAGATATAGGTATGAGTGTCCCTTAGATCTGAGATCACCTCAGTGACTTACAAACAACTCACTGTGCTTTGGTACTAGACTAACTAAACTTTTAATTCAGTAATAAAAGGCTTCTAGGCACAGTCAAGTATTGCAAAGTTGGTGTGTGATCAAGATGGAATTAACCACTCCAAGAGTTGGAGAAGAATGTATCACTGTATTTCAATATAGCAAAATCTTGGCCAAGATAATTTATCAGATGGATTTAATATTTTGAAATACAATATGGACAACCTGATCAAAGTTGACCATTGAACTCTACGGTGTCCTACAAGCATTTTGATCAAGGAGATGAATTATATGGAAACTATATCCGCATGGGTTCTAAGGATGTTGCTCTATACATTCGACCTATCCGATCGTTGGGTATTATTGCTAGATGGTCACTTCGATTGGTATAAAAATTTATTTTTATACTATCGACCTAGGTTCGAACCTATGAGGTCATACACATTAGAGCTGATGATTTGATCGGATGGTTGATCAATGATAAAGAATAGTTCTAGGGTTAAACAATCAATACGATTGGTGTTTAACCTAGAACAAGTATTGTAGGAGGATTGATTAGCAATTAGATTACTAATTAGCTTAATTTGATTAAGTCAGAAGGCTGAGATTAAGTTTAATTAAATATAATTTAATTAAATTTAGTTTGGACTTGATTGGATCAAGTTCAATTGACTTATTGGATAAGCCAAGTGCAAGAAAGAACTAGTCCTAGTCCAACTAGGACTCGGATCAATCCAATTTTCTAATTTAATTAGAAAATTAAATTAAAATTAAATATAATTTAATCTAATTTAATTAAATCTTTAAATAGATTAGGATCTTATTTAATCGAGTTGCTTTACTCTTATTTTTATTTGGTTAAAAGACCTTGTTTGACCAAGTCAAAATAGGAGTTCTAATATGACTAGGACTCCCTAACCTTGCGCCACCTTAGCCCACGTCCCCCATGCCCACTTTTCTTTATTTTGTGCATAAGATCTCCTCTCTCTAATGTTCACACACATCCCTCTCTCCCTCCTTTTCTCATAAGGTAATTTGTTGGAAGACCAAGTCAAAAGGAAAGTTAGTCTTGCTTTAGGATTCTATGAGATAGAATCCTTATTGACCAAAACACCTTTCCTTGAGTGCCGCCCCCTCTTTTATTAATTATTCTCTTATTCCATGTGAGAAACCTCTTTTTTGTGCACCCTACCTTATTGGTCCATGCTAATAATTGTGGAGGAGGTGCCCAAGAGTTGGGCATCCCTTGTCTTGCCTTATTTGACCTTTCGTTGTCTAGTTTTTGACCTAGACAAGGACTCTTCTTTTCTTCTCTATTTATTGGATAAATTTTTGGCTAAAATTTTTATGGGATTTAGAGATTTGGAAGAGATTTTTGGTGTGTGAAAATCAGAGGGAGAGGGTCTTTGGGCATGGGGGTTCCATAGGCACCAAACTAGGTGTCTAGGTGAGAGAAAAGAGAAGAAGAAGAGGGTCTTCTTCTAGGACTCTTTTATTCTTCATCTCTCCTCCTTCTTTTGAGTTTCTTTCTAAGAGAGTCTCAGATTAGAAAACTCTCCTCTTTCTTCTTATATTTTGGAGAGTTTATATTTTAAAGAAGAGAGCATCTGATCGACCGTCGAAGAAGGATCAGCATGGTACTAGCATGTTGTGTTGATTTCCTACATCGAACTTCAGATCAGAGTTCGTAGACTCATGTGGATGACTCCTAGAGGTCAGATGCATGTGCAGCTCATGAATTCATCCTCAATCTTGGATCAGCAAGTTAGAATATCTAACTTGCATAGGTAATAGATTTGATCTATTGATTTTATACCGGCATTAGATATAGTGTAGATCTAGGTTGATGTGATCAATCTTTTCTTCTCCTTTATGTTTTTAATTTTTTATTTAATATCATATCTTGATCATATAATAGATCTAAGATCTAGGTATTTATATATTTATTTAAATAAATATTTAATTTATTTATGTCTTTCATTATCTAATCCTGAAAAAGTTTCAAGATCTACCCATGAAACCCTAGATCTGGTTCCTTCAATTGGTATCAAAGCCTATGTTCTTATTATATAATTTTTATGTATGTTTAAATTATTTTTTAGATTAGATCTAATTTATAATCTAATTATTAAATCTAAAATTAAAAATTTAGATCTCACGAACTGCTATAAGATTGTCATGCTGTAAAGTTTACCCCTTGTAGTAAAAAATTATCCTAGTTCGTGATGATCTACTCCTAATCATAAATTTATTAAATTTAATCTAATTTTATTTATAATTTAATAGATTTAAAATAGTTTTAAATCTAAAAATAAAGTTTTTAGATTGCACGGACAGATATAAGATTGTCCTGCTGTAAGGTTTACCCCTTATAGTGGAAAGATTGTCCTAGTACGTGCTGATCTAAAATATTGATCATAAAATTTTAGATTAGATCTAAAATATTTTATGATCTAATTAAAAATATTTTAATTTAATTTTAATTATCATAAATATGTTAGATTTTATCTAAGTTGATTTATGATTGATTGATGTTAAAACTATTTCAAATACATGAATCTATTTAGATTAGATCCAAAGTAGTTTCATGTTTATTTTACTTGCATATTGATTTCTAAATCAAACATGCAACTTGGTTGATAGAACCATGTTGTAAAAATATTTTATAAACATGAAAATTATTTTTGAAAAGCCAAACCCCAATCCTTAATCCAAAACTTAATTAAGAATTAAGAAGTTTGATTAGGTTCTAGGATTGTAAATTAAAGATCGTATGACACGAATCATAAGACATTGGGTTAACGGGTTAGTGGGAATTAGGTTCATTAATTGGGTTGGACCTAAGGTTAGCTTAAAGAATGGACTTAATTAGAGAATTGACTAAATCTAATCAATTGTTGTGTTAGATTAGGTCAAAGATTCTCTAGATCAATTATAATAGTTGTAGTTGGTCAAGTCCATGTCTTTAACAAGAACCAAATGGACTTGATTTTTGGCTAAGTGGTCTAGCTCAAACTGTTAGGTTGATCTAATCAAGACTAATTAAAATAATTGATGTCTAAGATAAGTTTGGCACATATGATAAGTGATTTTTAATTGGCAGCCTACTTACCTGGCCATTTTTGATGGTGTCTAAGGCAAGCTTTGGCAGACCCTCCCACCGATCTCACTTACCTAGCCTTCTTGATGAGATTACATTTTGATCTGATCACTTGACAATTTAAGTTGACCCATGTCAACTAGGTAAATTAGTGTGACTAATTTAGGTGCTCCTAGACCAGCCTATTAATGATCTTCCTTAAGGTAACTTAGTGAAATTAGTGAGAGGACCATAACAAGCTGGTTAATCTGATCTTTTCTCTAAATCAAATTAATTAAATCTTCTAAAATTATTAGATCCTTAAAATAAAATAGTTATGGTGATAACTAGATCATAGCCTCCCATTAAGTGGATGATAATGGATCCATTAGTTGGATAATCATTGGAGGCCCATAGGCCCGGTGCTTATTCGGTAATGGAATTATCATTTATAATATGATTTCTTGGCCGCGTCTCTCTAAATGGTAGTTAGGCTGATCAACCATAGTTGGGCTTAATCATTCATTAGTTAGATGGACCAAGTATGATCATGTTAATGGTTGGACCTAACCAAGAGTTTCAATGGAGGCCCTAGCCTATTGAAAAGATACCTGAGGTAAAATTAAAATACTAAAAATTATTTAGAGAAATAATTGGTCATGAACCTAGCCTTAGATGTACATAGGTTGACCAACTATAGTTGGACTTGTGTGCAGTCTATGTGGATTCTAGTATCCACTAAAAAATTAGGATAATTTCTCGAATTGAAGGTAGAGGCTATCAATTCGAATAAAATAATAGAAGAAACCTTTTGATTAAAATCCAAATCTTTAGGTTTAATGAATCAATTACTAATTAGACTTTTGGTTCTTCTTTATGTAGTTAAACCCTAACCACAGTTGTTTCATTCACTGTTAGACAGTGATTAACTTATGGGACCCAACTTCGATAATAAGTATCAGAAGTTGAATGTTGTTCAGCAGCACGAAGTGGTTCGTGCTGAGGTTTCTATGCCCAATTTTAACATAAGGTCCAAGAATAACCTAGATCAAGTAGAGTACTTTTATTGTAAGAAGCAGGGGTATTGAAAGAGGAACTATCCTCCGTATCATGATTCCCATGATCCCAATAGGCTGAATAAGAGAGATGAGCAAGTAGTTGCTGATCAAGGATGTTATATGATAATATCTTGTAATTTCTCTATTTGTGCTACTTCTACTTGGGTATTGGATACTGAAAGTCCAACCCATATTTGCAATACATTGCAAGAACTTCAAATTAGTAAAAGATTTGAGAATAATGAGCGATTCTTGAATGTTGGAGATGGAAGATCTGTTTTAGTTCTAACTATGAGAATAGTTCAACTTATTCTCAGTACTAATATCATTTCTTTAAATGAATGTCATTATTGCCCTTCCTTTCTGATGAATATAATCTCTGTTAGTCTTTTGGCCAAGGATGATTATTATTTATCTATAAAGAAAGATTATTGTGATATCATTATGAATGATGTTACAATAATGCAAAGACAATAAAGGAATGATATTTATATTTTATCACAGCATATGAGTGTAATGTACACTTCTAAAAAATACTCTAGATTAGATAATGTCTCTGATATCTACCTATGGCATTATAGGCTAGGTCACATTAACAAGAACAGGATAAACAGGTTGATCCAAGAGAAAATCCTCGAAGTCAGTGATTATGAATCACTTTCAATCTGTGAGTTCTATCTTTTTGAAAAAATGACCAAGTCACCTTTTACTAGAAAGGATGAAAAAGCTACTGAGCTCTTAGGTCTAGTACATACTAATGTATGTGGACCAATGAGCATAGGTGCCAGAGGTAGATATTTCTACTTCATAACTTTCACAGATGATCTATCCAGGTATGGATATATTTATCTGATGAAACATAAGTCGGATTCATTTAAAATGTTCAAAAGATTCTAAAGTGAAGTAGAAAAATAAGCTAGAAAGAATATTAAAACTCTTCGATCGAATCGAGGAGGTGAATATCTATCCAGTGAGTTCTTGACATATCTAGGAGAGAATGGGATTATCTCATAGTGAACTTCTCTTGGGACACCACAACATAATGGTATATTGGAAAGAAGAAATCGAACCTTGTTGGACATGGTTCAATCCATGATGGATTTTGCTAGTCTGCCTATTTCATTTTGGAGTTATGCTCTTGAGACTATATGTTATATATTAAATAATGTATTGAGTAAATCTATCGCAAAGACTCCATATGAGATATGGACTGGACGTAGGCCAACGCTCTCACACCTGTGGGTTTGGGTTTGTTCGATCTATGTCAAACATTTGCATACAGATAATCTTGGACCCCGGTCTAATAAGTGTGTGTTTGTATGGTATCCCAAAGAAAGTAAGGGTTACTATTTCTACCATGCTGAAGAACAAAAGATGTTCGTCAGCCTTAAGGCAATCTTTTTAGAAAAGAAGTTTCTTGGTGAAGGAACATTGCCTCTAAGATTGAACTTGAGGAAGTTCAATAGGTAGAAAAATTGACACCTATAGCTGAACCAGAACCAGATTCGATTAGATCAAATTCAGAGCCTAGTATACTTGCACCATTAAGGTGATCCGATAGAGTACTGCATCAGCCAGACAGATACTATGATTTCTTGATCCGAGATGGCGATCCCATCGAACTCGATGAGAATGATAAGAATCTGATCACCTACATGGATGCTATGCAGATATCTAATTTTGAGAGATAGCTTGAGGTCATGAAATTCAAAATAGAGTCCATGAAGGTTAATGATGTGTAGACATTGGTTGACCCACCCGAAGGGGTTAAATCCATTGGGTGTAAATGGGTTATTAAAAGAAAAAGGGGTGCAGATGGAAAGATGGAGACTTATAAATTCTATCTAGTTGCTAAGGGGTATCATCAACATCATGGTATTGACTATAATGAGATGTTCTCTCCTGTGGCAATGCTCAAATTCATTCGGATAATGCTTGCGATAGCTATCCATTTGGACTATGAGATCTGGCAAATGGATGTAAAAATAACTTTCCTAAATGGAGAGCTAACTGAAGAGGTGTATATGATACAACCTGAGGGGTTCACATCTATAGATGAGTCCAAGATGTGCAGGCTTTAGAGATCCATTTATGGATTGAAGCAGGCATCTTAGAATTGGAACATGCATTTTGATAAGGTGATCAAAACGTATAGCTTCGTTAAGAATGGAGAAGAGCCCTACATTTACAAATGGATAAATGGTCCAGCAATAGTATTCCTTATCTTATACGTGGATGACATTCTTTTAATCGAAAATGACATCCCTACACTCCAGAAAATAAAAGTCTGATTGTCATCACAATTCTCCATGAAGGACTTGGGAGAAGCATCCTACATTCTAGGGATGAAGATCTTTAGAGATAGATCTAAGAGGATGCTTGGGTTATCCCAGTCCACATACATAGATACTATGCTGAAGAGGTTTAGCATGAAGAATTTCAAAAAGGGCTATCTCCCGATAGGCCATAAAATTTTTTTCTCTAAGAAGGATTGTCCGACAACTCCTAAAGAGAGAGAATGTATGAGTAGAGTTCCATATGCTTCAGCAGTAGGATCTATCATGTACGTTATGACATGTACAAGATCAGATATGGTATACTCACTAGGAGTAGTGAGTAGATACCAATCTGATCCTAAAGAAAACTGCTGAAAAGTGGTTAAAGCCATACTTAAGTATTTGAGAAATACTAAGGACCAATGGTTGGTTTATGGTAAGTTAGATCTAAAACTTATGGGTTTATAGACTCTAGCTTTCAATCTAACCATGATGACAGCAGAAGCATATCGGAATATATCTTTACTCTGAATGGTAGAGCCATCTACTGGAAGAGTTCCAAATAGCATACTATGGCAGATTCTGTTTGTGAAGCAGAGTACATGGTGGCATCAGATGCTGCAAAGAAAGCTGTGTAGCTGAGGAAGTTTATCACCGAGCTTGGAGTAGCACCATCCCTTGATGGTTCGGTCCTGCTCTACGATGACAACACTGGTGCCATTGCTCAGGTAAAAAAATCGAAGTCACACCAGCGGATGAAGCATATTCTGCACTGCTTTCACCTGATCTGAAAGATCGTGGATCGAGGTGACGTCGACTTTCAGAAGATCGATGGAAAGGAGAATTTGACTGACCCCTTTCCTAAAGTCCTAGCAATAAAGGAGTTCGACAACCACAAGTCGAAGATGGGTATTCGATACTATGCCAAGTGGCTTTAGGATAAGTGAGAGTTGTTGAAAAATATGTTCCAAAGTCAATCGTCAACCTGTTGACGGTTGAGCTACTTTATATTTGTATTTGATTCATTAATGAATGAAATATATTTTTGGTATCTTTTCATCATAAAGTATTCATCTTCTAACGAACTCCATTATTATGATGAAGTTCTTAGGACTATTTAGATTCGATAAAGAAAGAATTTATTGATTAGTCCTTAAATTTGTTTATGACCAAATTATAGGCTGTTAATTAGGATGGCAGCATCTATCGAGCATAAGTCATTGTATGCTATATAGGTTAGTTGTCCTCTTACCAAGGAGTGTGGATATACTGGTATGGCATACAGATGAGATGTATGGGTACATCGTCATTGAACATGACCAACTCTAGAGCATTCTGCTATCGAGAATGTCTCTAATGGGATATAGGTATAAGTGTTCCTTAGACCTGAGATCACCTCAGCGACTTGCAAGCAACTCACTGTGCTTTGGTACTGGACTAACTGAATTTTTAATTTAGTAATGAAAAACTTTTGGGCACAGTCAAGTACTTATGAAGTTGGTGTATGATCAAGATGAAATTGACCACTCCAAGAGTTGGAGAAGAATGTATCACTGTATTTCAATATAGCAAAATCTTGCGCAGGATAATCCATCAAATGGATTTGATATTTTAAAATATAATATGGACAACCTGATCAGAGTTGACAGTTGAACTTTAAGATGTCCTACGAGCATTTTGGTCAAGGGGATGAATTATATGGAAACTATATCTGCATGGATTCCAAGGATATTGTTCTACGGATTCGACCTATCCGGACGTTGGATACCATTGCTAGATGGTCACTTTGATTGGTATAGAAATCTATTCTTATGCTACTGACTTAGGTTTGAACCTATAAGGTCATACACATTAGAGCTTATGATCTGATAGGATGGTTGATCAACGATTAAGAATTATTCTAGGGTTAAACAATCAATACGATTGGTGTTTAAATTAGTGCAAGTGTTGCAGAAGAATCGATTAGCAATTAGATTGCTAATTGGATTAATTTGATTAAGCCAGGGGGTTAAAATTAAGTTTAATTAAATATAATTTAATTAAATTTGATTTGGACTTGATTGGATCAAGTCTAATTGACTTATTGGATAAGCCAAGTGCAAGGAAGAACTAGTCCTAGTCTAACTAGGACTCGGATCAACCCAATTTTTTAATTTGATTAAAAAATTAAATTAAAATTAAATCTAATTTAATATAAGTTAATTAAACCTTTAAATGGGTTAAGACCTTATTTAATTGAGTTGGTTTACTCTTGATTTTATTTGGTTAAAAGATCTTGTTTGACCAAGTCAAAACAGGAGTCCTAGTGTGACTAGGACTCCTTAACCTTGCGCCACCTTAGCCCATGCCCCCCATGCCCACTTTTCTTTATTTTGTGCATGAGATATCCTCTCCCTGATGTTCATGAACACCCCTTTCTCCCTCCTTTTCTCATAAGGAAATTTGTTGGAAGACCAAGTCAAAAGGAAAGTTAGTTTTGCTTTAGGATTCTATGAGATAGAATCCTTGTTGACCAAAACACCTTCCCTTGAGTGTCGCCCCCTCTTTTATTAATTCTTCTATTATTCCACATGAGAAACCTCTTTTTTTGTGTGCCCTCTCTTATTGGTCCATGCTAATAATTGTGGAGGAGGCAGACAAGAGTTGGGCGCCCCTTGTCTTGCCCTGTTTGACCTTTCCTTGTCTAGTTTTTGACCTAGATAAGGATTCTTATTTTTTTCTCTATTTATTGGATGAATTTTTGGCTGAAATTTTTATGAGATTCAGATATTTGGGAGAGATTTTTGATGTGTGAAAATCAAAGAGAGAGGATCTTTCGGCATGGGGGTTCCATAGGCACCAAACTAGGTGTCTAGGTGAGAGAAAAGAGAAGAAGAAGAGGATCTTCTTCTAGGATTGTTTTATTCTTCATCTCCCTCCTTCTTTTGAGATTTTTCTAAGAGAGCACCAGATTAGAAAACTCTCCTCTTCCTTCTCATATTTTATAGAGTCCAAGTTTTAAAGAAGGGAGCATCGGATCGACCGTTGAAGAAGGATCAGCATGGTACTAGCATGCTGTGCTAATTTTCTGCATCGGACTTCAGATCAAAGTTCGTAGGCTCATGTAGATGACTCCTAGAGGCCAAACAAATGTGCAACTCATGAATTCAACCTCAAGTCTGGATCAGCAAGTTAGAATGTCTAACTTGCATAGGTAATAGATCTGATCTATTGATTTCATATCTGCATTAGATGTAGTGTAGATCTAGGTTGATGTGATCAACCTTTTTTTCTTCTTTATATTTTTAATTTTTGATTCAATATCATACCTTGATCATATAATAGATATGAGATCTAGATATTTACATATTTATTTAAATAAATATTTAATTTATTGAAGTCTTTCGCTATCTGATCCTAAAAAGGTTTCAAGATCTTCCTGTGAAACCCTAGATCTGGTTCCTTCACTACCATCCTAGCATAATAATTGACTGTTACATTAAACTCAGCCTTCAAGTTCAATAACTCTAACACAACTGATAGTACAGTGTATGTTTCACATCCCAACCATAATGGTTTATTAGCATTTTTTAGCATACGGTAGAAATTGCCACTGCTAGCTTCTTGATCATCCTCCATATCCCAGTTAAATTTAGGACCAGCCACATCTATAATCATGTCCACCATTCTATCTGTGTCCATGTCCTGCTCGATTCTAACCCTTGCAACTTTCTCCCACATCTCTCCATGTAGATACCAATGCTTATAGTTGGACATAAATCCACTCTTATATAAATGGATAGTAATTGTATCCCTATCAAATATTTCTCTATTGACATATCCGTTATAGGGACAACAAGCCCATCCTTGATGTAAGAGAGCCGCATTCTCAAAAATAAAATTACAGAAGTATTCTACACCCTCCCTATATTTAGTAGAAATCTCTTTGCTAACTATTCAATGGTCCATCCAACTACGATTTATGGCAGATTATATAAGAATTCTACATATACATAAATACAAGATAATTGCTAAATACTATTTTATCATTTAAAATGGCTTACATAGTAAATTAATGCATCCTATCATCAACTAATAGGTAAAGATAGATTCTATCCTATTTAGGAAATGCGTTAATTCTATTAATTCATTATAGCAATCAAACGATATGCAACATGAGCCAAAAAAAATTTTGACAGCATTTTTTCTTAGTTCTTCGATGTAGGGAGAATAAAAGAAAAATGCTATCTGAAATTTCTTTCAAACCCTTAGCATACTGTTTGATTACTATAATGACCTATAGAATTACTTGTATTTCCTAAACCATCTATTGTAGATAATCAATTGATCAATGTATATAATTTTTTTATCTATACAAAAATAAATAAAAAATAGATACATTAGATTATGTACATCAATCAACTGATAGATCTATCATTCCATGAAATACAAATTTTATTAAAATTAATATAAAATTAATGCTATCCTACACTTTTCATCGATCTGAGTGCATAGGGCATGCAAGGGCTAAATGCCTTGGATGCCAGCAATCCAAGGTTCGAGCATGCAGGGCATGCCTTGCAATGCTGCCCGGCACCTTCTCTTGATTTGAGCACTCTACATGCCGAGATCCAAATTTTATACATCTAATTAATTAATTAATTATTTAACTAATTAAATAAATAAATATTTAATTAAATTTTAGTGATGGCACTAGCCATCGCTATTGTCGTCACTAATACTGACAACATTACCTTATGCTAATGTCATCGCTACTGCTGCTACTTATAATGGTAGGGATGGGGCCACAGGATTGGGACCGAAGGTTAGGGGCAGTGAGGTAGGGGCCACATGGTTAGGCCAGCTAGGACAAGGCCATGGGGAGGCTGGTGGGATAGGGGCAGTAGGCTCTGGGGCCACAACATAAGAGGCATCGATGAGGTTAGGGCGGCCGTGGGAGAGGAAGGGTTGGGGTGGCGGGCTCGAAGCCATATCATAGGAGGCACTGACGGGGTCAGGATGACTGCAGGAGAGGCAGGGTCGGGGTGGCAAGTTTAGGGTGGTAGTGTAGGAGGCACCGACATGGTCGAAGTGGTCGTGGGAGAGGCAGGGCTGGGGCTACTGGCTCAAGGCTAAGGCGTAGGAGGTGTCGAAGGGGTCGGGCCGGCCATAGACGAGGTGGGGCCAGGATGTGGGGTTGGGGCGATCATGAGCAAGGCGAGGCCAGGGTCACTGGGTTAGGGCGGCTACAGGCAAGGCAGGGTTGGGGTGGCTACGTAGGAGTGCCGGCAGGCTCGGGCAAAGAGGGTTTGGGGCGGTGTGCTTGGGCCTGTGGTATAGGAGGCATTGATGGGGTCAGGACACTGGGAAGGAGGATGCATTAGGAGCGGGAAATGCCGGGAAGGACATGCATGGAGCAAAGAAGGCATAGAGAATTTTTTCACACAAATTTTTTTTCCCTTCAATGGGGCTGGGGATGGTATATGGGTAGACTATTACCAATGGTAAGTTTACCATCGGTAATACGGTCGGCAAATCCATAGTTTTTGTGCTAGGATATTAGTGATGGCATTTTCATCACTAATACAAAATAGTCATTGCAAATAATATTAAATTTTTTTAAAATATTAAATTTTAATATTATTTTTTTTGAAAAATTTTAACTATTATCGATAGTGGACAAACATTGGTAATATGGTCAAAAAAATAATATTCTCTATTAGCAATGGTAGCTTCCACGTTAATACTAAAAAGCTATCGCTAATAATATTAATTTTTTTTAAAATATTAAATTTTGATATTAATTTTTCATCAAAACTTTTAAACAAATAGTTTTTTAAAATTGTTAGTGATTGCAAAAATTTCATCACCAAAACCATTGCTAATAATAATAATTTTTTAAAATAATATTTTAATATTAAATTTTTTCACCAAGCTCGATTATTTTTTGGATGGTTAAAAATTAATATTAGATTTTATTAAATTTTTGGACTTAATTAATTTATAGATCAAGTCTTAATTGATTTAAAGTAGATTTAATTTAATTAGACTTGACTTAATTTGAGGCTAACTTAGTTTTAATATTTCAAGTAGGACTTGGATTCAAAATCTAATTGAATTAGATTTGACAGGATTTTGAATTGAATTTGAATTAGATTCGAATTGAACCTAAATTAAAAATTATTTTTTTAATTAATTTAAATTAAATCTAATTTAATTAGCCTTGACTTAATTTGAGATTAACTAATTTTACAATCTAATTAGAACTTAAATTCAAAGTCTAACTGAATTAGGTTTGACAGGATTTCAAATTGGATTTGAATTAGGTTCCAATTAGATTCGAATTGAACTCAAATTAATTTTTTTTTCTAATTAATTTAAATTAGATTAAATTTAATTATATTTGACTTGATTTGAAGGAAATTAAGTTTTACTATCTAAGTGGGACTTGTATTCAAAGTCTAATTGAATTAGAATTAATAGGTTTTTGAATTAGATTTGAATCCAATTTGAGTTGGATTTGAATTTAACCCAAATTAAAAATTATTTTTTCTTTATTAATTTAAATTATTATTAATTTAATTAATCTTGACTTAATTTGAGGCTAATTAAATTTTATAATCCATGTAGGACTTAGATTCAAAGTCTAATTGAATTAGATCTGATAGGATTTCAAATTGGATTTGAATCGAGTTCGAATTGGATTCGAATGTAATCATGAATTAAGTCTTAATTGATTTAAGTTAGATTTAATTTAAGAAAGCTTAACATAATTTGAGGTTAATTGAATTTTATAATCTAAGTAGGACTTAGATTCAAAATCTAATTGAATTATGTTTGATAGGATTTTAAATTAAATTCGAATCAGTTTTGAATTGAATTTGAATCAAATTCAAATTAAACATTATTTTTCTCTAATTAATTTAAATTTAATTAAATTTAATTAGACTTAAATTAATTTAAAAATAATTAGATTTTACTATCCAAGTAGGACTTGGATTAAAAGTATAATTAAATTAGGATTGATAAGATTTCGAATTAAATTTGAATTGAATCTAAATTAAAAATTATTTTTTTTTAATTAATTGAAATTAAATTTAATATAATTAATCTTGACTTAATTTGGGGCTAATTAAATTTTATAATCTAAATAGGACTTAGCTTCAAAGCTTAATTAAATTAGGTTTGGTAGGATTTTGAATTAGATTCGAATTCGGTTCGAATTAGATTCGATTCGGACTTGAGTTGTATTCTGGATTATTAGTAACGACAAAGGTACCATATCTAATTCCATCACTAATAATAGTTTTAATTAATTTTTTTTCCAATTTATCATTAAGATTTTTTTAAAAAGAATTATTATCGATGGCCGACTTTTCATCGCTAATAGAGAAAATTTGCCATCGCTAATATATATATTTTATATTTAAATATTATAAAAAATTAAAAAAAAATTAAATAATTTTAATAGTGGCTTATACCATCACTAATAATTAAATAGTCATTGCTAATAGTTAATTAGTAGCAGCGACAAAATTTTCATCGCTAATAATCTAAATTTGCCATTCTAATAATTTTTTAATATTTTAATATTTTTAAAAAATTATACTTTTAGTGATGGCATTTACCATCGCAAATAATGAAATTGCCATCGCTAATAGTATTAGTGATGGTAGTTTTTTCGTCGGTGTTATGGTGGCAAAAAGATATTATTAGCGATGAAAAATTTTTTCATCGCTAATACCATCACTAATATTCAAAATTCTTATAGTAGCCCATCCATCTGATCGAAAATAAAATTATCTTGATAAAATAAAATGATAGAGCTCCATCCCATTCATCCACCATTTCCTTACCTTCTTTGAAAAATATTCATCCACTTTAAGCCTCCCACCTGATTGAGACTTCTAAGAATGGAAAAAAAAAAGAAAAGTACCCAATGCAACCCAACCATTGTCTAAGCTTCCCCATTTTGTTGCTCCCAGCACATTGTCTAGGCTTCCCTATTCCACCATTCCAAGCCTCCCACCTAGTTGGGACTCCTGAGGATGGAAAAAATAGAGGAAAAAAGGCAGAAAACATACCAAACAAAAAATCAATGAAAACAAAGGAAAGATGAAAAACATTAACCGATAAGATCTTTCCCCACATAGATGATCATTTTTTTTTCTTTTTGCATCTTTTTCTTTTCATTTCATTGTCTTTTTCAAAGATCTATAGGAAAGGAGAGTTTTTGAGAGAGATTAGATGGGTTTCTTAGGTTCTAATTGTTTTTTCTTTTCTTTTCTTCAAGTATATGAGATTTTGTGCCATTTTGAGTTGGTTTCTTGATGTTTTGAGGGCTTAATCTTGGTAAAAGCATGATATTTTTGTAGGATTGGGGACTTTTGATCAAAAGGATTTTTCTTTGGAATTTATATAGGATTTGACCCCTAAATCTATGGATAATATTTTGCCACTCCACCTGGTTGAAACTCGAAAAACTTTAAGGGTGAGAACTTTCCCACATAGATGATTGTTTTTTTTTTGTTGCCCAGCAAGACAACCTATGTGGGGGGTGGGGGTTGAATTGGGTTATTAAAACTTTTAACAAAGCTAAACAAAGATGTGCAGTGCAAAGGTGAAAATATGCTAAAGATGTAAAGAGTTGAAGAGAAGAAAATAAATGTAACGAAGAGAGAAATTGCATACATACTCCAACACAGCAAATTTATAGTAGTTCGGAGCACCTCAAGCACCTGCATCTACTTTCCAAGCGATTTCTTGGAAATTTTTACTATAATCACTTGATTACAGTGTATTTGATTTCACCATATCACAAACAAACTAAATTGGTTTTAACCTAGATCAACCAATTAAAATCTTTACAAGCCTTAACCCAAAGCTCCCCCAAGCTTAATACAAGTTTAGTACAATTATAGCCCTTCAAGTTTTAGCTCCTGCTAAAACTTTTATAATAGTTTTGAAATGGAAAGGAATACAATAATAAAAATCCTATAGTGATTGGATTGTTATCATTGAAGCTTTGTTTTGAGGATGCTTTGAATGCTAACCCTTTGTCCTCTTTGAATGCACTTAGAAAATTCAAGAAAGAATTGAATGAGAGTGGGTGAACTTTCTTGAAAACTATTGAATGCTCAAAGTGCTCTTTTTCTCAATAATACAGAACAGTGTTTTTCTTTTTATTTTTTTTTCTTTTTATCCCTTGATCATTCTCTTAAGGCTCAAATTGATTTGACCTTGATTCTGGCTATTTAAGACCATTGGAGATGGAAAATAGTCATTGGAAACCTTTTCTAAGCGAAGATAGTCTTCTACAGAGCTAGCCATTGTGCCTATTAGATTTCTTCGAGTTGGCTCGAATCTGGCCTTGGGTCAGTTCAAATAGCATTTCTTTATAAACTATCATTCTATTCCATTGAGAGAGCTGGCTTGGATTTGCATCAAGCTGGCTCGAATGATAGACTTGAATTATTTTTTTCTTATCTTTACTTGATTCACCTTTGATTAGAGGCTTCTTCTTGAACCTTGCCTTTTTCTCCTTATAAATTGCTTAAGTTTTCTTGTAATTAGGGCTATGTCTTCATCTTCATCATCATCACTAGTCGACTCCTCATCTTCTTCTTCAATTGTAATAGATTGGAGGACGATGGTCCTCTTCTTTTGGCCTTCATCTTCATTATGTTGCCTCATTGTTAATTCATGTATCATTAAGGAACCAATCAGCTCTTCTAATGGCAGCTTATTCAAATTCTTTGACCCTCTTATATTGTAGTGACCTTCGCTTCCTAAGACTTTAGCAAAGATCTAAAAATTTTTCTCACCAAATCACTATTAGAGTATATTTTTTCAAGACTTCTAAAATTGTTAGTAATATCAGTGAAGTGTGTAAACATTTTAGTGATTGATTTAGCAGGTTCCATTTTGAAAACTCATGTTAGTGCACTAGCATGTTAATTTTTGATTCTTTTACTTGATTTGTGCCCTTATGAGTAACTTCAAGTCTATCCTAAATTTTTTTTTATGGAATTGCAAATAGAAATTCAGTTAAACTCATTAGCATTTAAGGCATAATATAAAATATTCATAGCCTTGGCATTTAGTTGAATCGATCTTTTATCTTCTTCACTCCAATCCTTTTCAAGTTTGGGTATGCTAATGCTATTGACTATAATGGTGGATGTGTGCAGTCTATTGATTACGATACTTCACATATCATAATCAAGAGCTTGAACGAAGATCCTGATGTGAGCTTTCCAGTATGTGTAATTTGCACTATTAAAAAGTGGTGATCTATTAATGGATTACCTTTCAACAAGTAAACCACCCAATTATATTATCATGATCTTTATCTCTTGATAGTTTGATCAATATTCTAGCTAAGAACCAAGCTCTGATACCACTTGTTGCCCAGTTAGATAACCTAGAAGGGAGGGGGGGGGGGGGTGAATTGGGTTATTAAAATTTTTAACAAAGCTAAACAAAGACATGCAATACAGAGGTAAACATGTACTAAAGATGTAAAGAGTTGAAGAGAAAAAATTAAATGCAACGTAGAGAAAAATTGCATACACACACAAGCAAAGTAGATTTATAGTGGTTCGATGTACCTTAAGCACCTACATCTACTTTCTAAGCGATCCCTTAGAAATTTTTACTATAATTACTTGATTACAACATGTTTGTTTTCATCAAGCTCATAAACAAATCCAATTAATTTTAACACAGGTCAACCAATCAAAATCTTTACAAGCCTTAATCCAAGGCTCCTCCAAACTAATCCAAGTTTGGTATAATTGCAATCCTTCAAGTTTCAGCCCTTGCTGAAACTTTTACAATAGTTTTGAAATGGAAAGGAGTACAACAATAAAAATCCTGTAGTGGTTGGATTATTGTCATTGAAGCTTTCTTTTGAGGATGTTTTGAATGCTGATAATGAATACCCTTTTTCCTCTTTGAATGTGCTCAGAAAATTCAAGAAAGAATTGAATGGGAGTGGGTGAATTTTCTTGGAAACTATTAAATGCTAAAAGCGCTCTTTTTCTCAATAATACAGTGCTAAATAGTGTTTTTCTTTTCATCTTTTTTTTTTTCCTTTTATCCTTTGATCATTTTCTTGATGCTCAAATTGATTTGACCTTGATTCTGGCCATTTATAGTAGTTAGGGATGGAAAATAGCATTTGAAAATCTTTTCTAGATGAAGACAGATTTCTAAAGAGCTAGCCATTGTGCTTGTCAGACTTTATCGAGCTAACTCGAATCTAGCTTCAGATCGGCTCAAACAACATTTCTTTATAAACCATCATTCTATTCTACTGAGAGAGCTAGCTTAGATTTGCATTGGGCTAGCTCAAATGGTAGACTTGAAAAATAACTTTTCTGTCGACTTGAGAGAGCCGACGTAGGTGTTGCTTCGAGCTGGCTCAAACAACAGTGATAGGTTTGGTGTACAGGATGGAAGCATGGATTTCAAAACAAAACATGAAATCATATAAACCAAACCCGAACCCTAGGACCACCTCATTAGCAATTAAATCATATAACATGCATTTGTAATATAAAAGAAAGTATTAGAACATACCTCTTATCGCTAAACCCTAAATTGATCCTGATCGTCGGTAGCAGTTCGTCAGGGTTTCCACCAGGTGCCTTCGTGTTCATCCTCCAATGTTGATCTACACAGAGACTTGATCAAGACACCAGCACCTCTGATTTATATAATTAGAGTTCTAATAATAAGAACTTTAATTAAAAAAGGGCATTACCTTCTTTAGCCTTTATGTCACCTTCCTTGCCTCTCCTTATCTATCTTTCTTTTTCTTTTGTCTTCTTAATTTTCCTTCCTAATCTATTAGTCTTAAGATGACTTCTTGTCCTTATAAGGATAAGGTCTAGATAAGAGAAAGGAAGAAAGAAAATTAAACAAAAAGAAACTCTTATAAGAAAGAAACATAATTTTCACACGCCCTCAGACTCATGGTGCACACCCCTATTTATAATGTACGTAGGGGTGCCAACTAAAATTATCACACCCTTTCCTCATCAATATCTCATGCCCCATCAGTCATTCTCATGCCTCATTAGTAAATAATGAGATGTAGACTTAGTCCAAGAGGTGCCTTAAAGTAGGACTCTTGGACTAATTCTACGTAAGTTTTTTACGAAGAGTCACAATATTTCATCTTTGGCGCTACCTTTTTCATCCATTAGATCATGAAAAAAGGCCATCCAATGGCTCTAAAAAGGGATGCCCATTCAGCAAGAAGGTGTGGAGATAATCTTTGAATGGTCAAAGTTCCAAGAGACTTTGACTTGGTCCAAGAGACGTCAAGGAGGAGTAGGCGGCATGGAGTCTTCAGTGGCAAGGGGTCTTGGGCGACAAAACATCCTGGGCGAAAAAATTAAAAAGAAAAAGAAGTATTTCATCTATAGAAGGACTCTTCTATACCCCATATCTGATATCCATGCAAATTCAAAAAAATATTTATGCAACATAACAAATGGGAAAAGTCAAAGAAGGTAGGCACTAACTAATTCCATGCGCCAAAGAGTTCTTTGCGCATGAAAGACTTCCCACGCACAAGAGAGAGACTCTCTGGCATGTGGGATGTAGGTATGTGGCACCCAATCTGAAGCCTAATCAATCTAGGTTAATCCAATTCAAGACCAAATCCTATTTGGCTCAAATCGGATCTAAATTAGCCCAAATCGAAAGCCGATTCGAATCCAACTCGAAACCAGGTGCTAGGGTTTGCTACATGTACTAGCATGTTCATCTTGCAAACATGGTCTAATCCAATTAGACCCTTAATCAATTCTCTTTGTGTGTGACCCATTGGGTTTCACATCTAACCAATAGTAAGTCTGGATGTGATTTGACCTAATCTGGTTAGAACTCAACCAAACCGATTAAAGTCAAAACTAGCCAACCCAATTTGACTTAATTTAGAATACTTTCTAATTTAATAATCAAATTAAAATTTTAATTTGATCAAATCCATAAGACATGATCGACGTCTAGCAACATATCATGACTACTTGAAAGATGTGAAATTTTAATGGAAATACCAAAAATATCCTTTAGTGAAAATTACCATGCAACTAGATCCTTCAATCTCCCTACATCCTGAATATGACTCTGGGTATGGAAATATGTCAACCCCAATATCATATTCATTTCTCTTTCAATCTTATGATGATGATTCATTTATTGGAAACCATTTCTAATTTTTTATCATGCTTTGATCAAAGTCTTCCTGAATCATCGTTTGTTTGAAGCAGGTAGGATGCTATTTCCTCTTACCAGTAGAGATCGATTCCATGTTAACCTACTCACAACCTTCATATATATAATTTACCATATCCAGATCATCCCGTACATAACAGAGTCATGAATGAGTATGAACCAAAATATGGATTTATATATATAAGATTCTATGGTAGTTTCAGGTCAAAGGATTACATGCACAAATTTCACTATGAGAACCATCTATTGACATGTAGATAAGACTCCATTAGATATTCTCGATTTGGATCAATTCAGTGAACTCATTCTCTAATGAGCACCCACATTCTTGTATTAGTGTCATACATAAGTTATTGTGAGATCAATCACCCTCTCAATCGAGCATACAAAGAATGTGCTAGTCTTACCGAAAAATATTGATCCCTAACTCTAATGTCCCATCGACTAGGAATATTTAAATTAGGGTTTTAAGATTTTAGGTCTCACTAGTATGATCTCATCATAATCCTAAAATAATAGCCTAATTTATAGGATTCATCATAATCTTAAATAAATAATAAGTGACCGCATATGATGAAATAAATACCTTTATTTATTAAAAAAAAATGTCATTACATGAGTTTGGAAGACAAAGAACAGCCCAAAAATTTATTGGCTTGAGGGCATATTCCTTTCAATCTCCCACTTACACTAAAGCCAATTGCCCTTATATTTTAAGCCCATACAATCAAGGTGGCGATCAAATAGTTGCAGTGGTAAAGCCTTAGTGAATGGGTATGCTATGTTATTCTTTGTGTCCACTCGTTCTATGACTACATCTTGTCTTTCAATAATTTCTCGAATGAGATGGAAGCATCTCAGAATGTGTTTGGATTTATGATGGGACCTTGGTTCCTTTGCTTGAGCAATGGCTCCAATATTATCATAGTAAAGTGATACTGAATTCTCAATTTCAGAAATAACTCTCAATTCAGTGATGAACTTCTTCATCCAGACAGCTTCCTTGGTGGCTTCACTTACAGCTTTGTATTCTGCCTCAGTGGTTGAGTCAGCTACAGTTGGCTATTTAGTACTCTTTCAACTTACTGCTCCATCATTCAGAGTAAAGACATACCCTAAAATGGATTTGCTATCATCTAGGTCTGATTAAAAACTAGAATCAGAATATGCTTGTAATTTAAGATCAGAACCACCATATACTAGAAAAATATCTTTAGTTTTCTCAAGTACTTAAGAATATTTTTCATAGCTTTCCAATGATCCTCTCCTAGATCAGCTTGAAATCTACTTGCAATGCCTAAAGCATAAGCAACATTAGGCCTTGTACATAACATGGCATACATTATTGATCCAACAGTCGAAGCATAAGGAATAGAACTCATTCTATTTCTCTCTTCAGGTGTCTTAGGAGACATCTCTTTAGAGAGATGTATGCCTTGACTCATGGATAAATAACCTCTTTTACTTTCATCCATACTAAATCTTTTTAGTATTAAGTCAATGTACCTTGATTGGAACAAGCCTAGCATCCTCTTAGATCTATCTCTATAGATCTTTATTCCTAGTATATAGGATGTTTCTCCCAAATCTTTCATGGAAAACTTATTTGATAGCCATAATTTGACTGATTGTAACATTGGGATATCATTCCCAATGAGTAGTATGTCATCTACATACAGAACCAAGAAGACTATGGTTCTCCCACTAGTTTTCTTGTACACACATGGTTCATCAACATTCTTGATAAAACCAAACTCTTTTACTATTTCATCAAAATGGATGTTCCAACTCCTTGATGCTTGCTTTAATCCATAAATGGATCTCTTAAGCTTGCATACCTGATTTGGTTTCTCATTTGACTCAAATCTCTTTGGCTGTGACATATAGACCTCCTCCTTAAGAAAACCATTAAGGAAGGCAGTCTTTACATCCATTTGCCATATTTCATAGTCGTGGTATGCTGCTATAGCAAGCATAATTTGAATAGATTTGAGCATGGCAACAGGTGAAAATGTTTCATCATAATCAATCCCCTGTTTTTGCCTAAAACCCTTAGCCACCAATCTGGCCTTATAGGTTTCTATTTGACCATCAGCTCCAATCTTTTTCTTAAAAATTCATTTGCATCCAATAGGGTTTATATCCTCTGGTGCATCCACCAAAGTCTATACTTTGTTGATGTGCATGGATTCCATTTTGGATTGCATGGCAGCCAGCCATTTGTAAGAGTCCTTACTTTTGACTGCTTCCATATAGGTCAGAGGTTCGTCATTTTCAATGACTTGGGCCATTGTTCTCAATAATGCAACCATACCTCATAGGTGTATTTCGTACTCTTTTAGACCTACGGATAGGAGTTATGTGTTCTGGTTCTTTTATATGATTATATGGTTGAGAAATTTCTATTTATTTTTCTTGAACTTCACTAAGTTCAATATTTCTGCCACTGCCCTTTTCTAGGATAAATTCTTTTTTCATGAAAATGGCATGCCTACTTACAAATATCTTTTGTTCAGTAAGATGGTAGAATAAATATCTTATATTATTTCTAGGATATCCTATAAATAGACATCTGTCTAATCTAGCATCAAGTTTATGTCTAAAATTTTTTTTGACATATGCTAGACAACCCCATATCTTAAGATACTTAAGATTAGGTTTCTTATTTCTCCATACGTCATATGGAGTACTAGATACAGATTTAGAAGGTACTCTATTCAAGATGTAAATTGCAGTCTCCAGGGCATGACCCCAGAAGGAAATAGGTAAATCAGTAAAGCACATCTGGATCGTACCATATCTAATAAGGTATGATTTTTTCTTTTGGCTACATCATTTAATTATGGTATATAAGAAGGTGTCCATTTAGAGAGAATCTTTTTAACTTTAAGATAGTCTAGAAACTCGCTAGATAAGTATTCTCCTCCCCGATCAGATTGAAGGATTTTTATACATTGTCCAGTTTATTTTTCGACCATGCTTTGATACTCTTTAAATTTATCAAAGGCTTCTGATTTGTGTTTCATAAGATACACATATCCAAACCTAGATAAATCATTAGTGAATGTTACAAAATATGAGCATCCTTTCTGGCTTGAGTTGTCATAGGACCACATACATCCATATGTACAAGTTCTAATAACTCATTTATCCTTTCTCCATGTCCACTAAATGGAATCTTGGTCATTTTACCCATGAGGCATGATTCACAAGTTCGTAATGATTCATAATCAAAAGGATCAAAGAACTTTTCTTTGTATAACTTGTTAATCCTAGCCTCACTAATATGACCTAATCGATAATGCCAAAGTAAAGTATTATTTATGTCATCTCTCTTACGTTTTCTATTTTCATCAATATGAAATATATTGTCATTCAAACATAGAGTCAACAAACCATTGCTAAATATGCCAAAACAAATATTTTCATTAGAATATTTGATTGAGCAACCTTCACTCGTTACATTAAGACTATAACCTTATTTTAATAACAAGGGTATAGATATAATATTTCTAACAATCTTAGGTATATAATAATAATTTGTAAGCTTTAAGATCTTTCCATAAGGTAACTTCAATATATTTGTCCCTACAGCTTCTGCTTGGATAGACTCTCCTCCAGTGCCATAGAGCTTGAAGTCATCTTTTTTCAAACTCATAATTTTTTGCAGCCCCTGCAAAGATTTATAGATATGAAAACCACAGTCGGTATCTAATACCCAAGAATTTAAAATGGAAGAATTTAATGATAATATTGTATGTATCTCATACATATGTTTTGGTGCATTATTTGCATCAGACTTCACGGTTGCAAGGTAAGCCTTGCAATTTCTCTTCCAATGATCTATTTTGCCGTAGTGAAAATAGGTCATCTATCCGGAGACCTTCTTCTCCTTTTTCTTCTTATTTATACCATTTTTAGGATTTAACCTTCTCTTTGAACCCTTTTTTTCTACCTTCTTCTTAGAGATCCCTTCCACAAGAAGAAGAGGAGCCTTATCTTTCTTAATATGGCTTTTTGCTGTCTTGAACATATTTAACAGCTCAGACAAGGAAGAATTCAGTTTGTTCATATGATAGTTCACGACAAACTGAGAAAATGATTCTGGGAGTGATTGCAGAATCAAATCCTGACTTAACTCTGCATCCATAACAAAACCTAATTGACTTAATCGAGTGATTAGGTCAATTACCATCAAAACATGATTTTGTACAGATGTTCCTTCTGTCATTCTTGCATAAAATAATTGCTTAGATATCTCATATCTAGCAGTCCTACTATGCTCTCCATAAAGCTCTTTTAGATTGAGCAATATGGATTGAGTGTCCATGCTATCATGCTGCCTCTATAATTCATTATTCATAGAGGCAAGTATGATGCATTTGATAGTAAGAAAATCATTTTGCCACATCTTGTATGTGGACTTATCTTCATCTATGGCATCATTTTTTAATGGCTTAGGATTAGGGGCATCAAGAATATAGGAGAATTTTTCTTGATCGAGTACTATTTTTAGGTTTCTCAACCAGTCAACATAATTTTTATCAGTCAGTTTATTTGAATCCAAAATTGAATGCAATGAAAGTGAAGAAGCCATTTAATCTACATAATAAAGAACAATATATAAGCAAACAACTCTTGATGACAAACATAATTAAATTAGGACTTTAATTTAATTATGTCTCCCACTATCTAATAAAAAATTATAATCCTCTTATTGATTTTCTTAGTGAGAATAAGATCCTAATTCCTTATAAAAAGTCTTGTGGTTGCACAACAAACCTGTTATAAGTTTGAAGGTAGGAAACTCTTTCTAATTGCACTTTATGCAACTCTCAAAAAAAAAAAACTTTTGCCTCTAAAACATTAATAGCCTTATGTTAGCACAACAAACTTTAATATTTTAGTTTAAATAGAACCCTTCATTTCTATACAGTCAAAATGAAATATGACTACTTTTGTGGTTACACAACAAAGCAGTATATTCAAAATGCTGTAAGCATCTTAATGCACTAAATTAATATTACATCATTCCCATGATAGTTCTTGTGGTTACACAACAAAACTAATATGGTTCTGGACATAATAAGAACCTAGTATGAAGGAAGGCCTTAATGTAGTAAATATAATACCAAGCATTTCAATCTTAGAATTAAATTAATCGAATCGACCAGGTAAGTGGGAGAGAAGTGGGAGTCCCCCTATTGCTTTTCTTAGACACCAATAAATTAGCCAGGTTAGACAACAGAACCAATTAAAAATCACATTCTCTTTACCAATCATGAACCATTTATCCTAGACATCGATTGATCAATTATACATCCCGACTGATACAGCTTTAGATTAATTACACTACAACTTAATATAATTTTTTTTTAAAAAAAAGATTTGAAAAAATCTCGATGCACATTCTGATTTAAATCAAACTAAATGTCTAATAGCATCAATTATAATAAAATTTATATATATCTATTAACATGTATAATTATTCTAGGACAACCATCATTATATAGTGAATACTTTCCACTATATCAGGGCAACCTTTACGGAATAATATATGCATCATAATCTCATTATGATAAATAAAAGAATATTATCTCATCATATAAATAATATGTAAATAAATTATATATATATATATATATATATATATATATATATATATATATATATATATATATATATATATATATATATATATATATCATACTTTTCTTTTGTGCCATTATATTATAAGCAAAGCATTATACGATTTAACCTAATAAGGCTTGCTCTGATACCACTGATAGGTTTGGTGTACAGGACGGAAGCATGGATTTCAAACCAAAACATGAAATCATATAAACCAAACCCAAACCCTAGGACCACCTCATTAGCAATTAAATCATATAACATTCATTTGTAATATAAAAGAAAGTATTAGAACATACCTCTTATCGCTAAATCCTAAATTGATCCTGATCGTCGGTAGCAGTCCGTCAGGGTTTTCATCAGGTGCCCACGTGTTCACCCTCCAACGTTGATCCACACAGAGACTTGATCAAGACACCAGCACCTTTGATTTATATAATTAGAGTTCTAATAATAATAACTTTAATTAAAAAAGGGCAAGACCTTTTTTAGCCTTTATGTCACCTTCCTTGCCTCTGCTTATATATCTTTCTTTTTCTTTTGTCTTCTTAATTTTCTTTCCTAATCTCTTAGTCCTAAGATGACTTGTTGTCCTTATAAGGACAAGGTCTAGACAAGAGAAAGGAAGAAAGAAAATTGGATAAAATGAAACTCTTGTAAGAAAGAAAGATAATTTTCACACTCCCTCAGACTCATGGTGCGCACCCCTATTTATAATGTACGTAGGGGTGCCAACTAAAATTCTCATGCCCTTTCCTCATCAATATCTCAAACCCCATTAGCCATTCTCATGCCTCATCACTAAATAATGAGATGTAGACTTAGTCCAAGAGGTGCCTTAAAGCAGAAGGACTCTTGGACTAATTCTACGTAAGTTTTTTACGAAGAGCCGCAACATTTTATCTTTGGTGCTACCTTTTTCATCCATTAGATCATGAAGAAAGGCCATCCAATGGCTCTAAAAAGGGACGCCCATTCGCAAGAAGGTGTGGAGATAATCTTTGAATGGTCAAAGTCCCAACAGACTTTGACTTGGTCCAAGAGATGTCAAGGAGGAGTAGGCGGCATGGAGTCTTCGGCGGCAAGGGGTCTTGGGCGATAAAACATCCTAGGCAAAAAAAATTAAAAACAAAAAGGAGTATTTCATCTACAAAAGGACTCTTCTATGCCCCATATCTAATGTCCATGCAAATTCAAAAAAATATTTACACGACATAACAAATGGGAAAAGTCAAAAGAAGGTAGGCGCCAACTAATTCCATGCGCCAAAGAGTTCTTTGCGCATGAAAGACTTCCCACGCACAAGAGAGTGACTCTCTGGCACTTGGGATGTAGGTATGTGGAACCCAATCTGAAGCCCAATCAATCTAGGTCAATCCAATTCAAGACCAAATTCTATTTGGCTCAAATTGGATCTAAATTAGTCCAAATTGAAAGTCGATCCGAATCCAACTTGAAACCAGGTGCTAGGGTTTGCTACATGTGCTAGCATGTTCATCTTGCAAACATGGTCTAATCCAATTAGATCCTTAATGAATTCTCTTTGTGTGTGACCCATTGGGTTTCACATCTAACTAGCAGTGAGTCTGGGTGTGATTTGACCTAATCTTGTTAGAACTCAACCAAATCAATTTAGGTCAAAACTAGCCAACCCAATTTGACTTAATTTAGAACACTTTTTAATTTAATAATCAAATTAAAATTTTAATTTGATCAAATCCATAAGACATGATTGACGTCTAGCAACGCATCATGACTACCCGAAAGATGTGAATTTTTGATAAAAATATCAAAAATACCCTTCAGTGAAAATTACCATGCAACTAGATCCTTCAATCTTCCTGCATCCTGAATATGATTTTGGGTATGAAAATATGTCAACCCCAATATCATATTTATTTCTCTTTCAATCTTATGATGATGATTCATTTATTAGAAATCATTTCTAATTTTTCACCATGCTTTGATCAAAGTCTTCCTGAATCATCATTTGTTTGAAGCAGGTAGGATGCTATTTCCTCTTACCAGGAGAGATCGATTTCATGTTAACCTACTCACAACCTTCATATATATAATCTACTATATCTAGATCATCCCGTACATAACTGAGTCATGAATGAGTATGAACCAAAATATGGATTTATATATATATAAGATTCTATGGTAGTTTCAGATCAAAGGATTACATGCACAAATTCTACTATGAGAACCATCTATTGACATGTAGATAAGACTCCATTAGATATTCTCAATTTGGATCAATTCAGTGAACTCATTCTCTAATGAGCACCCACATTCTTGTATTAGTGTCATACATAAGTTATTGTGAGATCAATCACCCTCTCAATTGAGCATACAAAGAATGTGCTAGTCTTACCGAAAAATATTGATCCCTAACTCAATGTCCCATCGACTAAGAATATTTAAATTAGAATTTTAAGATTTTAGGTCTCACTAGTATGATCTCATCATAATCCTAAAATCATAGTCCTAATTTATAGGGTTCATCATAATCTTAAATAAATAATAAGTCACTGCATATGATGAAATAAATGCCTTTATTTATTAAAAAAATATCATTACATGAGTTTGGAAGACAAAGAACAACCCAAAAATTAATTAGCTTGAGGGCATATTCCTTTCAAACAGAACTCAAAAATAGCTTTTCTACCATTCTAAGAGAGCTGGCTTAGATCTAGTTCGAGTTGGCTTGATTGTATGCCAAGCCAAAGTAACAAAGTCATGCCTTGCTAGAGCTGACTCGATTCTTGGATGGATTAGCTCGGATTCTTTGAGTTGATTTTTCTTGTGCTGAAAATTTTTAAAAAGTATTTCACTTGACCCAATTTATCTTCAATTAAATATGGAGTCTTTCAACAGTCTCTTTTTTCTACAAAAATATTCTTTGACATACTTTGAAAAATGTTAGTATACAAATTATGCTCCAACTTTTTGTAATCATCAAAATTATTCCTAGAGACAATAATGTCCTGCTTTTTGATGATGATAAAACATTAAGCATAAGGTAGTACATGTATTAAAAGAAATTGTTTAAAGTGAAGAGATATATAGTATAAATGTAATGAAGTTTTACATTTCAATGTGCACAAATAATTTCTAATTTGATAAGCTATATGGAAGAGTTGTATATTTTATAAAGACAAGATGTGTGAATTTTTCATTAGCTCCCCCTTAATGAGTGCATTTTATGAAATTTATGTTGGTAGAAAATTTTGAAGATTCTTAACTTTTAATAATATCTCCAGTCTTCTATTAACATTTTAATTTAATTAATATTTTAGTTAATATCCCAATCAATTAAGGTTCATAATATGCTCAAACAGTCCTTCTCCCCCTTTTTGTCAACATTAAAAAGAATATTTAATAGAGTAATACAAGCAGTACTACTAGTACAAATATTTGACATAAGTTGAAATAAATATTCATTGATAGATGACAGTCATTACATATTTGTATTGTTTACAAAAAGATACCAACTAAACAATACAACATTTGATTATATTTCAAAAATATAAAAAGCAAATTAAAGCAGGATAAGATAAAAACTAGGTCCATAGATGACTATTCTTCATCTGAGGAGAAAAATTCAATGATGGGACCAGAGGAGGAGGTGGAAGGTGTAGATTGTTTGCTTTAATTTCTTGCAAAGGGCCTGGGGTGAGTAGGAAAACCAATACCAGATC
Source organism: Cocos nucifera (assembly GCA_006176705.1). Lineage (NCBI taxonomy): Eukaryota > Viridiplantae > Streptophyta > Magnoliopsida > Arecales > Arecaceae > Cocos > Cocos nucifera. Next base: position 172,931 of record QRFJ01000634.1, read on the forward strand.
TAATAGTGACACTAAAGGGGGGTCTGACAGTAGATGGGTGAGGCTGGCTAGGGGAAGGTCTAGACTAAGAGGAAGGAGGGAAAATCCAAGAGCCTAGGTCACCAAGCTTCGCTTCAACTCTTTGAAGAGTAATGATGATGACCTCTACACTACCATGCTGAGTAATAACTAGTTTTTCAACTCTTCGAGTAATCTTGGCAGCCTCTCCAATCAATCGATCAATCTATCTAGAAGATCCATTCTGCTCCTTTTCTAGAATTTCTAACCTCTAAGATAGATTACTAATTTGCTGACTAAGCATGTAAATTTTTCCCTTAGATGAAACTCTCTGCTCCTCTAGACTCTACGTGATCTGTAGTCTGAGATCTAAGAACATGTCTTCCATTTTTTTAGAGATTTGCTCTACAACCTGCTCCACAATCCGATCAGCAGAGAAACTATGAAGCATAGCAGGTGTGCAAGGAGAAACAGAGGGTCTAGGATGATGCTCTCGAGGCACTGAAGTAGGTGTCAGTGCTGGTATAGGTGATGATGTTGCAGTAGTAGGTGTAGGAGAGGATGGCATAGTAGAATCTAAAGGAGAGGAAGATGATCCAGAAATGTGAGGGTGCAATCATTCAATTTCTCCAACTCATACACCATTTTCATTCTTAAATTTCATTCAATGAGGAAACTAAATGGTGTAATAGTCAGTGTGAGTGAGGAACTTGGAATCCTCACAATCCAAGTCAATGCCTGTATCAATGAATAATGTGAATACCATGCCATAGGGCAAGCAGGCTTTTCCTTTTGATCTTCCAACTGTGCTCTTGATCTACTCGATCATCATGAAGGGTAGGTTCATCGTAGTTTCTTCAACCAAGTGAACCATCATGGCTAAATCCCTTGAAGATATCTAGTCAAACCTTCTAATTTTAGAAAACAAGATCCTACATAACATGCTATGAAGAAGCTTCAGTTCTACAAGCAAAAGATTGGCATTATGAATGTCTTGGTTATCCACATTATCTCTTTCTAGAAGTTTTTTTATTCTCTTAAAGTTATTTTCTAGATCAGCAACCTGAATTCTAGCATATGGCATTTGCAAGATATGCCTTAATCTTCTTTGATCCAAAACTGTCTCTATTCCTTTCACTACTGATCAAATAGAATCAGAACTAATCTTCAAATTCTCAAAATATTTCCTTACAAGGTGGGGATAAGTGGGTACATCTAGTGAGCAAATCTTTTCCGAATCTTGATGTCTAATCCAAGACCCAATCTAAAAATTTTCTTGATCTAAGAACTCAAAACTGACCTTTCTTCCTATGGTAACTGCTCGTGATACCATGGAAGGTTGATTTGGAGAAGCAGAGAGTGCAGAGCTCGCTTGTTGCTTCTTCTTCTTTGAGTGGACATCGTGTTGTTCCTCTATGTGGAGCTTCTTCACAACTGTTGTGTGGGTTTTTGGTGCTATTGCTCGAATTCCTATGGATTAGGGAGATAGATAGAGAAGGGATGGGTTTTGGGGTTTTAGAAGTGGAGCTGGGAAATGGTTGAGGTGGGGCAAGCTCAAAATGGTGAACAGGGTTTTAGAAAAGTCGGGTGATTTTAAATAAAAACTGAGCCATGATCATCAAGCATGCTAGAAGCCCTATTCAGGTCAGCTTGATAGCTGAGCTAGCTCAAAAGTATTGTCGAGCTAGCTCAAGTCACACAAAAAGTCTAAATTTAATTCATTTAAACTTTTGAGAAAAATGTCGAGCAAGCCAATCGATACATGAGCAAAAAGGATATTGAGGTGAATTTTCATTTAGAAAGGATTATAAATTCCTAACTCACCTCTAATCACATTAAATGTATCTTCATTTAATAGTTTTATAAAAATATCAGCTAATTGATTTTCAGTTGAAATAAATTCAAGTACAATATCATTATTTTGAACATGATCTCTGATAAAGTGATGTCTAATTTTAATATGTTTTGTTCTTGAGCATTGAATGAGATTTTTTGTTAAATTGATGGCACTTGTATTGTCACATTTTAAAGGTATTTTATTTTGTTTAATTTCATATTCCTTAAGTTGTTGTTTAATCCAAAGAAATTAAGCATAGCAACTTTTGGCAGCAATGTACTCGGCCTCAACCGTGGATAATGCTATCGAATTTTATTTTTTACTAAACCAAGAGATTAAATTTAACCCAAGAAATTTACATGTATCGGAGGTACTTTTTCTATCAATTCTACAACCTCCATAATCAGCATTAGAAAATATAATTAAATTAATTAAGGTTTGTTTAGAATATCATAAACCTAAGTTTTGTGTTCCTATCAAGCATCTTAAGATTCTTTTAATAGCAACCATATGAGATCCCTTAAGATTAGACTGAAATCTAGCACATATATAAAAACTAAAGAGTATATCAGGTCTATTGATAATTAAATATAGTAGAGAGCCAATCATACCTCTATAAAGTTTTTGATTGATACCCTTACCATGTTCATCTTGTTGTACCTACGGCTGCTCGAAACCATAGCCACAAAAGTGATCTCATGTAAACCTAGGTGTTAATCCAACAAACTATAGAAGATCTAAGAAAGAAGAGAGAAGAGGATGGAGTCTATGGTTTTAGTGTTGGAACCAGAGAGAAGAGAGAAGAGAGTTAGGAACAAAAGATCTATATCCACTGCTTCAATGAAAATCCTAATACAACCTATGTATTTATACATAGCCATTAGGCTCGACCAAAAACTCCTCTAGCTAGCCCAATACATGAAAGCACTCATCAAGCCCATGTACACCCATGTCTCTCATGCTCTCATCTCTAGGATCTAAACTCGATCTATATATGAGTTAGCCCCTTTAAGATCTCTCAAACTAGACTTTAAGACCCCTAGGATAAGTCCCTATCCTGGCACCAAATAGATCCTCGCATAACTCTACCCATGCACTGAGTCGGCTCAGTCTCAGCACTAAGCCGACTAGGTCGGCTTAGTCTAAAATGAAGCCTTAAGACCCATAGGATAAGTCCTTATCCTAGCACCAATAGATCCTCACATAACTCTATCCACGCACTGAGTCGGCTCAGTCTCAACACTAAGTCAGCTAACCTAAAACAGACTGAGCCGACCTAGTTGCATGTCGTGCTTGTAGTCCTGAATGTACCATTTTGTTTGGCCTATCTACTGAGACTTAGTTGACCCAGTATTAGACTGAGCTGACTAACCTGTAGAAATGCCCATTTCTACAGTCTTAATTTTCTAAATTTGGTTCTTTGCTCCACTTTGTGTCTCAGGTCTTTGAAGCACTAACCAAGCCCTTCAAGATCATCAACACCTAGACCTCAAGCTCATGGAGATCTAAACACCATCTTAGGACCTCATCTGCCCTAGCCCTAGGACCTCATCTATCCTAGAATCTTTGGAGCCAACACCTTAGCTCCTTTCATGGCCTCCTAAGACTTGGGAGCACCACACCATCTACAACCTCCACCTTAGTGCGCCCAAGTCTTGGCACACCTGGCAATATCCTCTTGTACAATCCTGCTATCACTGCATGTTCTGACAACTCCTTATGCTCACCTTGCCACCACCATCCTTCTTCAACTATTGAGATCCCTTTGAGGCCTTTGGGATGACCACCTCCACCGCTGAAGGTCTTAGTGATGGGATTGGTGTACAAGGCGAAAGCATGGATTTCAAAGCAAAAATATGAAATCATAAAAACCAAATCCGAATCCTAGGACCACCTCATTAGCAATTAAATCATATAACATGCATTTGTAATATAAAAGAAAGTATTAGAATATACCTCTTATTGCTAAACCCTAAATTGACCCTGATCGTCGGTAGCAATCCATCAGGATTTCCACCAGGTGTCCACGTGTTCTCCTCCAACGTTGATCCACACAGAGACTTGATCAAGACACTAGCACCTCTGATTTATATAATTAGAGTTCTAATAATAAGAACTTTAATTAAAAAAGGGCAAGACCTTCTTTAGCCTTTATGTCACCTTCCTTGCCTCTCCTTATCTATCTTTCTTTTTTCTTTATCTTCTTAATTTTCCTTCCTAATCTCTTAGTCTTAAGATAACTTCTTGTTCTTATAATGATAAGGTCTAGACAAGAGAAAGAAAGAAAGAAAATTAGATAAAAAAAAACTCTTGTTGAAAGAAAGATAATTTTCACACACACGGACTCTTGGTGTGCACCCCTATTTATAATGTACGTAGGGGTGCCAACAAAAAATCTCACACCCTTTCCTCATCAAATTCTCATGCCCCATCAGCCAATCTCATGCCTCATCAGTAAAAATGAGATATAGACTTAGTCCAAGAGGTGCCTTAAAGCAGAAGAACTCTTGGATTAATTCTACATAAGTTTTTTCTTTTACGAAGAGTCGCAATATTTCATCTTTGGCGCCACCCTTTTCATCCAATAGATCATGAAACAAGGCCATCCAATGGCTCTAAAAAGGGATGCCCATTCAGCAAGAAGGCATGGAGATAAAGTTTGAATAGTTAAAGTCCCAAGAGACTTTGACTTGGTCCAAGAGACGTCAAGGAGGAGTAGGCGGCATGGAGTCTTGGGCGGCAAGGGGTCTTGGGCAATAAAACATCCTGGGCGAAAAGAAAAAAGAGTATTTCATCTGCAGAAGGACTCTTCTATGCTCCATATCTGATGTCCATGCCAATATAAAAATTTATGTGACATAACAAAATGGAAAAAGTCAAAGAAGATAGGCACCAACAAATTCCGTGCGCCAAAGAGTTTTTTGCGCATGAAAGACTTCCCACATGCAAGAGGGAGACTCTCTGGCACATGGGATGTAGGTATGTGGAACCCAATCTGAAGCCCAATTAATCTAGGTTAATCCAACTCAAGATCAAATCCTATTTGGCTCAAATTGGATCTAAATTAGCCCAAATCGGAAGCTGATTCGAATCCAATTCGAAACCAGGTGCTAGGGTTTGCTACATGTGCTAGCACGTTCATCTTGCAAATATGGTATAATCCAATTAGACCCTTAATCAACTCTCTTTGTGTGTGACCCATTGGATTCCACATCTAACCAGTAGTAAGTCTGGGTGTGATTTGACCTAATTTGGTTAGAACTCAACAAAACCGATTTAGGTCAAAACTAGCCAACCCAATTTGACTTAATTTAGAATACATTCTAATTTAATGATCAAATTAAAATTTTAATTTGATTGAACTCACAAGACATGATTGACGTCTAGCAATGTATCATGACTTTCCGAAAGATGTGAAATTTTGATGTAAATATCAAAAATATTCTTCAGTAAAAATTACCATGAACTAAATCCTTCTGTCTTCCTATATCCTGAATATGACTCTGGATATGGAAATATGTCAACCCCAATATCATATTCATTTCTCTTTCAATCTCATAATGATGATTCATTTAATGAAACATTAGAAACCATTTCTAATTTTTCATCATGCTTTGATCAAAGTATTCCTGAATCATCATTTGTTTGAAGCAAGTAGGATGCTATTTTCTCTTACCAAGAGAGATCGATTCCATGTTAACCTACTCACAACCTTCATATATATAATCTACCATATCTAGATCATCCTGTACATAACTGAGTCATGAATGAGTATGAACCAAAATATGGATTTATATATATAAGATTCTATGGTAGTTTCAGGTTAAAGGATTACATGCATAAATTCCACTATGAGAACCATCTATTGACATGTAGATAAGACTCCATTAGATATTCTCAATTTGGATCAATTCAGTGAACTCATTCTCTAATGAGCACCCACATTCTTATATTAGTGTCATACATAAGTTATTGTGATATCAATCATCCTCTCAATCGAGCATAAAAAGAATGTGCTAGTCTTACCAAAAAATATTGATCCCTAACTCAATGTCCCATCAACTAGGAATATTTAAATTAGGATTTTAAGATTTTAGATCTTACTAGTATGATCTCATCATAATCTTAAAACCATAGCCCTAATTTATAGGGTTCATCATAATCTTAAATAAATAATAAGACACTGCATATGATGAAATAAATATCTTTATTTATTAAAAATGTTATTACATGAGTCTGGAAGACAAAGAACATCCCAAAAATAGATTGGCTTGAGGACATATTCCTTGCACTTAGCTTGCTCCTTTGCACCATCTTTGGAGTTGTAGATATCCTTCTTCTTGGCAGTCGCATCAATTATCCTAAATTTTTTTGGAGATCATGTAGCATTTCTGTACTGGCACTCACTGCATACTTTGATGCTCTACCTGACATAGTCCTCTCAGAGCCATGCCTGCCTCCCTACACAATCTGCTTCACCTAGATTTATACAGCCTCGACACTGGTGCTAGGATATAGCTCATCCCTCTGTACCCCTCCGCTCTGAACTCATGTCATTTCTCCCTCTATCTGTGAAGCCACCTCTGCCTAGTGCTCCACCTAGAATTGAAGTCCTATTTCTATAGAAGATGACTCTATACCCAAGCCATCCGAGGTCAACCATCCAATGCTGCACTGTTGAGCCTACCGCTGCTCGGACGCTATCGCTACTCCTTCGAACCCTCCATACTTCATGGATCCCCCCAAAGCCATCTCGGATATACTGCACCCTACAGTCACCTTCGAGACCACCAAGAGCTCATTCGACTTTTCACTCTCAGCAACTGAACTAATGAAATCTAATTTTTCTCCTCTCTTGCACTTCTTTCAAAGCAGACATTTTCGCTCAAAGTATCCTACTTCACCATATACTTAAATCATCTCTTGGATCCCTTGCTGCCCCTCTACATGCCCTTCTTCTTTCTTTCCTAGGCCTCTTTGAAACCACAAGACCCTCCTAGAAGACCTTCCTCTTCGTCATCCATTCTCGCTGCTCATTGGACCATGTTGATCCTAGGTATGATTTTGATGAATAACAAAATATTTGAGTCTAATTTTGATACTAATAATTTAGTTGAAATGTTTAAGACAAAGTTCAGAAAGACAGGAATCCATTTCAATGATGCTTCATGTTTCATTGAAAGAACCAAGAAAGAGGAGCAAAAAAAGATCAAGCCAAACATTTTCAAAGAATATTGAGTCATGAACTAACTCAAAGGAAGTTTAAAGATAAGTTCAGAATGATTTTAGCACTTGGCATAGATCAGGAGTTGACTCCAGATCTATAAGAGCCAACTCACAGGCTCGAACAGGTACCGGGCTCAAAATAGAAGACTTTAATAAGAACTCTATCACAAGAGTCGATCAAGAGTCGACTTAAGAAAAGCAAGAGTTAACTCATGTCTCAGAAAAGATACCAGTCCAAGAATAGAATACTAAATTTTTCATCCTGCGACTGGAGTCGACTCACGAAGTTCGGAGTTAACTCCGACATGTAGAACTGGCATGAGATAGAAATATAGAGAGTCATAATTTTTTACTCTATAGCTGGAGTCGACTCAAGACTTTGGGGAGTCGACTCCTGAGTTTCTGATAGCCCTAATGGCTTATTTTCAAAACTACCCAGATTTCATTTTAGATACTTTAAATGACTTTTCCTGATGTTCCAATGGCTACAAACCTATTTTTGGAGTTTCTAACTTGGATTAAAAGACTTTTAAGATCAGATTAAGGCTTGAAAACTCAAGATATAAAAGCAAGAAAGTGAAAAACATCAGCAATTATTTTTAAAAATTTGTGTGCAGTCCAAATAGTGAGCCTTAAAGGGCCTTCATTACTATTCAACCACTCAACCAGCTATACAATCAAGACATTCTCAAGTGAAGGAAGGGAGTATTCATTGTTAAATCCCTCCAACAACTCAATTTGTGCATTAAAGCTTCAAATCTGCTCTTTAAGAAGTTTGTTTCATTTTAAATTTTTGTATTTTAAAATTTCTATATTTCAAATTTTGAAAGAGTTGAAACTTGGGGGATAGTCTCATCCAAGTCTTGAATTAAATTTGTATAAGCATAGGAGTGGCTTGGGGTTAGGTTTTGGTTGGTTAGCTCGCAAAACCAACTAGATTTAGATTATGAGTTCGGTGAAAATAATCTTGCTGTAACCTTGAAGATTATAGTAGAATTCTCAAGTGGAGTGCTTGAGGAGTAGACATAAGTATTGGATTTGACACAGAACCACTATAAAAATCTTGAGTTTTTATGTATATAATTCTTTCCTTCAATTACTATTATTTTTTGCATATTTAAATTACTATATTTCTAGCATATCAATATTTAAGTTCTGCACATACATTTAGTAAACCAAAAATTTTTGAAAAACCTAATTCACTGCCCCTCTCTTGGATTGTTCTTTTGGATAACAAGTGGTATCAGAGTAGGTGCTCTCATATTATTTATTGTTTATTTAATTTAGAGTAATCAATCAAAATGATAACCCAATTGAATGTCCCCTAATGGAAGGGCAGTCCGTAAATAGGCCACTTGTGTTTAATGATTCTAACTACATATATTAAAAGGCATGCATGCGTATTTTTATTCAAACACTTGATTATGACCTATGGAGTGTCATAATCAATAGACCACACACACCCATAATTAGCATTAATGGTAACATAATTTTTAAACTCGAAAGAGATTGGGATGAAAATGATAAGAAATTGGCTCAATTGAATGCTAAAGCAATGAATGTGCTTTATTGCTCACTTGATGCCAATGAATTTAATTGGATTTCTACTTATATTTTAGTCAAAAAAATATGGGATAAACTTGACGTTATCCATGAGGATACCAATCAAGTAAAGAAATCAAAAATAAATATGTTAGTACATAAGTATGAACTTTTTAAAATGGAATCAATCGAAAGCATTACCAAAATATTTATATAATTTATAGATATTATAAATAGACCCAAAAGCTTAGAAAAATGATATACTAATAGTGAACTTATGAGAAAAATTCTTAGATCTCTTTCTCGAAGCTGGAAGGCGAAGATGACGACTATATAAGAAGCTAAGGATGTCAACAAATTGCCTCTTGAAGAGCTTCTTGGTTCTCTTATGGCACATGAGTTAACCATGAAGCAAAACTTAGAAGATGAAGTTAAGAAGAAGAAGACTGTGCCCCTTAAGTCTGTAGCAAAGAAAGAAGAAGAAGAAAATGAAGAGTCCGACGAAGGAGATGATGATGAAGAAATGGTTCTCCTAACCAAAAAATTTAGAAGGTTCATAAGGAAGAAAAGATCAATCTTCAAAAGAAGACCCTTTTCCAAAGGTGAAGCTAGTAAAGATCAAAAGAAAAATAAAGATAAGGAGCAGCCTACATGCTTTGAATGCAAGAAACCTGATCACTTCAAGGTAGACTGCCTCCTATTGAAGAAATCCTCCAAAAAAGTAAAGAAAAGAGAAATGATGGCAGCATGGAGTGATAGTGAAGAGTCAAGTTCAGATGAAGAAGAATAAGAAATAGTAAATTTGTGTCTCATGGCTCTAGAGGATGAGGTAACACTTGACACTTAATCTGAATTTTCATTTGATGAGTTGCAAGAAGGATTTTATGAATTGTATGATGATCTTAAAAAATTAAGCTTGAAAAATAAAAATATAAAATTAATCAATCAAAATTAAATCAAGAAAAAAGAGAAAATATTAAGAGAAAAAGCGCTTATTTTTGCAGAAAACCAAAACCTAAAGAAAGAACTTGAAAAATACAAATCTATAGTTGAAAAGTTCACATTAAGTTTTGAAAAACTATAGTTATTACTCAATAATCAAAAAGCTATATTTAACAAAGTTGGAATTGGTTTCAGAACTCAAAAGAAATAAAAATTTTTAAAGAATTTCTTTATAAATGATTCATCTTCAACTTCATAAAAATCAATCTATTTTTGCTGTGGAAAATCTGGACACAAGTCTTATGTTTGCAATTTTAGAAAAATAAAAAAATAGTCTAAATATAAAGAAGGTATAGATTCTCAAAGTAACCATGGTTACTAACCTTAAAGGACCCAAGATGACTTGGGTACCAAAAATCCCTACTTGATCTTTGATTGCAAGTGTGTCTTGCAGTCGATTGAAGAAAAAAAAATGGTATCTGGATAGTGGCTACTCAAGGCACATGATGGATGAGAAGGAGCATTTTATCACTCTTGAAGCTAAGGAAGGAGAAATTATGACCTTTGGTGATAATGGCAAAGAACACATCATTAAAAGTGGTAAAATATGTATCACTCCTTCTATCTTTATAGATAATATACTCTTAGTAGATAGATTAAAGCATAACTTATTAAGTATAAGTCAACTTTATGATAAAAAATTTAAAGTTGTTTTTGAATCACTCATGTGCATTGTCACTAGTCCTATTGATAATAGTATAGCTCTTATTGGATATAGACATGAAAAATGTGTACTTAGTAGATTTAGATGACTCTTCCATCAAAAGAAGCCAATGTTTAGTTGCAATAAATGCTAAAATTAATGAAGATAGTTGGCTATGGCATTGTACACTAGGATATGCTAGCATGGATTTGATTTCAAAGCTAATTAAAAAAAATCTTGTAAAAGATTTGCCGAAACTTAATTTTGAGAAAAATAAAATATATGATGCATGTCAATTAGAAAAACAAACTAGAAGCTCTTTCAAATAAAAAAATATTATTTCAACTTCTAGACCTCTTGAACTACTTCACATGAATTTATTTGGATCAACTAGGACCACAAGCCTAGGTGGTAAGAAATATCAACATGTAATTATAGATGATTTTTCGAGATTCACTTAGGTTTTATTTTTAGCACAAAAAGATGAAGCACCTTTTACATTTATTAAGTTTTTCAAGAAAGTTTCAAATGAAAAGAACATCTCTATTGTTTGTATTAGAAGCGATCATGGAATGGAGTTTGAAAATTAATATTTTAAAATATTTTGAAATGAAATAGGGATTGAACATAATTTTTGTACTCCTAGAACATCTCAACAAAATGGGTTGTTGAAAAGAAAAATAGAATCCTAGAGAAAATGGCTCGAACATGTTGTGTGAAAGCCATCTCCCAAGATATTTTTGGACTGAAGCTATCAATACAGTATGCTATATTCTAAATAGAGCATTAATAAGGCCCACATTAAAGAAAACCCCTTATGAACTATGGACAAATAGAAAATCAAATAGTAGTTACTTTCATGTTTTTGGTTGCAAATGCTTTGTTCTAGATAATGGCAAAGATAACTTATGCAAATTTGATGCAAAATCTGATGAAGCCATTTTCTTAGGATATTCCATCTCTTGTAAAGCATATAAGATCTTTAACAAATGAACACTAGTTATTAAAGAATCTATACATATGGTATTTGATGAAACTAATAACTTACCTTCTAGAAAAGAGGATATAGTTGATAATGATGCAAGAATAATTGAGAAAGGAGTGAAAAAAATTACACTTATGGAATCAATTACTTAGAATAACAAAGAAGAGAAGGAAGCTGAATCTAAAGATAAAAATCCTGATGATACTCAAACTCAAAGTCTACCAAAGGTATAGAGGTATGGTCTTGGCCACCCCAAAAATCAAATTATTGGTGAACCATCACAAGAGGTAAGACTCGTGCATCTTTGAGAAATATTAATAACTATCTAGCATTTGTATTTTAAATTCAACCTAAAATATAAAAGAAGCTAAAAATGATTTAAACTGGATAAATGCAATGTATGAAGAACTAAATCAGTTTGAAAGAAATAAAGTTTGAACTCAAGTTAATAGACCAAGTGATTATCCAATAATTAAAACTAAATGGATATTTAGAAATAAATTAGATAAAAATGGGATAATCACTAGAAATAAAGCTGGACTAATAGCTAAAGAATATAATCAAGAGGAAGGTATTGATTTTGATGAAACTTTTGCCCTTGTTGCTAGATTAGAGGCAATTAAGTTATTACTTGCATTTGAATGCTTCATGAACTTCAAATTATACCAAATGGACATTAAGAGTATATTTTTAAATGGATACATAGCTGAGGAAGTATATGTAGAATAGCCATTCAGATTTAAAAGTCATGAATATCTTAATCATGTTTACAAATTGCATAAGGCACTCTATGGTTTAAAATAAGCACCTAGAGCATGGTATGAAAGATTAAGTAAATTTCTAATTGATAATGAATTTTCTAGAAAAAATATTGATAAAACTCTATTTCTAAAGAAGAAAAATAAAGACTTATTGGTAGCATAAATTTATGTAGATGATATTATTTTCGGTGCTACTCATGAAAGTCTTTACCAAGAGTTTGCCAAGCTTATGCAGGGAGAGTTTGAGATAAGCATGATGGGCGAATTGAATTTCTATCTTAGACTCTAAATCAAGCAAAGTGAAGAGGGCATCTTCATCAACAAAACAAAGTATACAAGAAAATTTTGAAAAAGTTTGGAATGGAGAACTCAAAATCTATTGGCACACCTATGAGCCCTTCTTGCAAACTTGACAAGGATGAAAAGGATAAGAAAATTGATACTATATTATATAGAGATGTTGGTGCAGAATTTAGTTGATGTTGGATTAAGCTAGAGTTGAGGAAGGAGAGGTCACCGTCGGTGATCTATAAAATAAAATTTCATCCAGAGTTAGTGGTGGTGGCTCCGACAGGACCCTCCGACGATCAAGTCAGCTCTTCTAGCCAATAGAAATGGAGTGCTCAGGCAAGAATTTAGCAGAGTTTTTGGAAGGAGAATAGAGCTTTTAGAAAATATATCTAGAGGGTTCTTTTTTATAGATTGAGCCTGTAGCAGACTAGTAGTGACAGCCATAATCATCCGATGGTGGGCAGCTCGGGGCCACGTGGAGTTTGTTATAAAGAGAGGTATCCGTTGCCGTGATGTGGCCATTCATTGAGATTTAATAGTCGAAGTTTGGAGGAAGCAGGCATTGGTTGGTGAAGAGCTTTGACATACATCAATTCTAGAGAAGTTTGGACTCCTAAAGGGAATACGGCTAGAGAAGATCATTTAGGAAGAATGCTAGCTGAAATCTTAAAGTAATCCACTGGAGAAATTCGACTAAAGAAGAAGTCTGGAAGGAGTTCGACTCTTGGAGGAATCCGACTGAAGGAGAAGTCTGGAAGGAGTTCAGCTCCTGAAGGAACTTGACTGAAGGAAAAATTTGGAAGGAGTTCATCTCCTGGAGGAATCTAATTGAAGGAGAAATCTAAAAGGAGTTTGGCTCCTGGAGGAATTCGATTGAAGGAGAAATTCGAAAGAAGTTCGACTCCGACTGAAGGAGAAATTCGAAAGAAGTTTGGCTCCTGAAAGAACTTGACTAAAGGAGAAATTCAAAAGGAGTTTGGCTCCTAGAGGAATCCAACTAAAGAAGAAATTCGGATGGAGTTTGGCTCCTAGAGGAATCCCACTAAAGGAGAAATTTGGAAGGAGTTTGGCTCCTGAAGGAGCTTAACTGAAGGAAAAATCTAGAAGAAGTTTGGCTGATGAAGAAATATAACTGAAGGAGAAGTCTAGGAGTAGTTTGGCTGAAGTTTGAAAGGAGTTTGATCGTTGGAGCAGTTTGGCCGCTGGAGGGAGAATTTTTTATCGAAGCTCCTTCATGGTTGCTAGTTACATTATGCTAAGCATCAGACTGGACTTCGGCAGGAATGGGGTTTATCCCCAATAATAGTCCCCCCACTTCCAAGTTCAAAATTCAAAGGAAGGGAGTACAAAAAAGATGACAACCGAAGTTCTTTTCCGAACTTCGCACCTACTAAGGTTGAAGCTTGGGGGAGATCTCATCTTCTGTTGAAGTTAAAGCTCGGAGGAGATCTTATCTCCAACCGAGGTTGAAGCTCCTGGAAGCTCGAGGGAGATCTTATCTTTCATTGAAGTTGAAGCTCGTGGGAGATCTTATCTCCAGTTGTGGTTGACGTTGAAGTTGAAGCTCAGGGAAGATCTTATCTCCTATTGACGTAGAAGCTTGGGAAAGATCTTATCTCCAACCGAGGTTGAAGAAGATCTTATTTTCTATTGACGTAGAAGCTTGGAAGAGATCTTATCTCCAATCGAGGTTGAAGAAGATCTTGTCTTCTATTGATGTTGACATTGAAGTATTGACATAGAAGCTCAGGAGAGATCATATCTCTAGTCGAGGTTGAAGGAGATCTTATCTCCTATTGACGTAGAAGCTTGGGGAGATCATATCTCTAGCCAAGGTTGAAGGAGATCCTATCTTCTATTGATGTAGAAGCTCGGGGGAGATCTTATCTCCAGTCGAGGTTGAAGAAAATCTTATCTCCTATTGACATAGAAGCTCGGAGGAGATCTTATCTCCAACTGAGGTTGAAGAAGATCTTATCTCCTATTGATGTTGACGTTGAAGGTCGGGAGAGATCTTATCTTCAGCTGAGGTTGAAGGAGATCTTATCTCCTATTGACGTAGAAGCTCGGGGGAGATCTTATCTCCAGCTAAGGTTGAAGGAGATCTTATCTCCTATTGATGTAGAAGCTCGGAGGAGATCTTATCTCCAGCTAAGGAGGTTGAAGGAGATCTTATCTCTAGCCGAGGTTGAAAGAGATCTTATCTCCTATTGACGTTGACGTTGAAGCTCGGAGGAGATCTTATCTTCAGTCAAGGTTGAAGGAGATCTTATCTTCTGTTGATGTTAACATAGAAGCTCGAGGAAGATCTTATCTCCAACCGAGGTTGAAGGAGATCTTATCTCCTATTGACGTAGAAGCTCAGGGAAGATCTTATCTCCAGCTAAGGTTGAAGGAGATCTTATCTCCTATTGACGTAGAAGCTTCGGAGAGATTTTATCTCCAACCGAGGTTGATGGAGATCTTATCTTCTATTGACGTAGAAGCTCAGAGGAGATCTTATCTCCAATCGAGGTTGAAGGAGATCTTATCTCCTATTGACGTTGATATTGAAGCTCGAGGGAGATCTTATCTCTAGCTGAGGTTGAAGGCCTTCAACTTGCTCATGTTAGGATGAGGTTCTCCTTCTGTTCCTAGCATGACCACTATTGATTGCTTCTTCTCTATCATCATATAGTTTTTGCATCAAGAAATAATAATATTAAAATGGAGGAGTTTTATTGAAGAAAAATTACTGGTAGTACATCCTTAGATTTTCTGAGTTCCAAGGTTGTGGGAGTGTTGTTTCTCAAAGCTCCTTCAGGCAATAAGTTTCAGATCGGACGATCTTCTCTATTTCATACTAGCCTTCCCAATTCGGGGCAAGCTTCTCCTGGCTTTGAGGTTGAGAGATGATGGCTTGTCGAAGCACTAAGTCCCCCAGAGATAGTGTTGATGATGCCGAGAGGCGGCCGATCTCCTTGTTGTTCCTCCCTCATTGGTGATTCTGGCTGCGGTAGCACCCTTAGCCGATCTTCTCTTGCTTCAAGCCGGTGTCTGAGGAATTGACCCAGCCGATCTTTTCTGATGAGCTCCTCGATTTTGTTTTGGAGCTGAATGCATTCTTCAGTATTATGGCCATGGTCACGATGGTAGAGGCAGTACTTGCTTCGATTATGCTTGTTTGGGGGAGATCGTAATTCTTCTGATCTTGGTAGCTGAATCTTAATTTTCATCAGAACTTGAGTTTTAGGAGCATTAAGAAGGGTATAGTTATGGAACCTTCCAAGGGAAGAACTTCTTCGCATCCTTCTATCGGGGCTTCTCTGATGACGAGCTTGAGGAGTTCGAGCTTGCTTACGCTCGAGGGAAGTCCGTGAGCACGACCGAGCTTCATTTGGCCCTAAATCAATGATGGGTCTATTAGACTGGCCCGCCCTCCGCTCTCTTGTGGCTTTTTCATCCATCAACTTGAAGGATTCTTCCGCATGGGCATATCCCTCAGCTCGAGCTAGTAGATCGGCAAAGTTTCTGGGGTACTTCTTCTTCAGAAAGAACAGCAAGTCATTCTTCTGAAGGCCATCCTTGAGTGCAGCCATCGTAATAGACTAGTCCAGGTCCTGGACCTCCAATGTAGCAGCATTAAACTAGGTGACATAAGCTCGGATGGATCCCCCCTCCTTCTACTGGATATTCATCAAAAAATCCGAACCTCAGCATGGACGTCGACTGTTGATGAAGTGAGCTACAAACTGATGGCTCATCTAGTCAAAAAAGAAGATCGTACCTGATCTCAACATCAAGTACCAATTTTTTGCTGCTCCCTTCAAGGTAGATGGGAAAGCTTGGCATAAGATGGTATCTGGTATGCCATGGAGCAACATCATGGTTTGGAAGGCTTCTAGATGATCGATCGGATCAGAGGTTCCATCGTAGCTTTCAAATTGGGGGAGCTTGAAGTTCGGTGGAATGGGCTCTTGCATAATTTGGAGAGAGAAGGAGGGATCGGTGCAGATATCATCATGATGAGCCGAGGTGATGGGGCAGAGTTTCTTAATCCATCGGTCCATCTCCCATAATTTTTTATTGAGGATGCCATCTCGATTGCAGATTTTGGAAGGTTTTCTGCTATAGATGAGAAAGATCTCTTCTAGAGAAGAATCATGATCCGAATGAGGATCCTCTGCTCCCTATTTTTTTTTTTTCAGAAGTGATAGGTATGCTAGCCTAAGCGCTCCTCGGGATCAGTTCCTGACATCTCGATGGTGGGTTTTCTGGTGAAACCACCACCGAAGGCTGCCGCATGGTCTGCACCATTTTGGTGAGGCATTGAACCTACCGTACTAGCAGGTTAAACTACTTCGGATCTACCATGGCCGTCGATGGAGGTGGAGGTTGAAGTGCCGGTGAAGGAGTAAGAATGGATGGATTTGACTCAGATCTGATGGTAAAAGTGGTAGATCTCTGGATAGTCACCTTCTTTAGAGGTATTTCTTAGGATTAAGGGAGAGGGTGGAGATGAACCTTGAAGAAGAAGGTTGGCAAGGTCAACTGAGCACTCCTTTAAGAATAAGAGTACCTTAGGGATAGAAGCCCTTCCTCTAGCACCAATCCTATTGGTGGAGAATCTGGTTGATGTCAGATTAAGCTAGAGTTAAGGAAGGAGAGATCACCATCGATGATCTATAAAATAAAGTTCCATCCGGAGTCGATGGTGGTGGCTCTAGTAGGATCCTTCGACGATCAAGTCAGCTCTTCTAGCCAACAGAATGGAATGCTTAGACAAGAATTCAACAGAGTTTTGGAAAAGAGAAGAGAGCTTTTAAAAAATATATCTAGAGGATCCCTTTTTATAGATGGAGCCTATAGCAGACTGATAGTGATGGTTGTAACCATTCGATAGTGGGTCGCTCGGGGCCACGTGGAGTTTATTATAGAGAGAGGTGTTCGTTATCGTGATGTGGTCATTCGTTGAGATTTAATAGTCAAAGTTCAGAGGAAGCAAGCATTAGTTGGTGAAGAGCTTTGACATACATCAATTTCAGAGGAGTTCAGACTCCTAAAGAGAAGATAATTCGAGAGGAATGCTAGCTAAAATCTAGAAGTAATCTGCTAGAGAAATTTAACTGAAGGAGAAATCTGAAAGGAGTTTGGCTCTGAAGGAGAAGTCTGAAAGGAGTTCAGCTCTTGGAGGAATCTGACTAAAGAAGAAATTTGAAAGAAGTTCATCTCCTAGAGCAATCCGACTGAAGGAGAAATCCAGTAGGAGTTCAGCTTCTGGAGAAATCTGACTGAAGAAGAAATCTGGAAGGAGTTCGGCTTCTGAAGAAACTTAACTAAAGGAGAAATCCGAAAGAAGTTTGGCTCTTGGAGGAATCCGACTAAAGGAGAAATCTGGAAGGAGTTTGGCTTCTGGAGAAACTTGATTGAAGAAGAAATTCGAAAGGAGTTCGGCTCCTGGAGGAATCTGACTGAAGGAGAAATTCAGAAGGAGTTTGGCTCCTAGAGGAATTTGACTGAAGGAGAAATCTAGAAAAAAATTGACTCTTGGAGGAACTTGACTGATAGAGAAATTTGGAAGGAGCTCGGCTTCTAGAGGAATCCAACTGAAGAAAAAATTCAGAAGAAGTTTGGCTCCTGGAGGAATTCGACTGAAGATAAAATTTGGAAGGAGTTCGATTTCTGAAGGAACTTGACTGATGGAGAAATTCGAAAGAAGTTCGACTCCTGGAGGAATTCGATTGGAGAAAAAATTTGGAAGAAGTTTGGCTCCAAGAGGAGCTTGACTGAAGAAAAAATTTGAAAGAAGTTCAACTGATGGAGAAATCCAACTGAAGGAGAAGTCTGGGAGTAGTTTGGCTGAAGTCCAAAAGAAGTTCGACCATTGGAGGGGTTCGGTCGCTTGAGGAAGAATTTTCGATCGAAGTTCCTCCATGGTTGCCAGTTACATTATGCTAAGCATCAGACTGGACTTCGGTGGGAGCAGGATTTATCCCCAACCAGAGGAATGATAGAATCATTGCTCTATCTTTTTGTAAGTAGATCTGACATTATATTTAGTATCTGTATGTATGCTAGATATCAATCTGATCCTAAAGAATCTCATGCTTTAGCTATTAAAAGAATATTTAAATATTTATCCAGAATGCTTAATGCTGGACTTTGGTATGATAAATTATTACCTTTAGAATTAATTGGATATACTGATTCTGATTTTGCTAGATGTAAATTAGATAGAAAAAGCACTAGTGGCACTTATCAATTTTTAGGAGTTAATTTAATTTCATGGTTTAGTAAGAAATAGCACTCAGTAGCATTATCTACAGCTGAAGCTGAATATATTGCTGCTAAAAATTGTTGTGCTCAAATTTTATGGATAAAATAATAACTTGAAGACTTTGACATAAAACTTAATAAAATTTCAATAAGATGAGATAACACTAGTGTAATTAATCTAACTAAAAATCCAGTTCAAGACTCTAGATCCAAACATATTGAAATAAGACACCATTTCATAAGAGATTATGTGCAAAATAATGATATGATGCTTGAGTTTGTTAGTATAGATAAGCAATTAGCAAATATCTTTACTAAATCTCTTAATGAAGAGAGGTTTAGCATAATTAAGAGAGAACTAGTGATGTGCTATCACTCAGATTAAGACCAAAATTAGATTTTCTTGATTCAATAGCTCTCATATGAATTAGAAATCTTTCTATAGTTCTCTAAGGATTCTATCTAGTGAATTTGCTAATTGATTTAAAATCATGTCTAAACTCTCACAAAGATCCAATATTTCATAAGACTATTTATTTATCAGACTCAATTCTCAACTATCTCTCAATCAGATGCATATATTCTTCTTTTATGAAAAATCAAAATTTTGCACTACTTAACCTGGAGTCAACTCATGATCAACCCTTGGTCGACTCCCGCCAGAGTCAACTCATAGAAACCTAGAGTCGACTCATGGTCGAAAATCTAGTTTTTAAATCTGAGCTCTCTCCTCCTCGTCTCACCTTACCTTTCCACTGTTCAACCTTAGGCATATTCTAAGACCGTGAGGGACTCTCCATTGACACCTCCACCTATCCCCTTCTTAATTTCTCGTGGATTCATCCTCCACCCATGCGGAATGAGGCATGGGAGAAAGATCTAAGTTGTCCGAAGGAGATTACATCCAGTGGAGGAGCGTGAATCTTCAAGTGATGGTGACTCTGACTATAACGAAGGTAACACCATCTCCCAATTGCCTGTTCCTCCTCCTTCTCTATTGGACCGACAAGTGACAACTGAAAGAAATGTAGATTTTTGTTTCTTTGATCAGAAGGGATTGAGGATGTGTAGTTGGATCCGAAACCAATAGTGGCAGAGTTTCTTCTCCATCAACCAACCCACCTACCCTCATTTAGTCAAAGAGTTTTATAGATGCATGACTATGGGTGAGGATGATCTGAAAAGTATATTGAAGGGAGTCACCTTTCACCTCACACCTAAAAGACTTGGACATATTTGGGGTCGGCCCATTAAGGGAGTAGCACCATAATGGCTAGTTGATAGGGATTTTGCCCTTAGATTGATCACTAAGTTGGAAAGTATTGAGGTAATCACAAAGTTGGAAGCTAATAGTCTATCCATAGAAATGAGATTTCTCAATCACATTGTTTCTTGGATTGTCTTTTCCAAGACTGGCCAATTTGATCTAGTCCTGGATAGGATAATTAGGATTATGGACTACATGGTTTGAGTTGAGCAGCTCAATCTTCCATTGTTGACTTTTAGACAGATGAGGGATGGAGTATACAGGGCCAAAGCATGTCTCCCTTATGGTATGGCACTGACCTCGGTCTTTAGAAAGATTGGGATTGATTTTGAGAGAGAGATATCTTTACATTTGAGACATACTGATACATATGGAGAGAAAACACTTACTAGGATGGGCTATCGAAAGATGAATGACAAATGGATCAAGAGAGCTTTCGGATAGGAGCAGCCACAAACCCGAGATGGAGCTGGACCTAGTCAGACTGTAGATATTTCTCTAGCACAACCTTCGATCGAATCAACTGTAGACCCATTCACCACTCCCTTAGGTCCGTCTACCACTACTCATCCTCCACCAAATTAGATTATCGATGATCAGGCCGCTCGGATCATCCATACTATTTTAGATGGACTAAGACTTTAGATGGAGGGGATTCAGACCAGGATAGCTAGGCTAGCATCTGAGGTTGGATGTCTGACTCAGCTCATGAAGCAGAGAGAGAGATCCAGCATGTTCCCAGATATGATCACATCACTTCTAGCTTGCATGGGATAGCTAGTAGACCTTCTGAGGATCCATGCTCCTTCAAGATCGACGACAGCAGTGACTACTACAACAACAATAGTAGTAGAGGCAGCAGCATCTACAGTAGCCACTGACATAGTTGAGGCAGATCTAGAAATTTTTTTTGTTCAGCCTCCAATTTTTGAGCCTCCTCCCAATTCACTCGATCAGCCACCTACCACACAGCCTCCTTCTAGACCCTTAGGATATATTTTCGAGCTGGAGGTCCATCCACTCGCACTAGAAGTAGGAGAGTGAATAGAGCCAGCTCCTCCACCACACTGGGTATCCCATCTGATTGATCTATTAGGACCTAGGTCATCTTGTGTAGGTCTTATTCTATATCTATATATTAGGACTTAGTCATGGTATTAGGATTTAGACATGACATGTTGTCCATCTCATCTTATTGTTGATGATACTTTATCTTAGGTTATTGTATGGAAGTACTTGTACTACTTGGGTATCATTTTGTATGCAGTATATACTCCTATGAACTATGTCTATCTTTTTATATATGAATGAATATTTTTTTTTATATCTTTTTTCCTTGCTATTCATTTTTTGATGATGACAAAAAGGAGGAAAAAAAGATAAGCATAAAGAAAGGGGGAGCACATAAAAATGAAGGACAAAAATGAGGAACACATAAAAATGAAGAAAAAAAGATAACTATAAAAAAAGAGGGAGGATACAAATAAAAGCACTCAAGGTAAATGAAACAAATGCAACATGGCATATTAATGGCATGGCACACCAATGGCACACTAGTGGCATATTGATGGCACATACCATAAAATTTTGAAACTTCTAAATTGGTTGTACGTTTTACTTTCAATGAATAGAAAGGGAGAGGATCCTTGAAAGCAAAATAATAAATCACCACAAAATGGATGAACTTCTATATAATCTGAATTTGAATTGGTTATAGATATGGAATGCTACTTTCTTCACTCTGAATGCTTTTTGAATTTGCAAATGTTATGCATGAACTCAAAGATTTTGTCATCATCAAAAAGGAGGAGAATGTTGATCCTAGATATGATTTTGATGAATAATAAAATATTTGAGTCTATTTTTGGTACTAATAATTTGGTTGGAATATTTAAAACAAAGTTTAGGAAAACAAGAACCCATTTTAATGATGCTCCTTGTTTGATTGAAAGAACCAAGAAAGAGAACCAAAAAGAGAACAAGCCAAACATTTTCAAAGAATATTGAGTGATGAACCAACTCTAAGGAAGTTTAAAGACAAATTTAGCATGGTTTCAGCACTTGGAATAGATCAAGAGTCGACTCCAAATTGGTAGGAGCCGACTCATGGGCTCAAATAGCCACTAGGCTCAAAATAGTAGACTTTAATGAGAACTCTATCATAGAAGTCGATCAAGAGTTGACTCATGGAGGAGTCAACTCAAGAAAAGCTGGAGTCGACTCATGCCTCAGAAAAGGCATCAGTCCAAGAATAGAACACTGAATTTTTCATCCTGCAACTGGAGTCAACTCACGAAGTCCAGAAGTTGACTTCGGTAAGTAGAACTGGCATGAGGAAATATAGAGAGTCAGAATTTTTCATCCTACAGCTGGAGTCGACTCAAGGCTTTGGAGAGTTGACTCTCAAGTTTCTAACAACCCCAATGGCTAATTTTCAGAACTGCCCAAATTTTGTTTTGGATGCTCTAAATGGCTTTTTTTGATGTTTCAATGGCTACAAATCCATTTTTGGACTTCCTAACTTGGATTAGAAGACTTATAAGATCAAATTAAGGCTTGAAAACTCAAGATATAAAAGTAAGAAAGTGGAAAACATCGACAATCTTTTTTGAAAATCTGTGTGTAGTCCAAATAGTGAGCCTTAAAGAGCCTTCATTGCTATTCAACCACTTAACCAGCTGTACAATCAAGGCATTCTCAAGTTAAGGAAGAGAGCATTCATTGCTAAAGCTTTCCAACAACTCAGCTTGTGCATTAAAGCTTTAAATCTACTCTTCAAGGAGTTTGTTTCACTTTAAATTTTTGTAATTCAAAATTTCTACAATTCAAGTTTCAAAAGGATTGAAACTTAGGGGATAGGCTCATCCAAGCCTTGAATTGGATTTGTACAAACCTAGAAGTAGCTTAGGATTAGGTTTTAGTTGGTTAGCCCACAAAACCAACTGAATTTAGATTGTGAGCTCGGTGAAAACAATCTTACTGTAATCTTAGAGATTATAGTAGAGAAGTACCTGAGGAGTGGACGTAGGTGTTGGGTTTGACACCGATCCACTATAAAAATCTTGAGTTTTTGTATGTGTGATTCTTTTCTTCAATTATTATTATTTTTTATATATTTAAATTATTGTATTTCTAGTATATCAATATTTAAGTTTCGCACATACATTTAGTAAATCAAAAATTTTTGAAAAATTTAATTCACCCCCTCTCTTGGTTTGTTCTTCTGTGCAATAGACCTTAGCACTGATACGATCTTTTCGTACACTAGTGTCTCCTTACTATGTAGCAATATAGTCACTAATAGATCGAAGCTCCCGATTAGTGAACATAACAGCAATAAACTTTTATCCTCTTCTTTAAGATCCATCCCTATGTTGAGCAAGTCCATGTTCATCCGGTTGAACTGCTGAATATGCCCCACAACATCCTCGTCCTCCTGCATCCAAAGGCTATACAGTTGCTTCTTTAATACCAACTTGTTGCACGTATTTTTTTCCATATACAACTAATGTAATCTCAACCATAAACCCTTGGGTGTCTTCTCCTCCAACACACCATAAAAAATCTCATCCACCAGCCAAGCCCTAATCGTGGCATATGTCCTTTTCTCTAAGAACTTTCACTTCTTTTCTGTCATCTCCTCCGATCTATCCTCCAAGGCCGAATCTAACCTCATCTAAATTAGCAGATCCTCCATCCTAATCTTTCACATCATGAAACTCTCTTTATCGTCAAACTTCTCCAAACTTACCTTCAACCCGCTGTTCTCTATGATCAAACCGAATCAAAAATAGCTAATAAGTAGATCTAAAAATTATCTTGACTAGAGATGGTGGGCAACAACTCTTAGATCACTTTCTTCCTCATGAAGCCTAGAGACAAGCCTTAGATCTAAACCTCGCTGTTAATCTCTACTAAAATCTGATCTTCTTCCTCCTTCATGCTCAATTGGACTTTGATACCAATTGTTGTACCTACAGCTGCTTGGAACCACAGCCATAGAAGTAATCTTTTGCATGGACCTGGGTGTTAATCCAGCAAACTATAGAAGATCTAAGAAAGAAGAGAGAAGAGGATGGAGTCTAGGGTTTTAGTGTTGGAACCAAAGAGAAGAGAGAAGAGAGTGAGGGAGAAAAGATCTATATTCACTATTTCAATAAAAATCCTAATACAACCTATGTATTTATACATAGCCATTAGGCTCGATCAAAAACTCCCTTGGCTAACCCAATACATGAAAGCACTCATCGAGCCCATGTACACCTATGTCTTCCATGCTCTTATCCTCTGGATCTAAATTCGATCCATACATGAGTTAGCCTCCTTAAGAGCTCTTAAATAAGGCCTTAAGACCCCTAGGATAAGTCTCTACCCTAGCCCCAAAAAGATCCTTATGTAAATCTACCCACGCACTGAGCCGACTTAGGCTCAGCACTGAATCGAATAATGTGAGACTGGGTTAGCTTAGTTTTAGACTGAACGACCCAGTTGCATGTCGTGCCTGCAGTCCTAATTGCACCTTTCTATTTGGTCTGTCCACTGAGACCTAGCCAATCCGGTATCAGACTGAGCTGGCTAACCTATAGAAATGATTCTTTTTGCAATCTTGATTCCTCGACTTTGGTTTTTTGCATCATCTTGTGTCCCAGATCTTCGAAGCATCAACCAAGCTTCTCAAGATCTTTAAGACTTGAACCTCAAGCCCGTGGAGAGCTAAACCTCATCTCTACCCTAAGGTAACTCCTGTCCTACTCCTAGGATCTCACCTATCTTAGAATCCCCAGAGCTAACACCCTAGCTCCTCCCATGGCCTTCCAAGGCTTGGGAGCACCACACCATCTACACATCTTTATCCAATCTGCATGACAAGCTCATGAGTGTGATAATTGCCTTAGCATTCTCCATCCTAAACTTTTCTAGTATTTTTAGAGTGTATTTGGTTTGGGAAAGAAAAATTTCTACTTTTGTTTGTTTGATTTAAAGCTCAAGAAAAAATGTTTGCCCCTCCATTGTGCTCATTTCAAATTCATCCTACATCAACTTGGCAAATTTAGTTAGATATGTGTGCCCTAAAAGTCAGAATTGGCTGACACTTATAATACACTTCTAAGGGCAAAATTATAATTTTAACTATAAATAATAAAATGGATTATTTTCTAACACATGTGTGTATTTAGTGTCAATGATACATCCCTTGAGTTAATGGTAATGATAATTCTTATTTTCAAGAGTTGAAAATTTAAGACAAGAATTTTCATTATTAACTCATAAAATACTTCTGACCGTAGGATCATCATGAGGATGGTGATTGATCCGAAAGGTTAGTGTACAATCACTTCTTTATAGTAGATGAGTCTTGAGTCTACGGTGTAGAGACACCGGAGCGAGAGTACAGGTACTCGTTAGAGAATGAGGGCACTGAGCGTGACCACCTCGAGTAGTCATAAGGAAGTCTACCTTCTCGTCGATGACTGACTCGATGCTGCAGTGGTGTGTCTGGTTCTTTGACCTGAGGTGCATCGGCAGTTCACCTTGAGGGTGTTATAGTTTGACTACACCATGACTCGGTCTCCTAGCCATTCGAAAACCTGAGGTGTATGTTGGCTATAGCATGTTCATTGTAGGAATTGGATTGCACCAAGATGGAATCTATCTACCTCGGTGGATGAGGAGCAGCCCTATGATGATCATGAGAATCAAGTCCATAAGCCCATGGCCATGGCAGAGAGTGAAATAATAGAAAGAGTTTCTATTAAGGTTTTCACATCGGACTTGAATCGAATGATTAAATCATATGATAGAAATTAGGGTTTGACGAGTTCACCTTAACCCTAATCTGATCGGGGCTCAAGATAGAAGAACTTAATCACACAAGTAGCTACACCGAGAGGTTCATTTTCAGTTTTGATGGGTTGCCACCATATACTGCTAGGTGTCACTGGTGGATTTTGGGAGCAATTAGAATGATTTAGATGATCGATCATTCTAGTTGTCTGAATCAGAAGAGTTCTGATCCATCGAAAGGAGTTTCGATGATGTCGATGATGGAGATCATGACATATCCCATTACCATATAGAACTGAACCTAACTGGGTCACACAAATAAGGGTTTGGATCTGGATATCATCAATTGGACTAACCCAGTTCAATTGATTTGAATTAGATTCAATTAGGTTCAAGAAAATCGTGCTAGCACACGATTGAACCTAACATTCTCCTTTTTCTATCATTAAAAGTTGTCTCGACTGAGCCAAATGAGTTTGTGCTCACTCAGGTACCTTTACCTGGTCTGACTAGGAGCTTGTCCAAGTCAGAAAAGGATTGTCTTAATTTATGAGATAAATTTGAGACAAACACCTGCCATTTTTTCATCACCTGCTAATTCTTGTACTTTGACTTTGGTCAAACGTTGACCTTTGACCCTTGGACATCTGCCCATGTGTCATGCACTTATTGGAGAGCAGATAGGGGCTTGTCCCCTTACTAAAAATTGGAAAGGAAGGGGGTGCATGCCTAGGATGGCGTGCGCCCATGGATAGGGATGCTTGGAGTCCCATACGGATGGGACTCCAGGTTGCTTCTTGGATTCAAACTAGGTGACCCTCACCTATAGACTTTGACCAGTCTTAGGCACCACCTTAAGGATGAATCCTATGGGTCTCTCATCTGATTGGATCAGGTGATGTCATCCCACCAATCAGATTTAGATCTGATTGCAATGAAGCAACGTGATTGGCCGGGTGATGCAGCACTGCATGGCGCAGCAGAGTCTATAAATAGACCCTATCTGCGCCCAACTTTTTAAAAGAACTTCTCTCCTAGCCCATGCCCCAAGGCTGCCCCTCTCCCTCCTCTCCATGCCATCTGGCCCTCTCTCTCCTCTC
>QRFJ01000634.1:200620-339530 GCA_006176705.1 Cocos nucifera
CAGTAGAAGATCGAAGCCCACCTTGAGAAGATGGAACTTAGATTTGTAGCCAATTAGCTTTAGGTCAAGTAGGAGTTTGTTAGATATATGTGCCCTAGAAGTCAGAATTGGCTGACACTTGTAATACACTTCTAGGAGCAAAATTATAATTTTAACTATAAATAATAAAATGGATTATTTTCTATCACATGTGTGTATTTAGTGTCTGTGATACATCCCTTGAGTTAATGGTAATGATAATTCTTATTTTCAAGAGTTAAAAATTTAAGACAAGAATTTTCATTATTAACTCATAAAATACTCCTGACCGTAGGATCATCATGAGGATGGTGATTGATCCAAAAGGTTAGTATACAATCTCTTCTTTATAGTAGATGAGTCTTGAATCTATGATGTAAAGACATCGAAGTGAGAGTACAGATACTCATTAGAGAATGAGAGCACTGAGCGTGACCACCTCGAGTAGTCATAAGGAAGTCTACCTTCTCATCGATGACTGACTCGATACTGCAGTGGTATGTCTGGTTCTTTGACCTGAGGTGCATCAGTAGTTCACCTTGAGGGTGTTATAGTTTGACTACACCATGACTCGGTCTCCTAGCCATTTGGAATCCTAAGGTGTATGTTGGCTATAGCATGTTCATTGTAGGAATTGGATTGCACCAAGATGGAATCTATCTACCTTGGTGGATGAGGAGCAGCCCTATGATGATCATGAGAATCAAGTCCATAAGCCCATGGCCATGGCAGAGAGTGAAATAATAGAAAGAGTTTCTATTAAGGTTTTTGCATTGGACTTGAATTGAATGATTAAATCATATGATAGAAATAAGGATTTGATGAGTTTACCTTAACCCTAATCTGATCAGAGCTCAAGATAGAAGAACTTAATTACACAAGTAGCTACACCGAGAGGTTCATTTTTAGTTTTGATGGATTGCCACCATATACTGCTAGGTGTCACTAGTAGATTTTGAGAGCAATTAGAATGATTTGGATGATCGATCATTCTAGTTGTGTGAATCAGAAGAGTTTTGATCCATCGAAAAGAATTTCGATGATGTCGATGATGAAGATCCCGACATATCCCATTACCATATAGAACTGAATCTGACTGGATCATACAAACAAGGATTTGGATCTGGATATCATCAATTGAACTAACCCAGTTCAATTGATTTGAATTAGATTCAATTAGGTTCAAGGAAATCATGCTAGCATATGATTGAACCTAACATTCTCCTTTTTCTTATCATAAAAGTTATCTCGACTGAGCCAAATGAGTTTATGCTCACTTAGGTACCTTTGCCTGGTCTGACTGGAGCTTATCCATGTCGGAAAAGGGTTGTCTTAATTTATGAGATAAATTTAAAATAACACCTGCCATTTTTTATCACCTGCTAATTCTAGTCCTTTGACTTTGGTCAAACACTGACTTTTGACCCTTGGACATCTACCCATGTGTCATGGACTTATTGGAGAGCAGATTGGGGATTGTCCCCTTACTAGATTTTGGAAAGGAGGGGGTGCATGCCTAGGATGGCGTGTGCCCATGGATAGGGATGCCTGGAGTTCCATACGGATGGGACTCTAGGTTGCTTCTTGGATTCAAACTAGGTGACCCTCACCTATAGACTTTGACTAGTCTTAGGCACCACCTTAGGATGAATCCATGGGTTTCTCATTTGATTGGATCATGTGATGTCATCCCACCAATCAGATTTAGATCTGATTAAATGAAGCAATGTGATTGGCTGGGGTGATGTGGCACTGCATGGCGCAGTAGGATCTATATAAAGACCTATCTACGCCCACTTTTTGAAGACCTCTCTCCTAGCCCATGCCCCAAGGCTACTCCTCTCCCTCCTCCATGCCACCTTTCTCTTCTCTCCACGCCCAAGGTAGTTGGGCTTCAGATTAGTGCGAGTCAGGCAAGAAAAGGCTGATGAAAAAAAAAGAAGGCAGCATTGCTGCAGAGACGATGGATGATCTTCAGAAGAAGTTTTGAAGATCCTTCAAATTAGATCCAGATCTAATTTTTGGAGAAAAGAAAGAGAATGAGAAGATCTCAAGATCTAGTCTAAGTGGATACCGATAGAGGCCAGGCGCATGCATGGCTAGATCCAGAACCTCAAGCAATCAGCAAGATCATCAATAGGTAATCAAATTACCTAGATCAAGATAAAATTAATTAGATTTAATTTAATTTAATTTTTTTATTTATCAGATCATAAAATCAAATTTGAAAAGTATTAGATCTGATTAGGATCTAAGAGGTAATTTTTAAAATATACCTCTCGATCCAATCAGATCTGAACGAACCTGACCCTAGAAAATTAGGATTTCTTCTTCAAATTCTTGATAAAGATTTTTATTCGTAGAACCAAAAATAATATCATCCACATATATTTGAACAATAAGCAGATCTAATTTATTTATTTTCAAAAATAATGTAGTGTCTACACTGCCTCTAGAAAAGTCATTATTGAGTAAAACTTTACTTAATCTTTCATACCATGCTCTTGATGCTTGTTTTAAACCATACAATGCTTTATTAAGTTTGAAAACAAAATTTGGAAAAGCATGATTTTCAAAATCTGGTGGTTGTTCCAAAAAACTTCTTGAATAATGAAATCATTTAGAAATATATTTTTTATATCTATTTGATATAATTTAAAATCCATATAACAAGCAAAAGTAAGTAGTAATCTAATGACTTTTAATCTAGCTATAGGTGTATAAATTTCATCCAAATCTATTTTTTCTTCTTGATTATATCGTTTAGCAACTAGTCTTATTTTATTTCTTATTATATTATCATTTCCATCTAGTTTATTTCTGAATACCCATTTAGTGCCAATAATTGAGTGATTAAGTGGTTTTTCAACTAATGTCCAAACTTTATTTCTTTCAAATTGATTTAATTTCTCTTGCATAACAATTAACCAATTAGATCATTTTTAGCTTCTTCAATAGTCTTAGGTTTTATTTAAGAGATAAAAGCAAGATAATCATGATTTTCTCTAAAAATAGATCTATTTCCTACATCCTGAGATGGATCACCAATTATAAGATCTTTAGGATGATTATGGGCATACCTCCATTCTTTGGTAGATTTTGATGCTTTTGGTTCATACTTTCTTCTTGGATTTTTTCATAGTTATTATCATTTGATTGTCCTTCTTCATTATGATCGGATTTGTCCTTCAAGTTAAGCTCTTATACTCCCTTTTCTAGGCTCCTTGCATTATCATCAAAAGCATCTTTCTTTCTCGATGATAGGTTATTAGTTTTATCAAATGGACTCTTCAAGAACTAAGGTGCATTTGTTAAAAACTCTGTATGCCTTGCTTGATGTGGAGTATCCAAGAAAGATGCCCTCATCAGACCTAGCATCAAACTTTTCAAGGTTGTCTTTTCCATTATTCAAAATAAAATATTTATATCCAAATACATGAAAATAGTTAATATTAGATTTTTTTTTTCTTTCCAAAGTTTATAATGGGTTTTCTTAAGAATGGAATGGATCAAAATACGATTTAAAATATAGCAAGTAGTATTGATAGCTTTAGTCCAAAAATATTTTTGAAGATTTTCTTCACATAATATAATTCTAGCTATTTCTTCTGAAGTTCTATTTTTTCTTTCAACAACACCATTTTGTTAAAATATTCTTAGAGCTAAAAAATTATGTTTTATGCCATTTTTATTATACAAAGTTTCAAAGTTTTGATTTTCAAACTCAGTACCATAGTCATTTTGAATTTTAATAATCATAGAATTTTTTTCATTTGAAACTTTTCAATGGAATTTTGAAAATACAGAAAATGCTTCATCTTTGTGTGCTAAAAATGAAACCCAAATAAAGAAAAAAAAATCATCTATGATCATAAGTCTATATTTTTTTTCTCCTATGCTTGTAATTCTAGTAGGTTCAAATAAGTCCATGTAAATCAATTCAAGAGGTCTAAAGGTTGAAATAATATTTTTAGATTTGAAACTCTTCCTAGTTTGTTTACCAAATTGACATGCATAACAAATATGACTATTTTCAAAGTTTAATTTAGGTAAACCTTTAACTAAGTCTTTTATAATCAATTTTGATAAAGTATGCATGCTTGCATGACCTATCCTACGATGCCATAGCCAAGTAGTTTCTTTGATCTTAGTATCTTTAGCAATAAAGCATTGGTCACTTTTCATGGCTATCTCATCAAGATCAACCTTATAGATATTGCCATGCCTATATCCAATGAACTTGATTCCATCATCAAAGGGACTAGTGACTATACATAAAGATGATTCAAATATTACTTTGAAGCCTTTATCACATAATTGACTTATGCTTAATAAACTATGTTTTAAGCTATCAACATATAACATCCTGAATCATAAATGTGGAGCTAGAGAAAGTTTATTAATGGTTATCATGATTTATGTGTATGGTATAGAATATTACTTACGTCTTATATATGTATTTGAATGGTAGTAATAATGAAGTATAAAATTTAATTTTTGATTAAGAAAGAAAAGTGGATGAATGCAATTAAAAATGATGGCATTAAAGTTAAATCTTGATAGTCATTAAGTTTAGAGCATAAGATAAAGTTTGTTGTCAACCCAGGGGAAGGGGTCGACACATTTTCAAGAGATGTTGACACTATCTCAAAACAACAGAGAGAAAGTCTTGAAAAAATTTATGGCGGCACACTTTAGGGTCGACCTATTTTTGAAAAGTGTCGACTCATTTCTGTGAGGAGGCTAACTTAGGGGTCGACCTATTTTGAGAAAGGGGTTGATCTAGGGGCTGACCTATGTGTAGGTGTCAACCCATTTTTCAAAGGTGTCGATCCCAATCGTGAAAAATTCTGGGAGCAGGTTTTAACCAAAAAAGATTTAAGTTTTCTTTTAAAATAATTTTTCATGGAGGCTTAGCAGCTTGATTGTATAAATAAATAACTAGAAAATTCTTGTGTCAACACCTCAATAGGTCAAAAATTAATGAAAATTTTTTGGTTTGACACCTAGCAAATCCTTCCCTTAAGTTATTCTTTTCTTAAGCACAAAAGCCACCAGTCATTCTTTAAGTTGTTCTGAGTTCTTTAGCTAACAGAAAGAATAGAGAGGGAAAAAAACCAGGAAAAGGTGGTATTCTCTGCCAGAATTCAAGGAAAGTTCGGATGAGAAGAGATGAATTAGTGATAGAATAATTTAAAGAAGAAGAGGTGGTTTGCAAAGTCTATTTCTATTGATAGCAGGTGTTTAATTGTTTGACGTAAGGTTCTCAAACTCTAAACTAGGTTTAGATTAATCTTTCAAGTGTTGTAAGTAGATGGGATGTTGTAATAAAATAAATTATACAAGTTAAACTAAATTAGAAGATGAATTATACTGCTTATATTGTGCTCAAACCATTTAACTAAGTTTAGTTAGGAGTTGAAAAGATGTTAACTAAATCTGAAACTGTTTGTGAGAATAAAAGCATAATTAAATGTTTGGATTTCTGAGTTATGTTGAAATTTAGTTAAACCAAAGCTAAGGCAAGTATAGTAGAATTAAAGTAAAGAATTAGGGGAGCTAAAGAGTAAGAGTGAAAGCAAGGTATGTATCTTAAAGTTCTTGAATTGTATAGTATGATATTAATTAGTGTGTATCAATATGACAGGAAGGGGGAAGGTTCTCCAAGGGTGCTTTGAGGGAATCAAGTATCCAAGTAAAATAATAGTTAGCAAGAGGTGAGTGAATTCCGTCTATCTATGATGTTTTGAATATACTTTGCTATGCAAAAGTTTATTTGAAAAACAAGATAGTCACTTGATACTTTACAGCTTATGTTGTTATATATATATATATATATGTATGTATGTGTATGTGTGCGGGTGTGAGTTTGGAGAAACATTGAAACAAGAATGGTTTTGGATAGCTTTTGTGTATTTTATAAGCAAGTAAATGTATACATGGTTTTGATAGCACTGCATTGGTAAGTTCAAAGATGTTGTAGGGATCTCCTACATGGGATACTTTCTTACATGGTTAACTGCTAGTTTATGTGCTGAAAGGACTTGTGGTCTTTAATATCGTGGTAAGTCGACTGCTGAATGAGAGTGTATTGTATGGAGACTGCTAATATGAGAGTATGTTGAGTATTGTGGTATGTCGACTACTCATCTAAGAGTGTGTTAGGAAGTAACTGCTCATATGGGAGTGTGTTGTGTGTTGTAGTGTGACTGCTCATATGAGTATGTCATGGTGGGACTGCTCATATGGGAGTGTGTTGTGGTATGATTACTCTTATGGAAAAAGAGTTGCCGTGGTATGGGCAATGATAAGAAAAGGTATGTTTTTTTTTAAAGAATTCTTTTATGTGATTTATATGCATTGGTATGTATATATTAGGAAGTTTATTTGCTGCAAGTTATGCATAAGATTATAAAAATTATAGTTATCCTATTTTCCTCATTAATAATTGGATATGCACTTACTGGGACTTTAAGTCTCATTATGTTGTTTATGTTTTCTTTTCTAGGTAGATTGGAGTGTTCTAAATTAACATCAGCTTAAGGGAACTTATGTATCAGTATCTTGGATTGCATAGGTTAGCTTATGAGAGTTTTACTTTTGGTTAACACTTGGGATGTGTATATATATATTATATATCCAAAGTTGTACACAACCAAATGTATTTTATTATTAAATTATTTGAATGGAATCCAATTTGACATATGAAACTTTGAGATGACTTTGTTAGATGGAAAGGATAATGAGATAATTATTCTAGCAGACTATTAAATGATGTCATAGTTCAGCTTAGTTATAGTTTAGAAATCCCCTTTGCCCTTAATTAAGGGTGGGGTGTGGCACCGACACCCATATTTAGTTAGGGATGGGGTGTTACACAACAAGTAAAACATTCTCAATAAAAGTGGAAGGAGTGATTTTGATTTTACCAATTTCAATGATTTTTCAAATGCCATTGTCGCCAAAGGTTACCGCTCCTCCATCCTTTTTCTCAAGGATGATAAATTGATTTTTGTCACCCATCATATGTCTTGAATAGCCACTATCTAGATACTAAGCTCTTTCATTTTTATTGGCTGCAAGGCATTGTTATAAAATAGTCAAGTGGCTAATTTAGGTATCCAAGTCTTCTCGGGTCCTTTATGGTTAACATTTATGGTTTCTTTTGGAACCTAAATTTTTTTAACTATATTTCTATTAGATTTTCTAAAGTTGCATGCATATGCCTTATGTCTTGCTCTACCCACCTAAAGCAAGCAAGATGTGAAATGAAATATGATGATGATGAGCTAGTATAGAGATTTTTTAAGAACTTTTGTTTTTTGTTAGGATTAAAACTTATACTAGCTTTATCATAGATTATTTTTTAGTTGTTTAAAATCAATTTTAGTTTTTCAGAACTGCATGTAAATTTTTCAACCAGGGATTTTAGCATTTGAACTTCCTTTCTTAATGAGTCATTTTCTTCTGCTAAGAGTTTGTTCCTTTGTAAGATTTCTTCCAATTCTTTGGATAAGATTTCAGTATTTATTTTTAGCTCTTATTCTTACTAGTTATTTTTTGATATTCATTCATTAAATTATGAAATGCATCTTATAGTTCCTCAAAAGTAAAATCAAGGATAATTTGAGAGGTTACCTTATCTTCTTGTGCCACGAGACACAAGTTCACAACATTTACATTCTCTTCATTGGAGGTAGATTCATCGCTATCTCTCTAAGTAGAAACCATTGCTTTCTATTTGGTCTACTTGAAACACTTCTTCAAATTAGGATAATCAGCCTTGAAATGTCCTGATTTTCTACATTCATAGCATAGAGCCTGCTCCCTTGTCTTTTCTTATCTTTGCTTGATTCATCTTTGATTAGAGGCTTTTTCTTGAAACCTTACTTTCTTCTCCTTATAAATTTCTTAAATTTTTTGTAATCAGGGCTATATCCTCATCTTCATCATCATCATCAGTTGACTCCTCATCATCTTCTTCAATTGTAATAGATTTGAGGGCGATTGTCCTATTCTTTCAGCTTTCATCTTCATTATGCTATCTCATTATTAATTCATGCATCATTAAGGACCCAATCAGCTCTTCTAATAGTAGCTTATTCAAATCCTTTGCCCCTTTTGTATTACGGTGACCTTCATTTACTAAAAATTTGGCAAAGATCTAAGAATTTTTCTCACTAAATTACTGTTAAAGTATATGTTTCCAAGACTTTTTAAACCATTAGTAACATCAGTGAAGTGTGTGAATATTTTAGTGATTGATTCAGTGGATTCCATTTTGAAAAGCTCATATTGGTGCACTAGCATGTTAATTTTTAATTCTTTTACTTGATTTGTGCCTTTATGAGTAACTTCAAATCTATCTCAAATTTCTTTTGCTGAATTGCAACTAGAAATTTGGTTAAACTCATTGGCATTTAAGGCATAACATAAAACATTCATAGCCTTGGCATTTAGTTGAATCGATCTTTTATCTTCTTCACTCCAATCATTTTTAGGTTTGGGTATGCTAATGCCATCGATTGTAATGGTGGGTGTGTGTAGTCCATTGATTATGACACTCCACATATCATAATCAAGAGCTTGAATGAAGATCCTCATGCGAGCTTTCCAGTATGTGTAATTTGCACCATTAAAAATTGATGGGTTGTTAGTGGATTGCCCTTCGACAAGTAAACCTTCCAATTATGTTATCATGATCATTATCTTTTGATCGTTAGATCAATATTCTAGCTAAGAACCAAGCTCAAATCCAATTGATTTTAACATAGGTCAACCAATCAAAACCTTTACAAGCCTTAACCCAAATCTCCTCCAAACTAATCCAAGTTTGGTACAATTATAGCCTTCAAGTTTCCACCCCTGTTGAACCTTTTACAATAGTTTGAAATGGAAAGGAATACAACAATAAAATTCATGTAGCAGTTGGATTATTGCCATTGAAGCTTTCTTTTGAGGATACTTTGAATGCTGATAATGAATGCCCTTTATCCTCTTCAAATGCACTCAAAAAATTTAAGAAAGAATTGTATGGGAGAGCATGAACTTTCTTGGAAACTATTGAATGCTCAAAGTGCTCTTTTTCTCAATAACACAATGCTGAATAGTATTTTTCTTTTTATCTTTTTTTATTCCTTGATCATTTTCTTAAAGCTCAGATTGATTTGACCTTGATTCTGGCCATTTATGATCATTGGGGATGGAAAATAGCCATTAGAAACCTTTTCTAGGTGAAGAGAGACTTCTGTAGAGTTAGCCATTATGCCTGTCAGACTTCATCAAGCTGGCTCGAATCTAGCCTTGGGTCGGCTTGAATAGTATTTGTTCATAAACCATCATTATGTTCTACCAAGAGAGCTAGCTCGGATTTACGTCGAGCTGGCTTGAATGATAGACTTGAAAAATAAATTTTTTATTGAGCTAAGAGAGTTGGCTTAGGTGTTGCTTCAAGCTGGCTTGAGTAGCAAAACTAAAAAATAGCTTTTCTACCATCCTGAGAAAGCTGGCTCAGATCCATTTTGTGCTGGCTCGGCAGCTTGACATGCCAAAGTATCAAGAGCGTGCTATAACATTCCGAACCAGTAAAATAATAGATTAAAAGATTCATGTTTAGGAATGTATGGCATAGTAATTCATTTATGGTATATTTAAGCACAACTTATGATTATTTGCCATTGCAAGTTTTGAAAATTTTCTAAGTCTGAAATTAGCACCTATATGAAGGGCTATATAAAATACGTATTTTCTTGAAATCAAAATTGATGATAATTAATCCTTAGGTATTGATGAGTTATAAAGTAATTTTTAATAAATCTTAAGATTCTTTAACCTATTCATTCTGAAGAAAGAAAGTTTTAAAAGTTTTAGATTTGAAAAAATTTAAATTAGAACATAAGTTTTGATATCTTATTCTTAAGAATTTTAATTTTTTTGATATTTTTATTGATTTTAAAT
Source organism: Cocos nucifera (assembly GCA_006176705.1). Taxonomy (NCBI): domain Eukaryota; kingdom Viridiplantae; phylum Streptophyta; class Magnoliopsida; order Arecales; family Arecaceae; genus Cocos; species Cocos nucifera. Next base: position 210,596 of record QRFJ01000634.1, read on the forward strand.
AAGGGATATTTTCTTATTTATATTTATGTTTTAAAGTTAATGGAGAGTAAAATAATGAGGACATTAATAAGAAGAGTATTAAGCAAGCCACTTAGAATGATGAGTAAAGCTTTGAAGAGAGTATGAAAATAAAGTTTCGATCAAAACCTAGGAAAAGAGGTCGACACTTGTCTATGAGGTATCAACACTATCTCAAAAAAATAGAGAGGATGTTTACAGGAAGTTCTATGGTAGCACTAAAAGGGGTCGACCTGCCCCTGAAAGGTGTCGACACTTTTGTGGGATGAGGCTGACTTAGAGATCAACCTGCTGGAAAAAAGGGATGACTTGGGGGATGACCTATGTGAGGGTGTTGACACATATTTCAAAGGTGTCCACCCCAATCATGAAAAATCCTAGAAGCAGGTATTAACCAAGAGGGTTTTGAGTTATATTTTTAAATTAATTCTTCAAGGAATGAATGAGCAACTTGAGGACATTAACTAATAGCTAAAAAATCATCTGAATAATACCTGTTAAGTAAAGAATTAGGTGGATTCTTGTTGGAGTGACATCTAGCAAATTTTCTTTAGTTTATATTTTTCCAAATCTTAGAACCATCGGTTCCTTAGCTGTTGTTCAGGTCCTAAATTCTTCAGAAAGAGTAAGGAGACAAAGAGATTGGGAAAAGGTGGTGTTCTCAGCTAGACTTCAAGGAAAATTAAGCTAGAAAAAGGAGTTTTGAAAATAGCCAAATTTGAGGAAAGAAAGAAGCTATCACAATAGCAGTAGAATTTTTAATCCTTTAAGGTAAGGACTTTAAACTCCATATTATCTTTGAACTATGTTTTGAGTAATTTCTTATAGTTTTAATGTTTTAGTAGGTCAAGCCATAAATTTAAGCTTGAATTTAAGGGGAAATTGTTGCTACTCATGTATTTTTGATGAATTTCTGAAATATTCAGCAAATAAGATTGATAATTGTAATTAGTTGAATATAGATAAAGTTATAAATAGAAGTTTCAGATGAATTGTTGGAAAATCCTTATGTTTATATTGAGGTTTGGCTAACCCTAAATTAAAGCAAACAAGATAAAGTGAAAACAAAGATAAGAGGAGCTAAGGAATAAGAGTAAAAGTAAAGCATACAAGATGATATTTCCAAATAATATGGTTAGTATTGAAAAGTATGAAACAATTAAATTATTGGAGATCTTGAAGCTTATGTTGTGATTTAGCTAATCCTAAGTAAAGTAAAACAAAGTAGAATCAAGTTAGAGTTTGGAAGCAAAGTAGATGTAGTTTTGATTTTGAATCATATGATATGAGTTTTAATCAATATTTATTGATGATATAAGGAAAGAGAAGAGTTGAAAAAGTACTTGAGTAAGCCATTTAGCTAGTAGCCAATTGAGGTGAGTAGATTTTCTTATCTAGTTTTGGTATTCTCTTTCTTATATGTAGTTCTATTTATTTTTATAAGTATGAAATAGGAATATTTATAAATATTTTGATACTTAGCTTATCTCTTATTTGAAATTTATTTAAATCAGCCTACCAGTATTCAGAAGTTTATTTTGCATCAGCTTTTGAAAGAATGCATAGCACCGCATGTCGTACAACATGTAGTAGCCATCACCTCCTTGCGATTAGGTTCAGCAGGGTTCAGCAGTAAATCAGAATAATCAGTAAAGCTTGATAGTATTTTAGTTTACCTAGTGGGGATTGGCTTTTGGCAGTTTATTTTAGCAGCATTCATGTTACAAGTTGACTACCTATGGTAGGGTGTGCTAGGGGTAGTCGACCATAGAGAGCAGCTTTATTTTCAGTAAGATGGTTTATAACAGTTTAGCAAAGTTTGCAACTTAGTAGATTTTATTTTGGTTCATCAAATTTTATCAACTTAATAAATATGTTTTAGCTTCGCAAAGCTTTCTTTTAGTAGATGTGATTTACATTACAGATTTAAGATACAATTATTAGAAAGTATTTCAGCATTATAAGTCACATGTCATGATAATAAATATTACAGCTATGTCTTCCTATTTTTTATTGTTTGATTATTTATCCACTCATCGAGACTTCCCAAGTCTCATCCCTTGCTCTTTCTAATTGCAGCTTTGAAGTAGCTTAGCTCAAAGGTATATTAGTAGCTTGTGTATCAGCACCTTTTGTGAAGGAAATATTTTTGTGATAATGGCTTGTAAAAGAAATATATTTTGAGATGTATTTTGCAGTTGAGTTAGTTAAGCCAAAAACTATTATATGTATATGTTATAGTTTGTTTTAGAAAGGCATGAATTAAAGGATGGTTTAATGAATAGAATGTATGGGTAAAGTATGGTTTTATAATTTGAAACCTTAAAGCTGATTATATGAATTGTCGAGCTAAGTTAAGGTATTGGTTTAGCAAGTTAAGAAGATTTAAATCGAAATACTTGTGATATAGACTTACATTATTGATTAGCTTAATTGTAAGTAAATTATTGAATGATGTTACAGTTCAGCTTGGCTATAATTTAGAAATCTTCTTAACCTTTAGATAAGGGTAGGGTGTGGCACCATCACCCATAGCTAGTTAGGGGTGGGGTGATATATGTTTGGTATCAGAGCAAGGTTAATAATTTATTGAGACGAACATGGTTTAACTATTGACATGAGCAAGGATTAGTAGTTAGTAGTGTTAGATATATGTGCCCTAGAAGCCAGAATTGGCTGACACTTGTAATACACTTCTAGGGGCAAAATTGTAATTTTAACTATAATTAATAAAATGGGTTATTTTCTATCACACCTGTGTATTTAGTGTCTGTGATGCATCCTTTGAGTTAATGGTAATGATAATTCATATTTTCAAGAGTTGAAAATTTAAGACATGAATAATCATTATTAACTCATAAACAGCTCCCGACCATAGGATCATCACGAGGATGGTGATTGATCCGGAAGGTTGGTGTACGATCGCTTCTCTTTAGTAGATGAGTCTTGAGTCTACGGTGTGGAGACACCGGAGCGAGAGTACAGGTACTCGTTAGAGAACGAGGGCACTGAGCGTGACCACCTCGAGTAGTCATTAGGAAGTCTACCTTCTCGTCAATGACTGACTCGATGCTGCAGTAGTGTGTCTGGTTCTTTGACCTGAGATGCATCGGCAGTTCACCTTGAGGGTGTTATAGTTTGACTACACCATTACTCGGTCTCCTAGCCATATGGAACCCTGAGGTGTATGTTGGCTATAGCATGTTCATTGTAGGAACTGGATTGCATCAAGATGGGATCTATCTACCTCGGTGGTAGAGGAGCAGCCCTATGATAATCATGAGAATCAAGTCCTGAAGCCCATGGCCATGGCAGAGTGAAATAATAGAAAGAGTTTCTATTTAGATTTTCACATTGGACTCGAATCGAATGATTATATCATATGACAGAGACTAGGGTTTGACGAGTTTACCTTAACCCTAATCTGATCGGGGCTCAAGATAGAAGAACTTAATCACACAGGTAGCTGCACCAAGAGGTTCGCATTCAGCTCTGATGGGTTGCCACCATATACTGCTAGGTGTCACTGGTGGATTTTGGGAGCAATTAGAATGATTTAGATGATCGATCATTCTAGCTGTTCGAATCAGAAGAGTTCTGATCCATCGAAAGGAGTTTCGATGATGTCGATGATAGAGATCATGACATATCCCATTACCATACAGAACTGAACCTAACTGGGTCACACAAACAAGGGTTTGAATCTGGTGATCATCAATTGAACTGATCTAGTTCAATTGATCTGAATGAGATTCAATTAGGTTCAAGGAAATCGTGCTAGCACTCGATTGAACCTAACGTTCTTCTTTTACTATCACAAATAAGTTGTCCTGACTGAGCCAAAGGAGTTTGTGCTCAATCAGAGGCCTTCATATGGTCTAACTGGAGGTTGTCCAAGTTAGAGAAGGTTGTCTTATTTTATAAGACATGACCTGCCATTTTTGGTCACCTGCCATTTTTGGTCCTTTGACTTTGGTCAAAAGTTGACCTTTGACTGGTCAAATGTTGACCATAGACACTTTGACTTTTGTCCACGTGTCACGCACCTATTGGAGAACTGGTGGGGGCCTGTCCCCCTGCCAGAACCTGGCAAGGAGGAGGGCGCACGCCACCCTAGGCGTGCGCCCAAGTTGGAGGCGCCTTGGAGTCCTTGTTGGACAAGGACTCCACCTCCCTTTTGGATTCCAATCAGAGTTCTACTAAGAATCCAGTTTGACTGGTCTTAGGCGCCCTCTAAGGAGGAATCCAGGGGTCTCTATTCCCACCAATCAGATTTAGATCTGATTTCACAAAGGGTTGTGATTGGTTGGGAGGAAGAGGAGTTGGATCACGCTTAGTCTATAAATAAGACCCTGCGCCCAACTCAGATTCCAATGCAATTAGAATAGAGATTTCCCATGCCCCAAGGCTGCCTCTCCCCTCTTCCTCCATGCCTAAACTTCTCCTCCTTCTCCTCTCCACGTCCAAAAGAGTTTTGGACTTAGGTTGGTGCATTCCAGATCAAAAGAAAGGCGATCAAAAGAAGAAGGCTGCACTGCTGCAAAGGACGACTGCTGATCTTCAAAAGGAGTTTTGAAGATCCTCCAGATCAGATCCAGATCTGATTTTTGGAGGCATGATAGAGAAGAAGAGGATCTCCAGATCCAACCCGAGTGGATACCGGTAGAGGCCAGGCGCTTGCGTGGCTAGATCCAGAACCTTCCGCTGCAATCAGGATCATCTACAGGGTAATAGGATTACCCAAATCAGGTAAATTAAATTTGATTTAATTTATCTTATTTTATTTTATTTATTAAAATAATAAGAATCAGATCTGAAACATATCAAGATCTGATTGGGATCAAGAGAAAAATTTTTGAAATATATCTCTTGATCTGATCAGATCTGGACGAACCTGGACCGGGAAATCAGGATTTCCCTTCAACTGGTATCAGAGCCATGGTTCTAAATTGTTTAGATCTGATTTTAATTTTATTTTAATTAGAAAATAAAGTGATTTCAGATGTCACATGAGATGTGATCAGATCTGAAATCAGAAAAAATTAAAATTAAATGATTTGGATCTAAGAACATGAAGATATGCATGACTAGTTCTAGAATAGAATAGTTCTATAGAATAGTTTTGCATGTCTTTGATTTAATCTGATTAAATCATATTTTAGATCTTCTTATTTACTATTTTTTGATATTATAAGTGTTATAATAACATCTGATAAAATAGCAAATAAAAATTATTTAATTTTAAATATCATATGAGATATGATTGATGCATGTCTAGACTAGTTGTAGAATAGTTCTACATAATTGTCTAGATTAGAATTTATTTTGATTAGATCAATTTAAATCTAATTTTTTAGATTATTATGAGATAATTTAGATCTGAAAACATGCATGATTTGATACATGAGATGTATGCAAAATATGCCTTGATTAGATCTAAATTTGTATATGAGATATATGATATAGATCTATAACTGTTTTGTAGATTTACATGTTCCTGATTAAGGCGTTCCTCTTGGCCGTCCGGTCATAAGAACGAAGAAGGGTTTAAAGGCCCTCTCTTCCCATTCGATGGGGTGTTCTTATGACGTGTAGGGGTGCTGCGTGTTCGTCCTTAATCAGAAACCCAAAACTTACTTTCTGCAAAACCCTAGATCCTGAAACCCTAGGATTTATTGTGCATATTTTGTTTATGAACCCAACTTAATTAAGAATTAAGTTTATGGAATATTAATTAGGTCTAAAATTGAGAATTTCAGATCTAAGACATATTCATAATACTGGGTTCGGGCTTGGGTAGCTCAATTAGGTCTAAGCGGTTGATCAAACCGAATCAAGAGTTGGTTAGATGGGATCAACAATGCTTAAATTGACCAGCCTAATAGGATTAAGTCTGGGTCAAGATCGAGTCACGATCAAGCAAGACCTAATTAGGCTCAGAGGTTAGAGTCTGGATTGTAGGCTAACCCAATTGGTTCTGACTCAACAATTTGGTGTCTAAGGTAAGTTTGGCATAGACGACCGACTGGTTTTTAATTGGAAGCTACTCGACCTGAATGCGTTCTTGTACGAGTTAATGGCATATTCCTTCCACCGGTCTCACTTACCTGGCCATATCTGTTGACACAGTTCTGATCTGAGGTGGTCAATAATCCGAGCTAACCCATGCCACTAGGTTAGTCATAATTGTTATGACTAAGCCAAGTCTAGTTTAATGAGACCTGAATCAATTCTCCCTAAGAAAAGATTAAGTCTGAGGTCTTCCACCATTGTAGACGTGCGGGCCCTTCCCGGGGTTGATTGTTCTCGGCTGGATACAGTGGCTCAGTTGCACCGGGAAGATGCAACCATGTCTATTAGGCATTGGATGCTATGGGCTGGAGGATGAGTTGGGCTCAATATTTCGGATACGGTGAGAGACCCAATTAGGAACCCAGTCTATGCAAATGGTGGGTCTGACTTAACTAAGGAGTGGATCAATATTCCGGATACGGTGAGATTCATGAATTAGAGACCAAGTTTGGGTGCACCATGATTAGAGAATCATTGAACAAGAGTTGTTCACTCATTGGCTAACCCATCACCAATAACTGTTAGGTGAGGTGATGAGTCAGTTGGTGAGACCGCACCACCCACTAGAAATCATCAATCGTGGAGATTTTCGCATCTCTACAGAGGGAGTGTAGGGATCCGAGAAAATAGTGGGAGCTAATTTGTTTAAAAATAAAATCCCTAAACAAATTGGTCAAGTCAAAATTACAGTATCTAACTAGAATCTTTGACTCTCTACAGGAAAATGTCTGCGTCCAACCCATTGGCACGTATCCTGGACACACATAGACTGACTGGACCCAATTATAAAGATTGGCTCAGGAACTACAAAATTATTTTGGGTTCAGAGAAGTTAACCCATGTTTTGGACCAGGACCCTCCCACCTTACCAGCCCGTCCATCTGTTGAACAGAGAGCGTCTCTGGAAAAATGGATTGACGAAGACAATAAGGCCAGATACTACATGTTGGGCTCGATGTCTGATGAGCTCCAGCGCCAACATGAAGATATCGGGACTGCTCGCCAAATGTTGGCTCACCTGCAGGAGATGTTTGGTGAACAGAGTCGCGCAGCCAAATATCAAGTCACAAAATGACTTTTTAAGGCTAAGATGCGTGATGGGCAGTCAGTCCAAGATCACTGTCTGACAATGATCAAGGACATGGAAGAGCTTGAGAAGCTCGGTGTGAAGTTGGACTTGGATCTGCAGAACGATATTATTCTGCAATCCTTGACTGATGCATATGGGCAATTCATCATGAATTACCACATGCATAAACTTCAAAATTCCTTGGCCGAGTTGAATGAATATGCTGGTTACCGCTGAGCTTTCTATGAAAGGTTCTAAAGGCTCAGTTCTTGCTATGGAACGGACTTCTTCCAAAAGAAAGTCTTATGGAAAGAAAAAGAAGTCTGTGAAAAAGCAAAAGGTGGAAGGATCAAAGAAGAAGAAGGCAGAACCGAAGAAGAAAGGTCCGATGGCAAAGGAAAGTGTTTCCATTGCAACAGCGACGGCCATTGGAAGCGGAACTGCCCTATTTACCTGGCCACCCTAAAGAACAAGAAGGAAGGTCCTTCTGGAGGTATGCTCGTTATTGAGTCTAACCTTACGGTTTCTTCTGCATCCAGTTGGGTGCTTGACTCTGGTTCTAGTGCTCATCTGTGCACTTCTATGCAGGGTCTTGAGGATAGCAGGAGGCTGAGGGATGGAGACATGATCCTACGCATCGGTAATGGAGCAAGAGTTGCTGCAGTAGCCGTGGGAACATACCCTCTTCGATTACCATCTGGTTTAGACTTAGTTTTAAAAGACTGTTATTATGTGCCTGCAGCTAGCAGGAATTTGATTTCTGTTTCATGCTTAGCACAAGAAGGTTATGTGATCACCTTCTTTAAGGACCATTGTAACATTCTTTATGAAAGAAATAAAATTGCAAATGGTTTCCTTGTTAATGGTCTTTATCAGTTGCATATTGATGTACCTGTTTTAACTATCGAGCAAAACGTGAATGCCAAACGACCTAGGGATAGTCCAAACGACAGATATCTATGGCACCTGAGATTAGGTCATATAGCAGAAGATAGGATTAACAAATTGGAGAAAAATGGGCTATTGAGTCCATTGACTTTTGAGTCATATCCAACTTGTGAATCTTGTCTTCAAGGCAAAATGACTAAACTCCCTTTTGTTGGACATGGGGAGAGGGCCACAGATCTCCTTGCCCTAGTACATACTGATGTGTGCGGCCCATTTGATGTGCCGGCTAGAGGCAATTTTGTCTACTTCATTACCTTTACCGATGATCTGTCTAGGTATGGGTATGTGTATCTTATGAGACATAAGTCTGAAGCTTTTGAAAAGTTCAAAGAATTCAGACATGAAGTAGAAAAACAAACTGGAAAACCCATTAAGGTTCTTCGATCAGATCGAGGAGGTGAATACCTTAGCCGGGAATTCCTAGACTATCTTAAGGAAAATGGCATAGTCTCTCAATGGACTCCACCAGGAACACCTCAACTCAACGGGGTTTCAGAACGGAGAAATCGGACTCTATTGGATATGGTTCGATCCATGATGAGCTTCACAGACCTCCCTGATTTTCTTTGGGGACATTCATTATTAACTTCAATTTATCTACTGAATAGGGTTCCCTCTAAAACCGTTCCTACCACACCGTATGAGATATGGCACGGTAAGAAACCAAGTCTGAGTCATCTCAGAATTTGGGGTTGTCCGGCTTATGTCAAAAGACAACAAGCGGACAAGTTAGAGTTTAGGTCCTTTAGAGCTCGATTCATAGGATATCCTAAAGAGTCATTAGGATACTATTTCTACATTCCAGAAGACCACAATGTGATTGTGAGTCGACATGCCATATTTCTTGAAAAATAGTTTATTCAAGATAGTGGCATTGGAAAGCAGATTAAGCTTGATGAGAAAGTCTCACAAGTGGAAAGAGCTAAGGACCAATTGGAACCAAATCAGGTTGAGCCAATAAGAACACTACCTCCTCCACCTCGTAGATCGGAAAGAGTTTCCCGTCCCCCTGAAAGATACTTAGGTATTATTTCAGAGGACGTAGAGGAAATGTTCCTCATAGGTAATGGTGCTCATGGTGATGATCCCAAAACCTACAACGAGGCGATATCAGATATCGACTCCGAGAAATGGCTTGAGGCAATGAAGTCAGAGATCGACTCGATGCACTCAAACCAAGTCTGGACCTTGGTAGATCCACCAGAAGGTATAGTACCTATTGGGTGTAAATGGATCTTCAAGAGAAAGATTGGTGCAGATGGGAATGTGGAGACATTCAAGGCTAGACTGGTGGCAAAAGGTTATAGTCAACGTGAAGGCATTGACTATCAGGATACCTTTTCCCCGGTAGCTATGCTAAAATCCATCCGCACATTGCTTGCTGTTGCAGCCTATTTCGATTATGAAATATGGCAAATGGACGTGAAAACGGCATTCCTAAATGGATATCTTGAGGAAGATATCTATATGGAACAGCCGCTAGGTTTCACATCCAGTGATACTGATCACAAGGTTTGCAAGCTGCAAAGGTCCATATATGGACTTAAGCAAGCATCTCGGAGCTGGAACACTCGTTTCAATGATGTGATCAAAAAGTTTGGTTTCATCAAAAATGAAGAGGAACCATGTGTTTTCAAAAGGGTCAGTGGGAGCGCTGTTGTCTTCCTCGTATTGTACGTGGATGACATCCTCCTTATTGGGAATGATATTCCCATGTTGACATCAGTCAAGATGTGGTTGTCCAAGGAATTCTCCATGAAAGACCTAGGTGAAGCATCCTTTATTCTAGGAATTAAGGTCTATAGGGATAGACCGAATAGGATGCTAGGACTTTCACAGAAGATGTACATAGAGGAAGTACTAAAGAGGTTTAGTATGGAAAACTCTAAGAGGGGATTAATACCCTTCAGACATGGTATTCATCTTTCCAAGAAGATGTGCCCCAGCACACCTGAGGAAATAGAACGCATGAGCAAGATCCCTTATGCTTCTGCAATAGGGAGCCTCATGTATGCCATGCTATGTACACGACCTGATATAGCCCATGCTGTGAGTGTCACAAGCAGATATCAGTCAAATCCAGGTGAAGAACACTGGACTTCTGTGAAATGTATCCTTAAGTACTTGAGAAGAACTAAGGATATGATGTTGGTCTTTGGTAATGGAGAACTCCAAGTTCAAGGATACACAGACTCGGACTTCATGTCTGATATAGATGATCGAAAGTCGACATCTGGAAGTCTGTTTGTGTGCAGACTGGTTTGTCAGCTGGAAGAGTTCCAAGCAAACTGTGATAGCAGATTCCACCATGGAAGCAGAATATATAGCTGCATCAGAGGCTGCAAAGGAAGCATTCTGGTACAAGAAGTTTGCTGCAGAAATTGGAGTAATGCCATCAGATGCCATTCCTCTTTACTGCGACAACAATGGCGCCATAGCCCTTGCTAAGGAGCCGAGGTCTCACCAGAAGTCCAAGCACATTGAGCGGCGATATCATCTCATCCGCGATTACCTTGAGAAAGGTTACGTTGAGGTCAGAGAGTCAACTCCGCAGATAATGTGGCAGACCCACTTACAAAGCCGTTGGGACAACAGAAGATCGAAGCCCACCTTGAGAAGATGGGACTTAGACTTGTAGCCAATTGGCTTTAGGACAAGTGGGAGATTGTTAGATATATGTGCCCTAGAAGCCAGAATTGGCTGACACTTGTAATACACTTCTAGGGGCAAAATTATAATTTTGACTATAATTAATAAAATGGGTTATTTTCTATCACACCTGTGTATTTAGTGTCTGTGATACATCCTTTGAGTTAATGGTAATGATAATTCATATTTTCAAGAGTTGAAAATTTAAGACATGAATAATCATTATTAACTCATAAACAGCTCCCGACCATAGGATCATCACGAGGATGGTGATTGATCCGGAAGGTTGGTGTACGATCGCTTCTCTTTAGTAGATGAGTCTTGAGTCTACGGTGTGGAGACACCGGAGCGAGAAGTACAGGTACTCGTTAGAGAACGAGGGCACTGAGCGTGACCACCTCGAGTAGTCATTAGGAAGTCTACCTTCTCGTCAATGACTGACTCGATGCTGCAGTAGTGTGTCTGGTTCTTTGACCTGAGATGCATCGGCAGTTCACCTTGAGGGTGTTATAGTTTGACTACACCATTACTCGGTCTCCTAGCCATATGGAACCCTGAGGTGTATGTTGGCTATAGCATGTTCATTGTAGGAACTGGATTGCATCAAGATGGGATCTATCTACCTCGGTGGTAGAGGAGCAGCCCTATGATAATCATGAGAATCAAGTCCTGAAGCCCATGGCCATGGCAGAGTGAAATAATAGAAAGAGTTTCTATTTAGATTTTCACATTGGACTCGAATCGAATGATTATATCATATGACAGAGACTAGGGTTTGACGAGTTTACCTTAACCCTAATCTGATCGGGGCTCAAGATAGAAGAACTTAATCACACAGGTAGCTGCACCAAGAGGTTCGCATTCAGCTCTGATGGGTTGCCACCATATACTGCTAGGTGTCACTGGTGGATTTTGGGAGCAATTAGAATGATTTAGATGATCGATCATTCTAGCTGTTCGAATCAGAAGAGTTCTGATCCATCGAAAGGAGTTTCGATGATGTCTATGATAGAGATCATGACATATCCCATTACCATACAGAACTGAACCTAACTGGGTCACACAAACAAGGGTTTGAATCTGGTGATCATCAATTGAACTGATCTAGTTCAATTGATCTGAATGAGATTCAATTAGGTTCAAGGAAATCGTGCTAGCACTCGATTGAACCTAACGTTCTTCTTTTACTATCACAAATAAGTTGTCCTGACTGAGCCAAAGGAGTTTGTGCTCAATCAGAGGCCTTCATATGGTCTAACTGGAGGTTGTCCAAGTTAGAGAAGGTTGTCTTATTTTATAAGACATGACCTGCCATTTTTGGTCACCTGCCATTTTTGGTCCTTTGACTTTGGTCAAAAGTTGACCTTTGACTGGTCAAATGTTGACCATAGACACTTTGACTTTTGTCCACGTGTCACGCACCTATTGGAGAACTGGTGGGGGCCTGTCCCCCTGCCAGAACCTGGCAAGGAGGAGGGCGCACGCCACCCTAGGCGTGCGCCCAAGTTGGAGGCGCCTTGGAGTCCTTGTTGGACAAGGACTCCACCTCCCTTTTGGATTCCAATCAGAGTTCTACTAAGAATCCAGTTTGACTGGTCTTAGGCGCCCTCTAAGGAGGAATCCAGGGGTCTCTATTCCAACCAATCAGATTTAGATCTGATTTCACAAAGGGTTGTGATTGGTTGGGAGGAAGAGGAGTTGGATCACGCTTAGTCTATAAATAAGACCCTGCGCCCAACTCAGATTCCAATGCAATTAGAATAGAGATTTCCCATGCCCCAAGGCTGCCTCTCCCCTCTTCCTCCATGCCTAAACTTCTCCTCCTTCTCCTCTCCACGTCCAAAAGAGTTTTGGACTTAGGTTGGTGCGATTCCAGATCAAAAGAAAGGCGATCAAAAGAAGAAGGCTGCACTGCTGCAAAGGACGACTGCTGATCTTCAAAAGGAGTTTTGAAGATCCTCCAGATCAGATCTAGATCTGATTTTTGGAGGCATTATAGAGAAGAAGAGGATCTCTAGATCCAACCTGAGTGGATACCGGTAGAGGCCAGGCACTTGCGTGGCTAGATCCAGAACCTTCCGCTACAATCAGGATCATCTACAGGATAATAGGATTACCCAAATCAGGTAAATTAAATTTAATTTAATTTATCTTATTTTATTTTATTTATTAAAATAATAAGAATCAGATCTGAAACATATCAAGATCTGATTGGGATCAAGAGAAAAATTTTTGAAATATATCTCTTGATCTGATCAGATCTGGACGAACCTGGATCGGGAAATCAGGATTTCCCTTCAAGTAGAGATAAGTAAAAGTTTAATGGATACAAGAGATGAATGAAAGTTTATAATCAGTGAGCATAAGAAATGATTTATGGTTAATGGATAGGAGCAAAGGATTATGATTAGTAAGGATGGGCATATGTATACCATAACCAGTTCATTAGAATTATTCGAACAAAGCTCTTGTTAAAAGGTTCCCACTAAAGTCCAATTTTTTAATTACTAATGTGTAAGCAAGTAAAGTGAGGATCGATACCAATGAACAAGATAGATCAAAGTAAGAAGGATAACAAGTGATGTAAGTTACCTATAATGTGAAAAATAGGTATGAGTTAAATATTTTAGTTTGAATTTATTTAAGTGCAAGTTTAAGTTAGAGGACAAGAATCTAATTTTTAAATGCAATTGCTTGTGATGCTAAGAATTGTTAGAAGTTTTATGTCATGATTAATTCAGTATTTGATTAGTGACCATGAAATGAGCAGGTATGTTTACAATGTTGACAGCTTCTGAAATAAGTAAAGTATGTGTATTCTTATGTTTCTTATTTGAGCTAAGATTACATATATGTATAAAATATATATTGGTATGGTTTAATGAATAGCGATGAATAGAGAGTCAGATGATAATTATTAAGGATTGTGATGCATTAAAAGTTTTAAAATTTATGGGTTCATAATTTATGGGTTCAAGTTAAAAAAATATAAGATGAACTCAGATATTAAAATAATGGGGATATGTGTAATGTGAGTATCACTAAATGAATTATTATATTGTTAAAAATGATTTTACGGTAGTGATTAATTTGGAATGTTAATTGCAGATCATGAATATAATTGAGATATCTCCGAAGATTGTTTTAGCTAAAATTACAAGAGAGTTGGAACTTCTAGATCCAATTTATCGAGTGGAAAAAAGGAAAGGAAGGTATGTAAGAGCATATGTAGAGATAACCATTAATAAAGGGTAGTAATCTTATGAAACTTTTAGATCAATGGGACCTCCAGATATGGAGCAGGAAAAATCAGAAGAGCAAGCAACAGTTTATGCCTAGAATACTTTAAAGCATCATTTTAATTTTGAAGTTCAAGATGTAAATTATGAGGATATGAAAGAGTATAAGCATTTATTCCAAAGAGGAAGATTAAAGTATAATGTTGTAAGTATGGAGCTTCAGCAACTAAGGTGGGATTATGAAAGAGCAAGTGATAGGAGTGGAAGATATCTTGATTAGTATGCAAACCTAAGTCACCAGGTGAGAAGATTAAGAGAAGGACTTCCTCTGGATACAGGATCATCTTCTAAAGAAAATTGAAGTTAGGAGGAAGGGAAAAGTCAACAAAGATATGGTTCAATACTATTTGAATTAAGTCTTTATATATTTGATGAATAGGAATATATTAATTTAAGTCTATTTAAACATTAGCTTATGTTAAAAATTCAAGGTAATATTCATGTATGTGAAAAATAGTATAGTTATGCAGGTTGTTATGAATGATTGGAATTATTTCTAAGAAGGATTGGAATCATGAGTATTTAATATTTTGATTAAACATCAATGATGCAAATAATAAAACTGTAGGTTCTATGGGGAGTAGTATGATTGGTAGCAAACTTAAAAAAGTTGAATAGCTCATGAAATTTCTAAGTAAAGATGTGGATGTGGGATATGTAAGAATCAAGTAATTATTCTTGAAGGAAGCTTATGATATTATGGTAAGAAGAAAACTAAAGTTATGCATGTAAGACTTGCAAGTATGATAAGTTAAATTAGGGATGCTTTAGAATTCAAAAGAATGAATGTTAAGATAATCAAGATGATCTGAAATTCGAAGAGAATTTAGAGTTGAAAGTATAAATTTCGAGAATGAAATTTATTTTAAGGGGGGTGAAAATGTAATATCTCAAACCAGAAAAATAATAAATTAAAAGATTTGTGTTCAGGTATGTGTGGTATGGTAATTCATTTATGGTATATTTGAGCACAACTTGTAATTATTTACCATTGCAAGTTCTAAAAGTTTTCTAAGTCTGAAATTAGCATCTATAAGAAGGGCTATATAAAATACATATCTTCTTGAAATCAAAATTGACGGTAATTGATCCTTAGGTGTTGATGAGTTACAAAGTGATTTTTAATGAATTTTAAGATCCTTTAACATATTCCTTCTAAAGAAAGAAAGTTTTAAAAATATTGAGTTTAAAAAATTTTGAACTAGAACCCAAGTTTTGATATCTTATTCTTAAGGATTTTAATTTTTTTGATATTTTTATTGATTCCAAATAGGGGGTATTTTTTTATTTATATTTATGTTTTAATATTAATGGAGAGTAAAATAAATGAGGACATTAATAAGAACAGTATTAAGCAAGCCACTTAGAATGCATAAAGCTTTGAAAAGAGTATCAAAATAAAGTTTCTATCAAAATCCAAGGGATGGGGTCGATACTTGTCTATGAGGTATCGACACTGTCTCAAAAAAATAGAGAGGATGTTTTCATAAAGTTCTGTGGTAGCACTAAATGGGGTCGACCTGTGCCTGAAAGGTGTTGACATTTTTGTGGGATGAGGCTGACTTAGAGGTCGATCTGCTGGAAAAAGGGACAACCTAGGGGATGACCTATGTGTGGGTGTCGACACATATTTCAAAGGTATCGATCCCAATCACGAAAAATCCTAGAAGCAAGTTTTAATCGAGAGGGTTTTGAGTTATGTTTTTAAATTAATTCTTCAACGAATGAATGAGCAGCTTGAGGATATTAACTAATAGCTAGAAAATCATCTGAATAACACCTGTTAAGTAAAGAATTGGGTGGATTCTTGTTAGAGTAACATCTAGCAAATTATCTTTAGTTTATGTTTTTCCAAACCTTAGAACCACCGATTCCTTAGCTGCTATTTAGTTCCTAAATTCTTCAAAATGAATAAAGAGGGAAAGAGGTTGGGGAAAGGTGGTGTTCTCAGCCAGACTTCAAGAAAAATTAAGCTAGAAAAAGAAGTTTTGGAAATTGCCAAATTTGAGGAAAGAAAGAAGCGATCGCCATAGTAGTAGAATTTTTAATCCTTTAAGGTAAGGACTTTAAACTCTAGATTAGGTATGAATTAAGTTTTGAGTAATTTCTTATAGTTTTAATATTTTAGTAGGTCAAACTATAAGTTTAAGCTTAAATTTAAAGGGGAATTGTTTCTACTTATGTATTTCCGGTGAATTTCTGAAATATTCAACAAATAAGATTGATGATTATAATTAGTTGAATGTAGAGAAAGTTATAAATAGAAGTTTTAGATGAATTATTAGAAAATCCTTATGTTTATATTGAGGTTTGGCTAATCCTAAGTTAAAGCAAACAAGATAAAGTGAAAATAAAATAAGAGGAGCTAAGGAATAAGAGTAAAAGTAAAGCATACAAGATGATGTTCCTAAATCATATGGTTAGTACTGAAAAGTATGAAACAGTTAAATTATTGGAGATCTTGAAGCTTAGGTTGGGATTTAGCTAATCCTAAGCAGAGTAAAATAGAGTAGAAT
Source organism: Cocos nucifera (assembly GCA_006176705.1). NCBI lineage: Eukaryota > Viridiplantae > Streptophyta > Magnoliopsida > Arecales > Arecaceae > Cocos > Cocos nucifera. The sequence continues at coordinate 227,167 of QRFJ01000634.1, forward strand.
CAAGTAAGAGTTTGAAAGCAAAGTAGATGTAGCTTTGATCTTGAATCATATGATATGAGTTTTAATCAATGTTTATTGATGATATAGGAAATGAAGAGTTAGAAAAGTACTTAAGTAAGCCATTTAGCTAGTAGCCAGTTGAGATGAGTAGATTTTCTTATCTAGCTTTGGTATTCTTTTTCTTATATATAGTTCTATTCATTTTCATAAATATGAAATAGAAATATTTATAAATATTTTGATACTTAGCTTATCTTTTGTTTGAAATTTATTTAAATCAGCCTATCAGTATTCGCAAGTTTATTTTGTATCAGCTTTTGAAAGAATACATAGCACCGTATGTCATACAATATGTAGTAACCGACACCTCCTTGTGATTAAGTTCAGCAGGGTTCAGCAGTAAATCAGAATGATTAGTAAAGGTCAATAGTGTATCAATTTGCCTAGTGGGGCTTGGCTTTTGGCAGTTTAATTCAGCAATATTCATGTTACAAGTTGTCTACCTATGGTAGGGGTGCGCTAGGGGTAGTCGACCGTAGTGAGCAGCATTATTTTCAAAAACATGGTTTATAACAATTTAGCAAAGTTTGCAACTCAGCAGATTTTGTTTTGGTTCATCAAATTTTTTTAGCTCAATATATATGTTTTAGCTTACTGAACCTTTCTTTTAGTGGATGTGATTTACATTACAAATTTATCCAAATTTAAGATACAATTATTTGAAAGTATTTCAATATTATAAGTCATATATCGTGATAATAAGTATTACAGCTATGTCTTCCTATTTTTCATTGTTAGATTATTTATCTACTCACTGAGACTTCTTAAGTCTCATCTCTTGCTCTTTCTAATTGCAGCTTTGAAGTAGCTTAGCTTGGAGGTATATTACCAACTTGTGTATCAGCACCTTTTGTGAAGGAAATATTTTTGTGATAATGGCTTATAAAAGAAATATATTTTATGATGTATTATGTAGTTGAGTTAGTTAAGCCAAAAACTATTATATATATATATTATAGTTTGTTTTAGAAAGGCATATATTAAAGGATGGTTTAATTAATAGAATGTATGGGTAAAGTATAGTTTTATAATTTGAAACCCATTATATGAATTGTTGAGCTAAGTTAAGGTATTGGTTTAGCAAGTTAAGAATATTTAAACCAAAATACTTGTGATGCAGATTTATAGGATTGATCAGCTTAATTGAAAGTAGATTATTCAATGATGTTACAATTCAGCTTAGCTATAGTTTAGAAATCCCTTTAACCTTTAGATAATAGTGGGGTGTGGCACCATCACTCGTAGCTAGTTAGGGGTGAGATGTTACACGTGCCGTGCTAGAGCTAGCTCGATTCTTGGATAGGTCAGCTTGAATTTTTTGAGTTGATTTTTTTTGTACCGAACTTCTTTAAAAAATTGTTTTGCTTGACTTAATTAATCTCCAATCAAATATGGAGTCTTTCAAATGGCCATTTTCTTCTACAAAAAAATTCTTTGGCATACATTAAAAAATATTGATATAAAAATTATGTTCCAATATTTGATAATTATCAAAATCATTTCTGAGGACAATATATTTTTTTTTTGCTTCTTTTTCTTTTTTTTTAATTATCCTTTTTAGACATCTATGAGAAGTTAGTGACTGGTAGCATCCTAATCATTGCTGTAGGAAGAAGGGAATGGCGTGGAGCGCAAGCCGAGCTTGTCAGGATTGATTTCTCCCTTTTGGAGCTCGTTTTCACCTAGAACCCACGGTCTCTTGCTTGTTTTCTTCTCCATAGATGAAGCCCTTTACACTTTTCAGGGCCATGATGCGGTCTTCCTCGGAGTCTGTGAGTTTTAGTTCAAATTTTTTCTTTTATTATCCGATATAATTGAATTTTTCTTGTTCCCTCCCTCTGTAGGTTTTTTCTTTGACAATCTATTTGAAATCCATCATCACTAGCCACTAAATTACAATTTGTTTTTAAACATAACCTATGTTAGGGAATTTGGTTGGGCCATGATGAAAAACAGAATCTGATGCTATGCATAAATTGCTTGCTTGTGCATGCTTATTTGATTTTGAAATTCCAAATCTTTAATTGTTCTATGATTTTATTGGTTTTGAAATTCCAAATCTTTAAGCATCATCTTTTTCAAATCATGGTACCATGCCACATACCATCAACATTAACCTCTGAATACATAGCATTTGGGATGCTCTATGTGAACAGCAGGTCCTCTTAGAGAGAGGAGAAGAGGATTTTGGCGCGGAGGAGGAGTGGGGTGTTAGGAGCTTTCAAAGTTACCTAGTAGGACAAAAACTGGATGTTTTTAATTCGTATTTGGTAATACATATCTGATTAAAGAAGGAATATGGAAAGGAATGGGCAACAAGTCCTGTCCTTTTTTTCATTATGGCTGTATTGTCTTGCTTTCATTATTCATTATTGTCGCACCCTGACTCAGAATTTTCGAGCCAAAAATCCTGGTAACCATCGCACACTCATAGAAAACTCTTTTCATAAGCATGAAAGGCATTTCATCATGCTATCATAAAGCAACAATAGAATAATTTTAATCAAATTATTAAATTAAAAATTTAACTATTTAAAATCTAATTTCAACATCTCATAAAATTTAATAATATTCAAAAGATCTTACATCAGCTTCAATAAAATTTCTTTCTAAAATAAAAGTATTGATGTTTTGCTTCTAATCATCTTGTCTGTCTCTAATCACTCTCCCATACATACTTTTGTATCATCTTATTTCTCAAGATTTATAAAAATAATAAAATAGGAATAATGAGCTAGACAGCCCAGTAAGCAACGATCACTTTAATTAGATTTCATCAGGCAAATAAAATAAATCATCACTTATAGAAAATAAAAATATAAAGTTCATCAGTTTTGAAATCAATTTCTATTATGCAGTATTTTCAAATTATTATTATGTCAAATTTAATCTTTTTAAGCTTCTTTCAAAAATTTAATTTTCTTTCAAATTATCAAATTCTTATCAGTCATTCTTATCAATCATTCTCGTCATTCTTATCAATCATTCTCATCGCCATGAGCTATGACCATATTATCCCTGTGGCAGGATCATAACACTGCATATCATCTTGCGGTGAGCTCCAAATCATCTGGTAGCAAAGTCCTTCGGAACTGCTAGTCTGCTGGTAGTTAGTCACTAGTCTGCTGGTAATATAAATTCTTAAGACTAAATCTTTGCCAACATATTAGCCCCCATTGATGGGATCCTCTACATAGTCAGGCTGGGAGTTCAATTCATCTTAAATCATAATTTTTTTTATAATTTATATTTCTTATTTTAATTCGATAAAAATGCATATAATCATGTGGCATCGAAATCAATTAAGTATGATATATAATAAGGTCAATACTTTCAATCATGCTTCATCATAACATTTCAAAAATAAGATATTTTCAATAACAAAATATCATTCATCAAATTCATGCATCATTTCATAAATCACGTCAAAAAAAAATATTATAAATTACTGATAAATCTAGAAAAAGTAAAATATTACATATCTCATATGCATTCCAATAAACCCATATCATTCTTGTAATTTCTTTCCAAAATCTTCTGTTCATAGGTCATGTCGCAGCACCCCACTATCAGATATCTATAATCCTATAGAGGATTAATTTCAATAATTAGAAAGTATACTACTAATCTAAAAAGATAAGTTGATGGTAGTCACATCTAACGGTCTTGATCAGTCTGGTCATCCTAACTTCATCAATCAAGATTAGACTAAGAGATAGATGATTCAAAGTCTATTTATCTAGATCAAATTAGATTCAAAGTGGTAGGATCAAGAATCTTTTATTAAGTTCACAAATCAAGTAGAGATAGAAGTCCACAGGAGAGAGAAACTATGAAGATGAATCAAAACTAATCAAATGATATGATTCAATAATCCGATCAATTAAATCAAGATAGTTTAAATCAAATTATGATGAAATTATCCCATAGATAATTCAATAAAATTATGAGTGATAAAATCTAATGATGTCTAACCTGATCAAGGTGGGTGCCGGTAAGCCATTCGACAATCATAAATCATGATCCTTTCACTAGGATCATTCAAATTTATCATCAATCTTTTCAAAGATCTAAAAAATCTTAGAAGAGAGAAATTACAAAGAAACAAGCAATCTAGAGAGAGAATTTTAGAGAGAAAATTCTAAAGAGAGAAAGTAAAGAGAGAAAGTTGGGAGGGAAAGAGAGAGGAGAGAAAAAATCTTCTTCTTTCTTTTCTTTTTCTTTTCTTACTTTTTGTTTTAATAAAAAATCCAATGATCATATTTAAGAGAGAAAATAGGAGAGAGGAGATAGAGAGAAAATAAATCTTTTAGAGTGAGAAAGTGGGATTCAAACTCAAAGGAGGGAGAGAGGAAAGAGAGAGACAATCTCTCTCTTATTTTCTCTTTTTTTCTTCTTTCTTTTTCTTTTTTCCTTTTCTTTTTCTTTCTTTTTCTTCTTTTTTTTTCTTCTTCTTCCCGGGGTGCCATTTGGAGGAATAGGGGACCGTGAGGTCCCCCCCTTCTTTCTTGGACTGGAGGCGATGGCTGCCAAGGCTGTGACAAGCAGCCTGATGAACCCATACCGACAGTCAGCGGTGACTGTCGGCATCGAAAAATCAAGAAAAAAAGGGCAGAATGGGGAATTTTCAAAATTGATTTCTCCAGCGAAGTTGATGATCGGTGGTGGTGTCAATCACAATAGAAAGGAAGAGAAAAGAAAGGAGAAGGAAAAGCCACTCTTACCTTGGTCTCTAGTGACTATTTCAACCCGATTTTTGGTGAACACAATGAAGGTCTTCCATAAAGAAAATCTAGCGATCCTCATCATTTGGACCTCGAATTTTGGTTGGAGAAAAGAGGGAAGACATCTTCCCTTTAAATAGATTCGGTGGGGAGGAGTTTCACTCCTCCCCGTGGTGGATTTTGACTCCACTTTGGAGTCGGTCGGGACGAAGAAGAAGACTCCCTACGGGAGTCTTCTAATCTTTTTTTTTTTTTTTTTTAGTTTGGTGCTTTAAGATCCATGCTCGAGGGTTAGGGTTAAGTGGGTTGAGTCTAATTTGGGCGGGGTATTACAATTATAGTAGATGGGAAGAGGTAATAATACCTTTTTATAGTAATTTTTTTAGAACTTATTAATTGTAACTTTATTTGCTTAAGTATCATTTATCATAATAATATTATTTATTAAGCTTATTAATTTTTGTAGTTTGAATTTGTTGAGAGATAAATTCTTGGTCATAACTTTATCCACTTAGGTATCATTTTGTTGGTTAGGTTGCAAGTATGCATTATTGGCCGGCCATGGTACACAAAAATTTAAGGTCCCGTCAATTTAATGTCTTCAATGAGTTCTCAAAGCAATTGAAGGGAGATGCTAAAAGGTCTTGTCAACTTTGCCATTTCGAACTTTCTTTTATATAAGTTATAGAAGTAGCTCTTGTCAAAGGTTCAATGACTTTGTTGTTTTAAGAAAAACATGCTTAAAATAAATCAATCATATTTTTTAAAAGCTTTAATTCATTTTTCTATCAATATTCATTGTTTTTCAAAGATATAGTCGTTCTTTATAAACAATTTAATCAATTTTACATATTTGTCTTGATAATCATTTAGGTGATGAGTGTCCATATTTTTAATATTCCAAAACAAGCTTTAATAGCTTGTTTATATTTATTTGTTATTGTTTGATGAGTCTTTATAAAAATTAGTCTTCCAATGCAATATTTTCCTAAATGACCTTTTGCACCAAGTTTTTCTTAGTTGTTCAGTTGCACTCATATGCTGACGGGGAAGCCAGAATGTGTTGATGCCTAGACAAATAAAGTTATTGCGAGTCATGAATTTATTTTATTTTAATATATTACTTATTATTTTAAAATTGTTATATTTATTATACTTGTAGGAGTCTTGTGCATTGATATTTTTAGTCAAGTATGGTGATTGTTGGTGCAGAAAATGGATTGCTGCCAGAGATTGCTGGAGGTGGAGTTTAGAATATTGTCAATGGACCTGCAAGACAAAGTTCTGGTTGGAGGTGGCTTCAACGTGGATCCTCCAATGATCAAGTTAGTAATCTGGCCAACAAAAATGGAGTATACAAGAGATTTCTAATGGAGCGAGTGCTTAGAGAAGAAAATGTATTTAGAGAGATTTATTTATAGATGGAGCCTATAATAGATTGATGGTGATAGCCGTAACCGAATGTCAGTAGATCGTTCGAGCCACTTAGAGTTTGTTATGGAGAGTGAGCTATCATTTGTCGGTATCTACTGGTGGTTGGTTATTATCTATCGAAGTTCAAACAAGAGGTCAGATACTTCTGAGCTTGTTCATTGGTCGATTGACCTATGGATATGCTGTTGGAGCTTAAGATCAGATGAACTAAACTTAGGGATTAGTCTCTAGACTAGTAGTAATGAACTTGTGGATCAGATTCTTAACTTGGACTATAGCAGGACTACTTTGACTATTCTCGAAAGTTCGGCGATCTTCGAGGTCGGCCAGTGATAGAAGTTGGCATCTTGATCTGAAGCTACATTGTAGAAGTCGAGGTTGGAAGGAGATGACTAAGGGGGAGGTAGTTACATGTACTAACTCAAGGTCGGCCAAGCTTGGGAGTTAAAATAATGTCGAATCCCTTAATTGAAACTGTGATGAAGTTGCCTTAGTTATTTTGATGAAGTTTGACAAATACTCAAGCTTGGCTAATGGTAAGGGTTGGATCAAGCTGAATTTTAATATTGTGGAGCGACTGTTGCCTATCCCAAATTGAAGATCAGAGTCAAACACTTATAGAATCTCCATGCTAAAGCTTATCGAGCCAAAGTTTGAGATCAGGTTTTAGTGGGATTTGCTAATGTGATGACACTACTGCCAAGTCTGAATCCAAAGATCAGAGTAAGAATGCTTGGCTGCCACACAAGTTTAGATATCAACCAGAAGTTATGGTCATTTCTAGGATGAGATGCCCTTGATTGAAATTCTGAGCTAGTCGAATTTAGAGGGGACCTATCTTTTGATACTCACCTAGGCTAGGAGACTAACTTGATTGAACCTCATATTGGATTGTATCTTAAACCTAGATGGCACTCTAAGAGGATCAACGAGGTTCGACTTTACCAGACTCTGACGGAAGCTATTTTAGCCGCAACACTTGTCCCTCTACTCCCATATTCGAAGCTCGGACATAGGAACTATTATCATTTGCAATCGCCAAAGTCCTATTTCACTTTTCTGCCTTCAGGATGTGATATTTTTTGGACTATTTGAACTGATGTAGAAGCTTCTTTATTGCAAAATGATCTAAGATGACCTTAAATTCTAAAATTCTTCTTAGTGCAGAGCTTGATCGTACGGCATAATAATTATTCCATCTGACTCTTGCAACTATAATGAATAGCTGGAGATGCGAAAGGTCAGGATTAATCCAGGGCGATTAGCAATCATAATAGCTTGGAGCATCTCTGGCTATTTAAACTTTCTTCTTCTCTTTCCTTTCTATTCTGGTTTGCTTCTTCTCCAATTTTCCTCCTGCTATCATCTTTGTCGAGTCCGACTGCTCTTTTCTTCGTGCATTTCTTAACCACCATCACCCTTCCACCATCTATTACTCACTACTCTAACTGCGTCACCAAGCTCTTTGCATCTTTTAGGTTAGTATTCTAACCCTCCTTTTAGTTTTCATGCCTTCTTTATGATTTTAGGAGTCTTTTAGAGTTCATCTATTCTTCCTTTAATTTTTGAAGATTTTTCTTCATGAATTTTTTTGATTTTTAGTAGGTTTTACCTCATTTCTTTTGATCCAAAATGTCCTCTCAAGATTCTAAATTTTTCTAGTCTTATCCTTCTAAAAACTTGTCTGAACCGAACCTTCTGAATTTTAGAACCATGGTTAATTCTGGCCTTAAAGATGAAACCAGGCCGACCTTAAACCCTAGGACCATCACTTCCATCCTTACTTCTGAAGACCTCACATTCGTTCGACCTGGTTTGCAGTTCCTACCACTTCAAACCTTGTTGCCATGGCTTCAAAGGTTGGAAGGGATCTACCTGCTTTGAATACTTTCGTTGAAGTTACCATTCCAATGCTTGCTACCAAGAAGAAGAAGAAAGCTGAAGAGAAAAGAAAATCAGCCATTGCCAAGAAACTCCGAAAGTGGAAGGAGGTCAGGGAGCTGCGTACTAATAACATCGATCGGGAGAAGGTCACACTCAACAGCTAGAGGATGGTTTGGTCTCTCATGAAAGGGTGTATGTTGCCAGCCGAGATTGAGAAAATCCACCAGATGAACTTCAAAGATCACAAGAGGGAGTCATTTGCATCTTTCTTCGATGTAACCATCTTGCCATTCTTCAAAAAATATATATATTTTCTTAAATAGTAAGACTAATTTATTGCCTATAGCTAGGTCATTTTCTATTCACTAGCATTGAGTCGATTGGCAGCCACGAGGCTGAGGTTTTCAAGGCTCTAAAGGAGGCCGAAGCAGCCAAGGCCAATGTTTTCAAGAGCAAAGCTAAGGTTGAGCATCTTAAGGAGGCACTTCAAGAGGTGGAAAGAACCTCAAAAGAAATAAAGATTGATTTGGCCTTAGAGACTAAGAAGAGAAAAAAGGTAGAGGCCAAAATTGAAAAGATTACAAAGGATGGAGAGAAGAAGATGGCGGAGGCTAAACTGACAGCCATGGAAGAATTTAAAGTCTTCAAAGAACTCAAGAACATCAAAGTCCAATTTGTTAGGGAGGCTTATGATGTTGGTTTCAACAATTGCCAGCAAAATATTTTGGAGAAGTACCCTAAAATGGATCTTGACTTCTTGAAGGAGGAGTTAGAAGATGATGCCGACCCTTCTCAAACCAAAATCAATCCCTTTACTATCAGTTCTTCTATCGCTGATCCTTCTACTGCCAGTCCTTTGGCTAATGTTTAGGAGCCTACCAAGGTACCTGCATTTTATAGAGACTGATCCGAGCTCCTCCATCGCTTCTCAGCTTGAATCGAGCCCTTATGCTGTCCCCCAATTTGAGGTCGAGGAAAACTCTTAATTATACATTTTGTTCTTTTTCTTTTTTCACATTTACTTAGAATCTTTTGAGTAATGAAATCAAAACTTCTCATATCTTTATATGTTATGGTCTACATATGAAACAGAATATGATTTGTAAATATTATCATCAGGCTTAATCATGGACTGAAGCTACTCCCCTATTGTGAGCCATTCCCCTTAAAGACCAAATGTAAATCTTGAAGAAAGAGGTATGTCTGACTAATAAAAAGTTAAAAATAAACCAAGAAGGAGCTTCAAAAATCAAAGGATAAACTAAAAACATCTTCCATTGAAATCAATCATTTGCACCAAGCCATAAAGCATGATTATAAGGAATATTCTTCAAAGAGGAGCCAATTATCTGACAAACTTTGATGAATACCAGAGCTTGCTAGCCAAAGGTTGTGGTCTTTGATTGCCAAGATAAGTTTCTTTGAAGCCGATCTTCAAAATGCTGAGAAGAAGATCCAACTTCTGGAGAAAAATTTAGACTAGTCCCAAAAATAAGAGGAATATGGCTTGGAGTGCTCCAAAAGATTCACTGATCTTCAAAATCAGTTATGCACGGCTAAGGAACAATATGATAAATATAGGTTAGGCAGATGTAAGAAGATTTTTGACCTCTAGCGGTAGCTTCGGATTGCTAAAGAAGAAATAGCTCGACTTATGAAAGAAATTGCAAATAATGTTCGAGCTGATTCAAGGAGAGACTCAGACAAGCTTGCTTTGATCAAGAATAATCTCACAAACCTTACCAAAACTTACAAGAAGAATAAGTCCAAGCTTCTTCAACTTAAGATTTAGATAAAATATTAGGAAAATGCTATCAAGGATATTGAATTTGAGTCCGCTATGCTTTGAATAAAGCTAAGAGAGTTGTAGGATGATGCCACGAGAGCTCAGGATTTACTTAAGGAGTGCATGGCAGAAAAGGAGAAATACAGAAACCAGATAAGAGATCTAAAGAACTCGTTAATGTTGGCCAGGGTTGGTATTTGCAAGTTCTAATAGGACTTTATTTTCTCTCCCTTTTTTTTTGTAACCGATCTTGACGACCTTTGTAATAGACCTTATTTAATAAAATGATCTTTCTTTGCATTATCCTTCTTTGTTGTATCTCAATTTGATGTTTGCTAAACACCTTGCTATTATTTTGTGTTTCTTCACTCAATCTTTCTTAGATCTGTCCCCCTTGTTTAGGAACAAGGATCTTCCAAACTTGCTTAGGAATAAATTTAAGATAAGGTTAACCTCCTATATAAGAATTGAAGGCCTTCATATCCCTCGTAGAGATCTTTACCCTCGTTAAGATAAAGTTAATCTTCTGTTTAAGAATCGAAGGCATTCATATCTCTTGTAAGAATTTTCACCCTCGTTAAGATGAGGTTAACTTCATATTTAAGAATTGGAGTTCTTCCTATCCCTTGTAAGGATCTTCATCCTCATTAAGACAAGGTTAACCTCCTGTTTAAAAACTAGAGGCTTTCAACTTCATTTAAGAATAAAGTTCGGCTTGGTCACTTCCTGCTATAATTGAAATGCACAAAAGATGGGAGTATTAAAATAAATTTTTTTATTAAAATATAGTTATCAATAGTACATTTCTAGATTTTCAAAATTTTAAGGTCGGGGTAGTATAGCTCCTCCAAGCTTCTTTATACGGTAAGTCCCTGATCGAACAATTTTCTCAACTTCATAAGGACCTTCCCAATTTGGGGCAAGTTTGCCTTGATTCTGTGGTTGTGATACTTCTGCTCGACGTAGCACTAAGTCTTCAATCTTGAACATTTTACTTTTGATTTTAGATTTATAGTATTAGACTACCTTCTGCTTACATACAGGCCACCATTTGAACTTGAGCCTTTTTTCATTTCTCCTCTAATAGATTAAGATTTGCTTTGAGATCCTATGAGTTGCTTTGCTCATTGAAGCTTTCAACTCGGGCTAAAGGAATTTTGAGTTGAACTAGGATAATTGCTTCAATTTTGAATGCCAAAGCAAATAGAGTTTCTCCAGTAGGCAACCTTTGGATGATTTTGTTGGCCTAGAAAACATGGTAGAGTTCACCCACTCATGTTTCTTTTGCTTGCTTATGTCTTGCCTTTATCCCTTATAGCAAATTTTAGTTGGTCACCTCGGCTTCACCATTCGCCTGAGGATATACTAAAAATGTCAAATATTGAGAAATATTTAAACCTTTATAGAATTCAGCAAACTTTGCTCATATGAATTGGTGTCCATTTTTAGTGATCAATGTTTGAGGTAGACCAAAACTATATATAAGGGCTTTTCAAATAAAATTTTGTACTTTTACTTCAGTAATTTTTGTCGGAGGTTCAATCTCAATCCACTTGGTGAAGTAATCCGCTGTCACTAAGAGAAATTTTTGCTATCTAGATGCCATGAAAAATGGCCCTAGTATATCCATTTTCTATTGTGCAAATGGCCAAGGGGCACTAAAAAGTGTAAGTAAGGATGCTGATTGCCATTGGATATTGACATTTCTTTGACATCGATCATATTTTTTGACATAATTGACTACATTCTGGTGCATGGTCAGTCAGTAATACCCTTGTCGAAGTAACTTATAAGATAATGACCTTATGAAAAAATCGGATCTAGGGTTCAGGGCTAGATCTTAAATTTTTTTCAAGATCAGATAGCGAAAGACTAAAATAAATCAAAATTTATTTATAAAAAGCTGAGAACCCCTAGATCTAAGATCTTATTACATGATTATAGCATGAGATTAAATCAAAAATTAGAAACATAAGAAAGAAGAACATGTTGATCATATCAACGTGCATCTACACTACATCTAATGCAGGTACATAATAACAAATTAAATCTATATTATCTATGCAAGTTAGACATTCTAACTTATTGATTTGGGCTTAAGGATGATGCTCCAAGCCATACACATGTCCGACCTCTAAAAGATGTCCACATGAGCCCATAAACCCCGATCAAAAGTCCTATGTAGGAAATCAGTACAGTATGTTAGTACTATACTGATCCTTCTTTGATAGTCGATTCGGTGCTTCCTTCTTCTAGATTTGGACTTCTCAAAAGATTAGAAGAAAGAGAAGAGACTTTAGATTTGAGACACTCTCAAAAAATCTTAAAAGAAGGAGGAGAAGAGAAGAACCAAGCAACCCTAGAAAAAGATCCTCTTTTTCTTCTTTGTTCTCTCACCTAGACACCTAGATTAGTGTCTATGAAAACCCCATGCCCAAAAGGTCTCTCACCCTAATTTTCACATGCATAAAAGCTCTCTCTAAGGTCTTAAATATACCCAAAAATCAATTCAAAATTCATCCTATATAATGAGATATAGAGGAGTCCTTATTGGGTCAAATTCTTAGACTAGGAAAGAACAAAAATGGCAACTAGTTGGGGCACCCAACACTTGGGCGCCCCCTCCTTTATTTTTTTTTAGCATGGACCACCTGAGAAAGGTGCACAAAAATTCTTCTTTTGCCCTCAATAAATCAAAGAGAAAATAGGGAGAATGGGTGGCATGCATGGGAGGAGTTTTAGTTTCTTAAAACTCTATCCAAAGAAAAATTCAAATCAAATTCAAACTTCCTTCTTTGACTGGATCCACAACTAATTAAAATAAAAGAGAGAGGGGAATCGAGGGGTGCATGAGAAGGCCTAGGTGACAGTGATTTTGATGCCAAAAATAAGAGAGAAAGGGCATGGGGGCATGGGTTATAGGTGGCGCAAGCAAGATGGATCCTAGTCTTTATTTTTGGCATGGGTTATAGGTGGTGCAAACCAAATCAAACCAAAAGTAATTCAACCTAATTAAATTAGACTCTATAATCTAATTAAGAACTTAATTAAATCAGATTAAACTAGATTTAATTTTTATTTAATTTTCTAATCAAATTAGAAAATTGGGTTGACCTAAGTCCTAGTTGAATTAGAACTAGTTCTTTCTTGCACTTGGCTTATCTAATAAACTAAATGAACTTGATCCAATCAAGCCCAAACCAAATATAATTAAATCATATTTAATTAAACTTAATCTTAATCTGCTAGCTTAATCAAATTAAGTCAATTAGTAATCGAATTGTTAGTCGATCCTCCTGCAATATTTGCACTAGGTTAAACATCAATCATATTTATCATTTAATCTTAGAACGATTTTCAATCATTGATTAACCATCTGATCGAATCATGAATTCTAATGTGTGTGATCTCATAGATCTAAACCTAAGTCAGTAGCACAGAAATAGATTTCTATATCAATCAAAGTGACTATTTAGTAAAGATACCTAATGGTCGGATAGGCCAAATGTATAGAATAACATCCTTAGAACCCATGTGGATATAGTTTTCATATAATTCATCCCCTTAACCAAAATGCTTGTAGGATACCTCATAGTTAAACTATCAATTCTGATCTAGCTATCCACATTGTATTTCAAAATATCAAATCCATCTGATGGATTATCCTGACCAAGATTTTGCTATAATGAAATATAGTAATACATTCTTCTCCAACTCTTATAGTGGTCAATGCCATCTTGATCACACACTGACTTTTAAGTACTTGACTGTATCCAGAAGCCTTCTGTTACTGAATTAGAAATTTAGTTAGTCCAGTATCAAAGCACAGTGAGTTGCTTGCAAGCCACTGAGGTGATCTTAGGCCTAAGGAATACTTATACCTATATACCATCAGAGACATTATCGATAGTAGAATGCTCTAGAGTTGGTCACATTCAATGATGATGTTGTTGAAAAATATATCCTAAAGTCAATCATCTAAGTGGTAGATGATTAGAATTAGTGTATGAAATATCTAATAATAATAGTTATTTGGCTAGTTCATCATAAAAGTTCTATCTTTTTTAAATGAACTCCTAAATTATGATGAAGTCCTTAGAACCATAATCAATCGATAAAGAAGAATTTATCAAATGGTTCTTAAATTATTCATGATCAAATAATAAGTTATTAACAAGGATGATAACTTTCGAGTATAGATCGCCGTATGCCATATGTGTTGGTTGTCCTCATAACCAAGTGGTATGGAGATACTGATATGGCATCTAGGTGAGATGTAGAAGTACATCTGCACTGAGCATGACCAATGTAGCACTCTACTATCAAGAATAGCTAGCTAAGGCTAATGGATATAACCATCCCTCCGATCTGAGATCACCATGGTGACTTGCAAGCAATTCACTATACTTTGGTGTCGGACTACCTGTATTTCTAATATAGGTTTAAAAGATTTTTAAGTATAGTCAAGTACTTGTAGAGTCAGTGTGTGAGTCAAAATGGGATTGACAACTCTTGATTAACTTCAAGAAGAGAATGACTCGCTATATTTTAATTTAGCAAAACCTAAATCTGGATAATCCTCGTGAGGAGTCATGAGATTTGTAAAATTTTAAAACATAATAGAGATGACTTGTATGAGTGTTGATAGTATACTCAAAGTCGTCTTGAGTATTATTGATTAAAGGGATGAATTATACGATAACCATGGACTAGGATTCTAAGAATGTTACTTTATATACATTTGACCTATCTGAACATCGGGTACCATTGCTAGATTATCATTTTGATTGATACAAAAATTGGTTCCTATGCTACCAGCTTAGGTTCAAATCTATGGGATTACATACATAAGAGATTATAATCTGATCAGATGGTTAATCGATAATTGAGAATCATTCTAAGGTCAAACTATTAATACGATTAATGTTTGACCTAATGCAAGTATTGCAGGAGGATCGATTAGCAATTAGATTGCTAATTGGCTTAATTTGATTGATCGATTAGGCTAAAATCAAGTCTAATTAAATTAAATTCAATTAAAATTAGTTTGAATTTAATTGGATTAAGTCTAATTGATTTATTGGATAAGCTAATTGCAAGGGAGAACAAGTCTTTGTTCGACTAGGACTTGAGTGTGCCTAATTTCTAATTTGATTAAAAATTTAACTAGATTTAAATATAATTTAAATTTAATTAAATTATGCTTCTAATTGGATTAAAATTTTTTATTAGATAGGTTGACTCAAATCTAATTTAAATGAGATTTAAATTGAATTTGACTTAGTCTATATTGGAAATTCCTAGTTAGACTAAGACTCTTCCCTTCACTCTTGCGCCACCTAAGAAAGATCCCACATCCATTATATTTTTAATTCTAGATTATTTTTGTGTTTCTCCATTTCTAAGAGAGGTTCTCCACACCCCCTACTAGGTGTTTATGGAATTTTATTTGACTTGGTCAAATAAAGAAAGTTGTTAAGACTTGGACTCTCTTTGATAGAGTCCCAATTCTCGAAAACACCTCCTTTCCTTATAAAATTTTTTCTTCATACTTTGTTTTCTTTTATAAATTTATTTTTTTTAGTTTTGTACATGATTTTTTGATCTTCACACCAAAAAAATTGATGGGGAGGCATCCAAGAGTTGGATGCCTCCTGAAACTCCTCCCTAGAGTCCATATAAGACTAGGTTTGACCTAGTCTTCCTTATCTAATTGGGGCACCTCTTATAAGATGCTTTTGGATGTAAAAAATTCTAGGAAATTCATGAAAAAACTAGAAGAAAAGGAGGAGAATGCATGGAGGTTTGGGGCACCAGGTTTCTTGGAGAGGTGGTCTTTATCTAGTCATCAAAAGTTGATGTCTTGAAGGGACAAAGGTAAGAGAAGACTATCTTTTCTTGGTATTTTCTTTTAAGTTTTTCCTTCTTGTTCTTTTATGTGATAAAAAATTTAAGAGAGAGAGAGAGGGAGAGGATGTGGGGATGAGTGCTCCAAGATGTTGGTGCATGGTGATCCTTTTTGGACATGATCTGATCATATCCTGATGAGAGAAGAAGAAGAGAAGAAAGGTCTTCTCTTAGGATTTTCTTGAAAACCCTTCTTCTCTCTTTATTTATGGGATTTTTCTATGAAAAAAATTAGAGAATGTTTGATCTGTGTTTACAGCTTCGTGTGGATTATCTGTATAGACCGAATACATATGCGGCTCCAAGCAACAAAGAACTACAATGGAATCAACCATGGAGTTCTCGACCCATGCAAAGGTAAGAGATTTGATCTCTTCTCTCACCCAGATGCGATCTAGGGTTTAGATCTAGAACTATTCTAAATCTAGGGTATTGATTTAATCAACACTAAAATATTTATTTTTAGATTTAAGAATACATTATGATATGTTATAGGTCCTAGATGTAAGGTTTAGTAATTAGATTACATGCTATTATAGATTAAATAGTTTAATCTACATCTTCTGCTGCATTTTATTTCAAAAAAAATTTGAAATTCAAGCAAGAAATCCTGCATATTTTTCATCAATGGTATCAGAGCATTTAGGTTCTATTATAACATGATCATGTTTACATTAAGATAAATCTAAAAATAAAATTTTAAAGATCGCACATACTGATTATAAGATTGTCCTACTGTGAGATTTATCCTTACAGTGGAGAGGTTGTCTTAGTATATCCTGATCTATTTATGAATCATAAATAAATTAGATATGATTTAAATAATTTTATAATTTATTTTTTTTATTTTAAATCTAAAATTAAATAGATGTTAGATCTATTTTAGATTATTTAGATTAGATCTAAATAATATTGGATTGGACATATTGATTATAAGGTTGTCCTGCTGTAAGATTTATCCCTTACAGTGGAGATATTGTCTTAGTATGTGCTGACCTAAATAACCTAAATCATAAATACGTTAGATAAGATCTAAAGTAATTTATAATTTATTTTTAGATTTTAAATCTAAATCTAGATGTTTTATGATCTGATCCATGTGATGTATTTTATGTTTAGATCTAGATCCTCTTGTTGCATATGTTGATATATATATTTTTATTTTGAATCTAGAATGTATATATTACTATAACAAAATAGATTTTTAGCGATTCAAAATTTTCATCACTAACAATCAATTTTCATCGCTAATAATTATTAGCGATGAAATTTTTATCTCTAATTCTTAGTCATAAAAAATGGGATCACAGATAATTATTAATGATAAAAATTTTTTTTCATCACTAATAATAATTGTTTATGATGAAAACTTTTCATCGATAAAAAATTTCTACATTCATCACCTTTTCTACGATAAAATTATTTACGATGGAAATAAATTTTTTTCATCATAAATAATATTTTTATCGATGAAAAATTTTCATCATAGATAAAAAATTATTTATGATAGAAATAATTCCATCGTAGATAATGATTATCTGTGATGGAAAATTTCCATCATAGATAGTTGATTATCTACGATAAAAAATTTTCATCGCAAATAGTTGATTATCAGCGATGGAAATAATTCCATCGTAGATAGTTGATTATCTATGATGAAAATTTTTCATTATAAATAATTACGTCGCAAATAATATTTTTAAAAAATAAAAAAATATTTTTGTATTAATTTTTTTAATTTAAAAAAAATAAAATAAAAAATTCATAAATAAATATCATCATTTCATTCATCCATAAATAAACATAAATAAATGTCATCATTTCATTCATCCATAAATAAATTTTATTTTTCATTACACAAAAATTTAATTACAAAAAAGTAATTTTTGTAAATACAAAATATCCAAAATAAAAATATACAAAAATAAGTAGCCGACCATCAAGCACTAGCAATATCTGGAGGAGAATGGGTCAAAGAAGGAGTAGAGTGCTCAAAAAAGCTCCGACCGATCTGTTGCTGCCTCATCATGTGCATCATCTATTCCATCTGTGCTATCCGCTCAATCATCTACGTCTGAAACAGGTGGTACTCATCAATGTATGCACTAAAATCAGCAGCCTACTGTCGATCCTCAATAGTTTGTCTCTGTATCTCTGCTAGTCGGACATCATAGGCAGCATGGATATCAGCCCTGGATGGACATGAAGATGGAGGAGCTCTAATCCCATGCCCTAGCCCCCTAACATAATAGGGTCTCGTACCAAGCATCCAATCATAGATCTCATCATCTATGGGTACGGTTGAGCCCTCTAGGATAGGTTGAGATCTAATATTTATCATACAATCCTGAAAATTTAATTTATAGCTATTCTAAGTTTGTACTAAAAATCAAAATGCAAATACACAAATAGTTAGAAAAACTTACACAAAGCTCCTAGCTTCCAGTCCAGCCTCCTGACTAATGTTGATGTGTCCGCTGGTAGATATCGATCCTACCAGGAAACTTGCCACTCTCTACATCTCTCTACAATTTGAGAATAATTAATAAAAAAAAATTTAAATAGTTAAAGAGTTAATATATGATAAATAGAAATTACTTATCATCTGCTCCATATAGCGAGCGAATGGCCTCAAATGCCCACAATGCGAGATTGTTTGTCTCGCCCGATTTGCGACATTCTTGGCACATTGATCCTACATAGTTAACATTCAAATTAATCAATAAATAACTAAATTTAAAAATAAATAATATTTAATTAATAAATTCTAAATAAGAAGAAGTTATCTGATATGTCGAATCCTCATACGTGCAACATATGACAGCCTAATCCTCCATAGTGATGCTATCATATGGCCGCTGTCGCGCTGTCTCCACCTCCTGGTCGTGCACTACAGCGTACCAATGGCGATGAATGCGATGCCGATACTCCTTAAAATGTGAGCATAAATGATCATCTATAGCTTGCCATACACGATCATGCTCAAAATCAATAATGTCAAAAATAGCCCACGAATAACAAATATTATAAGAATACAGTGCTAATTAAATATTTAAATAAATATTATTATACCTATAAGTGGCTATAGAAGACCAATCGAAGAGCATCATTGGGGCATAGCTGCGGAAAATGATGCCCAGCTCAGTTTGCCATGGCTCACACCATCTCCTAATAGGTCTGGTATAGCCTAACAGAATCTCGATGCAGAGATGCTGTCCCTCGTGCTCGCATCTCCAATGCTCAAGGGTGAGGTTCTTCGATGGACCTCGCCCTCGCCTCACCATTGAAATAGAATGGTCTGAAAAAATAATGAATAAATTATTAGTATATTAGCCATCTATTAACCTAATAGATAAATTAAAATCAAATTTTATAATATAAAAAATATTAAAATACCACTCGGGTCTACTTGATCACTCAAACCCGCCTCAATCGAATCCCCCTATATAGGATCCTCCGGTGACTCCAATGGTGCAGCAATGGAAATGGGGGAAGGCTCAGGAGTAGGCTGGGAAGTCGAACATCATTGTATCCCTCCTGGTGCCATACCTGCAATCCTTAAAGTATGCATTTAATTAATATACAATCATTTTTGCAGGCATGTATAGGAATATAGCCAAGTCCCAATTCCCGCATATACATTTTTGCTTCAGTATATGATTTCAAAAGTGTCGATCCACTAGGAAGAGCTGCTTTAATCAATGCTAAATTTTAATCAAAAAACTTCTAACTCCATCAGCTTACAGTTTTAATATGAAGTAATTTTATCAAAAACTCTAACTTGAAGTACTTCATACAATTTGGGTAGAGTAGCTCTCGTGCATCCCGAACTTGCTTTGCAAACTGTTCTAAAGTTCCTTCTATCTCATTAATATTGTATTCATGATCAGAACTATCTTGAGATTCACTAGCACTCATGGGTACATTTAAGCTAACACTCTGATGTAAATCATCCAGTAGCGAACTTATACCATCATGTTTGACAGATTTAGCAGTATCAATATCATCTTCGATATCGTCATCATCGTACACAACTTCATTAGGATCACCCTTTCCATGCCATATCTAGCGAGTATACTTCTTATCCATACCAAAATGTAGCAGATGCTCCTCAATAAGTGATATGTGATGATACACCATATTGACACATCTTTTATATGGACACTTTATCCGATTGGCACTATCAGCTTTACACCGTGCAAATTCAATAAAATCTTGAACACCTTTACGATATTCAGGCAAGAACATATCCCTAACATTCATGCAATTTTTGTCGATATCCTTCTGACAATAAAGAATAATGATTCATGAATCCTAACTCAACCAACTCCTTCCTAATAGGTATGGTCCTATCCCTTTCAAAAATGCATCACTTTTATTGTTGCCACAGCTTTGTTCTTTATTCCATATCCAGAAAAAATATCTAGCAGCATCTCCCTACAGTGTTCTCCAAGTACACAATATAGATGGATCATATTTTAACCACATCTAATATGTACTCAGAGAATGAATGAGATAACTATGATGGAGTTTTCTGTAATAGAATATAGAACACGATGACAACAATAAAATATTGATGCATTTTTTAACTACCCAAATTGGGGCATCCAAGAGCTATTCACAGAGTCCATTTTGGGGATCCTATGACTGACTCTTAAATAGGAGTCTAAGGTTACATGATTGCATGCATAATATAATTACCAGATAGGATCCAAGATGGAGATCTGATCTGGATCATGGCCCGAATCTTGGATAGGATCCCAACTCATATCCCTGATTGGAACTTATTGGGGGTAAACCTCGCTCTTGCTAAAGTTCGGTGTAATGCTCAGCCAAATATAATTTATAATTGCAGAAGAGCTTCAATCGTGGATTCCTCCTTCCAAACTTCTCCAGCAGTCAAACTTCTTCTGGACTTCTATATTGACCGAACTCCTTTCAGACTTCTCTATCAGTTGAACTCCTTTCGGACTTCTATATCAGTCGAACTCCTTCTAGACTTCTCCATTAGTCGAACTCCTTTCGGACTTTTCCATCAGTTGAACTTCTTTCAGACTTTTCTATCAGCTAAACTCCTTCCAGACTTCTCCATCGACTAAACTCCTTCTAGACTTCTCCATCGACCAAACTCCTTCCGAACTTCTATATCGATCGAACTCCTTCTGGACTTCTATATCGACCAAACTCCTTTCGGACTTCTCCTTCAGTCGGATTCCTCCATCAGACGAATCCTCCTTTAGATTTCTCCTCTGATAGATCTACTTCCAGATTCTTCCAATGAATCCACTTTTAGATTTTACTAGCAAACTTTCTTCAAGATTTTTCTAGTCGTAGAGCTTCCAAACCCCTTCCGACCGAACTTCCTACAATTGCTCAGAAGGGTCTCCTTGCCTACACGAATCCGATTCTATACACGGCATGGACCAACCCGCACATAGACTACCTTAGGAGAGTTTGAACCTCTCTAAAATTGATATAACTCAAAATTCTTCACCGACTGACGTCTACTCCTCCAAACTCCAACTATTAAATTCCAACGAACTGGCACGTCATGACAACAGATACTACTATCCGTAACAAACTCCATGTGGCTCCAAGCGGCCCACTACCGAATGGTTACGGCTATCGCTCTTAGTTTGTTACAGGCTCCACCTATAAAAGGAACCCTCTAGATATATTTTTATGGAGAGCTCTCTTCTCCTTCGCAAAACTCTACTACTTTCTTTCCTAAGCACTCCATTTCTATTGGCCAAAAGAGCTGACTTAATCGTCGGAGGGTCCTACTAGAGCCACCATCTCCAACTTCGGTCAGGACTTATCTTATAGGTCCCCGACGGTGACCTCATCTCCTCCAGCTCCAGCTCGATTCCAGCATCAACCAGATTCTACACCAACAGAATTGGCACTAGAGGAAGGGCCTGAACCTTCTTAAGCCCTTGTTCTAAAAGAAGTGCCCAGTCGATCTTGATTCTTTTCTTCTTTTAATCCTTCAAGATCTTTTTCTTCTTTTAATCCTTTGAGATCCATCAAGATCCATCTCTATTCAATCTTTTCAGCTTAAAAATACCTCCAAAGAAGACAACCACCCGACGATCCACTGCTTCTGCTGCCAGATTTAAGCTGGATCTATCCATCCCTACTCCATCACCAGCACCTCAACCCCCTCCACCAACGGCCATGGTAGATCTAGAGCAGTTCAACCTACTGATGCAGTAGATTCGAGGCATCACTAAAATGGTGCAGATCATGCAGCAACCCCAGGCGGCAGCTCCATCAGAAAATTCATCATCGGGGTGTCAAGAACTGATCCCGAGGAGGCATACTTGGGTCAGCAAACCCATCACTCTTGGGAAGGAGAAATATAGAGTTGAAGAACCTTGTTCTGACCATGATTCCTCTTCAAAAGAAACCTTCCCTATCTACAGTTGAAAACCTTCAAGGATCTACGATCGAGATGATGTTCTCAATCAAAAATTGCAAGAAATGGATCGATGGATTGAGGAACTCCGCCATGTTGTCCCAGCTCATCATGACGACATCTACACCGATCCCTCCTTCTCTGCTCTAATTATGCAAGAGCCTATCCCGTTGAACTTTAAGCTTCCCCAATTAGAAAGCTACGACAGGACCTCTAACCTGGTCGACCACCTAGAGGCCTTTCGGATCATGATGCTACTCCATGGCACGCCAAATGCAATCTTGTACTGAGCTTTTCCATCTACCTTGAAGGAAGAAGCAAAAAATGGATACTCGACACTGAAGTCGGATACGATCTTTTCTTTTGATCGGATGAGCCATCAATTTATGGCTCATTTTATCAGTAGCCAGCATCCTAGGCGAGGTTTGGACTCCCTCATCAACATCAAGCAGAAAGAGGGAGAGACAATCCGGGCTTATGTCAACCATTTCAATGCTGCTGTCCTTGAGGTCCAGAATCTAGACTAGTCTGTTGCCATGGCCATGCTGAAGGATGGCCTTCAAAAGAATGATCTATTGTTCTCCTTGGACAAGAAGTACCCTCAAAATTTTACCGATCTGCTAGCTCGAGCCGAAGGATATGCCAAGCTAAAAAAGCCTTCAAGTTGAAGGATGAGGAAGCCATGGGAGAGCATCAAGCGGGCAAATCTAGCAAGCCTATAGTTGAAGAAAAGTCGAAAGAAGTTCGACCGTGCTTCCAGGCTCCCTCTGAGTGCAAGCAAGCATGAACTCCTCGAGCTCGTTGTCAAAGAAGCCCTGATAGAATGGAACGAAGAGTTTCCCTCCTAAAAGATTTTACAACTATGCCCTCCTCAATGGTCCAAAAATATAAGTACTGATGGAGATCAAGGAGCAGCTGCCAAGGTCGGAGAGGATGCACACTCATCATGATAAGTACAATCCTAACAAATACTGTCTCTACCATCGTGACCATGATCATGATGTTGAAGAATGTATTCAGCTCTAGGATGAAATTGAGAAGCTCATCAGACGAGATCGGCTTGGTCGATTTTTGCGACATCGATCCGAAGAGAGGATCGACCAAGAGCACTGGCATAGCCAAAACTGCCAAGGAGGGAGAAGCAACAGGGAGATCGGCCACCTTTTGGCATCATCAACATAATTTTTAGGGGACTTCGATGAGAGAAGGCTAGTGAATATGAAGAATCGATGAAGAAATAGAGGACTGAAGAACCCATAGCCTTCACTGAAGTAGATGCATAGGGAGTTCAGTTCTTGCATGACGACATGATTGTAATTGCTTTAAATATTGTAGACTATGATGTACGCCGCATCCTTGTTGATAATGGAAGCTCGATTAATGTTTTGTTTTATGATACTTTTTTCAAAATGTCTATACCTCACAGCTAGCTTGGACCAATGAACTCTCCATTGGTAGGCTTCATTGGCGATGCAGTACCAATTGAAGGTATAATAACTTTGGTTGTGGTGGCAAGGCAATATCCAAGATAGTCTAGGGTGTGAGTGGATTTTTTGGTAGTAAAAGCATCGTTCACTTATAATGCAATCCTCGATCAACCTGGTCTAAATGCACTTCGAATAGTAGTGTCGACATATTACTTAAAAATGAAGTTCTCAATAAGCTATGGGATTGAAGAAGTCAGAGGAGATCAAACCCTGGTGAAGCATTGCTATTCAATTACCTCACAGCGGGGTGAGTGGCTAGATCCTTGTCTAGTTGATGGGTTAAACATCCACGATGATCTGACGGAATAGCGGGGTGAGCATATGGAAGACCTTGTTTTCATCCCACTGAATGATGAGAATAAGGAGCACACGGTGTAGATCGACTCCAACCAAGCAAAAGAAATATGAGAGTAGCTTATTGAATTTCTATGAAGGAACACAGATGTTTTTGCTTGGATCCTCGATGACATGCCCATGATAGATGTAGAGGTCATGGAACATCACCTGGCTGTCGACCCTAAGCATCGATCAATGAAAGAAAAGATGTGCAACCATGCTCCAGAGAGATAGAAAGCAATTGCAGAGGAAGTTGACAAGCTCCTAAAGATCGGATTCATCCAAGAAGTCAACTATCCAAACTAGATCTCCAACGTCATGCTTGTCAAAAAGGTGAATGGCAAGTGAAGAATGTGCATAGAGTTCAAAAAGTTGAACAAAGCCTGCCTAAAAGATAGCTACCCCCTACTTAAGATTGATCAACTAATGGATGCGACCTCAGACCATGAGCTTCTCACCTTAATGGATGTCTTTTTCGACTATAACCAAATTCGGATGGCACCAAAGGACGAGGAGAAGATCGCTTTTATTTCTGACCGTGATCTTTATTATTACAGAGTTATGCCTTTTGGACTCAAAAATGTGGGGGCAACATACCAGCACCTGATCAACAAAATCTTCAAGGAGCAGATCGGCTGCAACATGGAGGTATATATAGATGATATGCTTGTCAAGAGCTGAGCTTCAATAAATCACATTGCCAACCTTGAAAAGACCTTTAGCATCCTTAGGAGATACAAGATGAAGCTAAACCCAACCAAGTGCACCTTTAGTATAACTTTGAAAAAGTTCTTAAGATTCATGGTGTCGAGGTACAAAATCGAAGCAAATTCGAAGAAGATTTAGGTCATTCAAGAGATGACTGTTTCAAAATCAATTAAAGAAGTTCAATGCCTGACTGAAAAGGTGGCAGCTCTGAACTGCTTCATCTCAAGGTCGATCGAGCGATGTATGCCCTTCTTTCGGATCTTAAAGCAGTCGAAGAACTTCTGCTGGACCATTGAATGTCAACAAGTCTTTAAAAAGCTCAAGGACTACCTCTATTTGCCTCCTCTATTAGTAAAGTCCGAACCTAAAGAGGAATTATTTCTATACCTAGCGGTCTCTCCAGTGACCCTTGTAGCAGTCTTAGTCAAAGAGGAGATAAAAGTATAGTGGTCGATCTACTACATGAGCCGAGTCTTGAGGGACATCAAGATCAGGTATACTAAGTTAGAAAAACTAACTTATGCTTTGTTGATTGCAGCCTGGAGGCTCCAATCTTATTTTCAAGGGCACACTATTACTCTCCTTATTGATCAACTAATTAAAATAGTCCTTCATTGGATGGATCCTCTGAAAGAATCACAAAATGGGCAATTAAGCTTACAGTATTTGACATAACTACCAACCTTGGTCATCGATCAAAGCCTAAGTATTGACAGATTTTATAGTTGAATGTACCATCCCGGATGAAGCCGAGCTTAAACAAGATGAAACCAGCATTCCACGATTGTAGTCGAGCTCCTCTGAAGAAAGAGCCGATCTTTTCGAAAATTTTTGGGCCCTATATGTAGATGGCTCATCCAATGCTTTTGGTGCAAGCGTAGGATTGATCTTGGTTAACCCAAAGGAGATCATTTCTGAATATGTGCTGTGCTTTGAATTTTTTATAACTAATAATGGGATTGAATATGAAGCTTTGATTGTTGGGTTAAAAATAGCTAAAGAGTTAGAAATAGATCAACTTCAAGTCTACAGTAATTTCCAACTGATGGTCGGATAGGTTAGTGGTAGTTATGAAGCTTGGGAAGAGAGCATGATAACATATCTTGAGAATGTGAAGAACTTGACTCTGGCCTTCAATAGTTTTAGCATCCAACAAATTCTAAGGATAGAAAATACTAGAGCTGACCTTCTCTCTAAGTTGGCCATTTTAGCCCCATCGAACTGCCCAAGAAAGTATTTTTTGAAGTTCTGAAATGCCTAAGTTTGGAAGAGTCATAGTCTGTTATACAAGTCGAGCATGAGTCAAGCTGGATCGACCCACTAGTTGCTTACCTCAAGGATGGAGCTCTTCCTCGTGACTCAAAAGATGTTCAAAAATTTAGAAATCAAGCCTTTCGGTATGTTTTGTATGAAGGCAAGCTATACAAAAGATCATATTCCCTATCACTCTTGAGATGTCTCTGACCTTCAAAAGCCGACTTCGCATTATGAAAAGTGCATGAAGGAATCTGTGGATGTCATGTAGGGGTCAAATCTTTATCACATAGACTACTTTAGCAGGATTACTATTGGTCAACTTTGTACCATGATTTTATAGAGTATGTCAAAAAATATGACCGTTGTCAGAGAAATGCAAACATTCAAAGGTAGCCAGCTTCCGAACTTGCACCCCTGAGCACCCCGTGGCTATTTGCTCAATAAGGAATGGACATACTCGGACCTTTTCCCATGGCATCTGGACCGCATAAGTTCCTCTAGGTGGCGATAGATTATTTCATAAAATAGGTCGAGGCTGAACCTCTAGCAAAAATCATTGAAGCAAAAGTGCAAGACATCATCTGAAAGTCAATTATCTATAGATTTGGCCTACCTCGGATCCTCATAATAGATAATGGGCAATAGTTTGTCAGAGTAAAATTTGTCAAATTTTGTAAAGATTTAAACATCTCCCACCATTTTACATCAATAGCCCATCCATAGGCAAATGACAAAGCTGAAGTGACCAATAGAATCCTATTGCAAGGCATCAAAGTAAGACTTGAAAGAGTAAGGGGGACTTGGGTGGATGAGCTTTACCACATCCTATGGACATATCGAACTACCCAAAAGCTACCAACTAGAGAAACATCGTTTGCTCTGACTTTCGGAATGGAACTAGTCGTTTCGATAGAGCTCAAGCTATCGTCGGCACAAGTTATAACCTTCAGTGAGCGATATAATTTGTAGGACCTCAGAGCAAACCTCGATCTACTAGAGGAAAAATGAGAAGAAGTCTAAGTTTGGATGGCCGCTTATAAATGAAGAGTGGCCCATTACTATAACTCCAGAGTGAAAGATAAAATATTCAAAGTGGGGGACTTGGTACTTCGATGAGCAACCATTTCACAACCCCAGAACCAAGGGAAGCTCGCTTCTAATTGGAAAGGTCCGTATGAAGTCAAAGAGGTCATCCAGCCTGAAACTTACTACTTGAAGGAGCTCGGAGGTACCGATCTCCCATGCCCATGAAACTCAGAGAACTTATGCATGTATTATCAATAATCTCATTTCAATAAAATCTTCTTATTTTAATATCTTCGATCTTGGTGCAAAACTATGGTGATAGAAAATAGCCTCCCAAACTTTGTCATTAAACGAAGTTAACTTTATTAGAAATGGGAGGAGAACCTCATCCTAATATTGAGTTAAAGCGAAGACTTTGGTTACTTAAGTCGGGATGTGAGGAGAGGCCCCTTCAATGGCCCTTTTGTGCTCTTATAGTCCTATAAGAAATAAGAGAAGAACCTCATCCTAACATTGAGCTAAAGTGAAGACCTCGGTTACATAAGTCGGGATGCAGGGAGAGGCCCCTTCAATGGCCCTTTTATGTCCCTATAGCCTTATTAGGAATAGGAGGAGAACCTTATCCTAACATTGAGCTAAAGCAAAAACCTTGATTACTTAAGCCGGGATGTGGTGAGAGGCCCCTTCAATGGCCCTTTTGTGCCCCTATAGTCTTATTAGGAATAGGAGAAGGACCTCATCTTAACATGAGCAAAGTCGAAGGCCATGCTAACCTAAGCCGAGGAAAAATGAGAGGAAGGGGGGCCCATCCAGTGGTCCCAAACGAACCCCCAACCTAAAGCAAAGAGAAGGGAGAAATCCTATCACCGATCCCTACATGTATTTCTCCTATAATTACTCAACCATATGAGGCATGAGAAGAAAAATTGCTTCTGGATCTACAAAAAGGACCTCGGATAGGCATCCATAACAACCACTTCATTAGAAGACAATGCAAAAAAAAATAAAGTGAAGAAAGCGAAGCCACGAGCGAGCTTCGAATTCATGCAAAATAAAAATAACAAAAAAGATACTATTTTATTATAAAAATAAGTTTATTATAAGCAAAACATAGGTCGACAAGATCGATTACACTAAAAAAGAAAAGAGAGAAAGAAAAAGGCCACCAAAATTTTAGGAAGGACCAAACTCTTCAAACTTCGGATTGATGGTCATTATCAAAGATTTCTTCAGACGATCGACCTCCTCCTCGAGCTCCCTCTACCTCATCATGTTATCGCAGAATATCCTATCAGCTCCATGGTAGTTCTTTTTTAACTCTCGCAGCCTCCTCCTCAGGACCTCGGACTTGGCCTCTACATCATTGGTAGCCTGATGCTCACAAGTCAACTCAAGCTTCAGCTGCTGCACCTCAGCCTCTCCTACACCTACCGACTCCAAGAGTTTGCCAATGGTCCTCTTTAAGGAGGTGATCTCCTCAGCCTCCCTGCTTGTACTAGCCCGAAAGCCATCATCAAGTCACTACTAGAGTCGGGCTACTTCATCATTGGAAGCATGAAGCTTTTGTTCTAGCTTGGATATCCTGTCACTCCAACCCAATTGATAAGTCTCATATGTGAGCTCAACATCATGTAGCTGCTTTTAAAGTGCAGAGAACCTCATTGACCAGTCCCACTTGAATCGCATCTTGTCAGAGGATGACGGCAAGCTCTCCTCCAAAAGTTGAATCTTCTCCTTCGCCGCCTTGAGTTGAGTCTCAAGAGAGTCGATCTTCACCATCAGCCCCAAGACTTGTCGCTTGTGTTCTTCCAAAATTTGGCCAGCTCTCTCTCGAAGCTCCCCTTTCGAATGCTGAAACTCACAAAGTCCTTCATGTGTAAGTTTCGGAGGCGAGTGACCTCTTTGGTCACCTCCGAAGCATTCTTCCATGAGGCTTGAAGGTCGTCCTCTATCTTCTTCAACCTCTTCTTTAGATGATGGACTTCCTTCCTCAGGTTTTTTATTAAAGATTTCAGGGGAACCCCCTAAGGCAATGGATCGGCGTTAATGGAAGACCGCATTCGAAATATGAAAAATGCTCAAAGGTATAGATAAAAAGAAAATTCACTTTCATTTAATCAAAAATTTTGAGTACAGAGTAAAAAAAATAAAAGAAAGAAAAGTGTACAACTACTCGAGGATCTCAACCTCGAGGGGGATGGCGGCAGATGAAGTTGGAGCACTCTCGACTGCCTCAGGTTCTTGAATTGGCTTAGGTGCCTCCACGGTAGGATCAGACAGACCAAAAATAGGCTCGGTGGGGAAGGGATCAACTATGGTGTCAGAAGGTCCCGCTTCTGTGTCGTCCTCCTCCTCCTCTAGAAATTTGAGGTCGAGCTTGGGGAACCTCCAAGCCACCCTACCTTCATAGAGCTCAAAACCCTAATGAACGCTTGCTGGCCAAATTTGACATTCAGGTTCCTCATTTTAAAAGAGGTCTTGAACTCTTCCACGGCTCAAGCCATCACCTCCAGGATCAACTTCGCCATTCGGGCTTCCAATTTAGTGACCTTATTCTCAGCTTCCTTCTTCTTCTCCTCCTCCAGGGCCAGTGCGGCCTTGAGTCTGACTGAGATGAACTCCTCTTTCCGAAGTATGCTCTGAAAACTCCCAATTTCCACCACTTTCTCGTCTATGAGGCATTCAGCCTCGGTGGCCTTTTCCAAAAGATGACGGATCTCAGCTCGAAGGTCTCCTAGATCTTCTATGGTTTTGCCTCTTGACGGCATGCCCTCTTGATGTAAGCGAGCATTTGGTGACCTGACTACAACAAATGATTGATGTTAAAGAAAAAAAATGAAGAAGAAAAGAGCAGAAGAGAAGAAAAAAAGTCGAGCAATAGAGCAATCATCTTGAGGATGGTTCCGAGAGAACCCCAAATGAGCTACCGGGGATCAAGGTTGGCCATGCGGTCCACCACCTCCGGCATGGTGAACTTATTAGTTAAATTTCAGATGATCTCTGGATCATCGAAGGGGTTTTCTCCTAATTCACCGCAGTCAATGCTTGGTTCACCAGGACGAGCCTTGTGGAGCATCTTTGCAATAGCCTTTTCTTTCTTCTTTCCTTCCCCCATCTCTTCCTCAATAGGAAGCTCCGAAGCTTGATCTCCGCTGGAAGGGCCTGAGGGTGTAGGAGGCATGAAACCTGCACCAACGGTGCTGACCTCAGCAGTTGGCGCAACCTCGGCGCTACTCCTTTGACGTCTACTCCTTCGAACTCCAACTATTAAATTTCAACGAACTGGCACGTCATGACAACAGACACTACTCTTCGTAACAAACTCCACATGGCCCCGAGTGGCCCACTACCGGACGGTTACAGCTATCGCACTCAATTTATTACATACTCCACCTATAAAAGGGACCCTCTAGATACATTTTCAAGGAGAACTCTCTTCTCTTTTCCAAAACTCTGCTACTTTCTTTTCTAAGCACTCCATTTCTATTGGCCAGAAGAGCTGACTTGACCATCGGAGGGTCCTACCGGAGCCACAATCCTCGACTTCGGTCAGGACTTATCTTGCAGGTCCCCGACGGTGACCTCATCTCCCCCAGCCCTAGATTAATTTTGGCATCAACTAGATTTTGTACCAACAGAACTCAATTTGGATCTTAGATCGAGATCCGATTTGGATCATGATCCAAATCCCAAACTGAGATCTCGACTCATATTCTTGATCAAAACTCGATCCAAATCCTAGACCACATATTTTATATGCATTAGAAATTAAAACATTCAGTTAATTAAAATTAAAATAATAAATCATCATCAACATGGAATATAGGAACTAAATAAATAATAAAATTAAACTACAACAAGTAAAAGCATAAAAATATAATTAAAAAACTAACTATTTTAATTATTAAAAATATCTAATTTTTAATTATTTTATCATTTTATCTTAAAATTTATTATTAGTATTAAAATTATTATTATTAGTTTTAATAATATTATTATTATAAATATTATTAAAATACTACTACTATTATTATTACTACTATTATTATTATTATTATTTTATTATTATTATTAGTACCCTAACGTTGCACCC
The DNA here is from genome assembly GCA_006176705.1 of Cocos nucifera. Lineage (NCBI taxonomy): Eukaryota > Viridiplantae > Streptophyta > Magnoliopsida > Arecales > Arecaceae > Cocos > Cocos nucifera. The sequence continues at coordinate 258,287 of QRFJ01000634.1, forward strand.
CTCCATCGCGGCCATCTCGGCCCCCCAGCCCCTGCGCCGCCCCTCCGCTACCCACCACCCGCGGCTCCACATCGATCAAGCCATCACTGCCATCCCTCCATGCCCCATGCACCCCGATGCAGCCCCCACCCGACCGTCGCGGCCCCTGCATCGCCCACATAACCATTGTCATGGTCCCCAAAATCTACAGCTCCCCTCCGCCGCCCAGCACCCATGGCTGCCCACCCAAGATAACATCGGCCGCCGCATGCTCCTCCATGCCCCATGCAAACCCAACCACCCCCATCCGATCGTCATGGCCCCCTCGGCGCCCCACCCCTGGCGGCTCCATAGCCCCTACGATGCTGACCTTCTGCCTCACACCACCAACGGCCATCATCAAGGCCGTCAACTGCCACGCATGACAGCAGGCACCCACCATCCACGATCGACATCCACCACCAGCCACCGCACGATAACATGATAACAACGATAACAACGGCCGCCACCAACCATCAAAAAAATAATTAAAAAAATAAAATCTAATCCATGATCGGCAAGTATTTACCTTTGTCAATGATCGATCGATCAAAAATGCACAACGGTGAGGGCAACGGTAATAACAACGGTGGTGACAACAGTGGCGACAACGATGGCATCAACGATGGTGACAACAATGGCGACAATGATGGTAAAAATGGGAAAGGTGGTTGCTGACTAGTGGAAGCTCAGGAGGAGGGGGAGAGAGAGGTCGAGGGGGAGAGAGAGGGAGATAAGCTGAAGTGGGTTTTGCAGGAATGGATTGAGATATTTAAAGATTATTAGTCATGAAATTATTGGCGATGAAACTTTTATTGCTAAAAATATTATTTACGATGAAAATAAATAATTCATCACTAATATTAATTATTTACAGTGAAACTTATCATCACAAATAATTTTGTCGCTAATAATTCCCACCAAATATTTTACTAAAAATTTTTTTTCCTCTCCAAAAAATAATAAAATAAATTATTTATGATAAAAATAATATTTTGTCACTAATAGTTCATTATTTATGATAGAAATAATTATTCATCATAAATAACTAATTTATAGTGACTTATTATTTCCATCGCTAATAATTCATCGCAAATAACTAATCCTTTTAGAAAAAAAATGGACTATTTTGAGAATCAAAAAAAGAAAAAAATTTGCTATATTTTACTAATGCGATGGGGTTATGGGTGCAAGCATGTTCCCTATTAAATACCCCGCAAGCAAATTAATTTTTTTTTAATTTTGAAAAAAATAGTATCATTTTAAAATTTAATTCTTTTTTCTAAATATTACATGCAATTTTGAATTTTAACATCCATCTTCATCATTTATTATTTAAGTAATATTATTATTTTCTGTGCCATTTCTAGCATGCGATAGATTGTATAATGATCTATTATAATTTTTGAACTAATTTTTGCACCGATGATCTTTGTGATATTTCTAGCATACTAGTAAAATTTTACTTCAATCGGATATAATTATAATAGTCAATTTAGCATGGGATGATGATTTGAACCATTAAATAAAAAATGAGTGATTAAAATGCCAATTGGCGTGTGATTATTAAATTATTTTTTAAGATAAATGATCTTTGCTAATAATTTGATCATTTTTATGGTGGTGATCATAAAATATAAATCACATGTATATAAACTATCTAAAACTACACATCTCTTGATACACATTCTTAAGGTTTCTAAGCAATTATACTTATGCTGTTGTAAAATATACGTAACATGGATGATTCATATACATAAAGTTTAGGTTTTACGATCACCACCATATAGATAATTCAAATATCAACAAAGATCATTTGTTAATAAATTATCTTATAATCGAACATCGTTTGGCCTCTTGATCACTCATATTTTAATTAACAGTCCAAATCATTCCATGCTAAATTGACTATCATAATTATATCTGATTGAAGTAAAATTTTGATAGAATTCTAAAAATATTATAAAAATCATCGTTGCCAGTTTTTGGTCCCATCAATTATTTCTATCTATTAGTTCATCATACGATCGCTCATGACCATTGAAATCAAATTTTATTGATATGCATAGCTAGAACTACCAGATCGAGGTGATATTTTGTGATGGTGCTTGCATGATAACTACTTAAATAATGAATGGAGAAGATGAGATTTAAATTATAAAATTATATAATATTCAGAGAAAAATAAATTTTTTTAAAGAATACTAATTTTAAAAAAATTATAAAAAAATATACTTGTTTTGCTTGCGGGCGAGCTAATAGTGGATGCGATCAGACTCCTTGACCCCATCACATCGGCCCTGCATGTCATATTTCTTTAATTTTTTATTTTTAAAGAAGTTCATAATTCTTTTTAATTTAAAACTCTGATCGATTTATTTGCAATGGAATATTAGCGATGAAAATTTTCCATCATTAATATTAATATTTACAATGTAAATAGAATTTACATTGCAAATAATTGATTATTAGTGATGAAAAATTTTTGTCACTAATAATCTATCATTTTATTTTTTTAAAAAAATTATTAAAGGTAACTTATTAGTGACGAAAATTTTTTATCGTTAATAATCAATTATTTGTAATGGAAAAGATAGTTGCATCGTAAATAATTGATTATTAGCAATGAAAGATTTCCATCACTAATAATCTATCATTTAATTTTTTAAAAAATATTTATTAATGAAAGATTATTAGCGATGAAAATTTTTCATCGCTAATAATTGATTATTTATGATGCGACTATATTTTCCATCATAAATAATTGATTATTAATGATGAAAATTTTCCATCTCTAATAATCTATCACTTAATTTTTTAAAAAATATTTATTAATAAAAGATTATTAGTGATGAAAATTTTTTATCGCTAATAATCGATTATTTATGATGCAACTATCTTTTTCATCATAAATAATTGATTATTAGCGATAAAAATTTTTTATTGCTAATAATCTCTTATTTAATTTTTTAAAAAATATTTATTAATGAAAGATTATTAGCGATAAAATTTTTTTATCACTAATAATCAATTATTTATGATGCAACTATCTTTTCCATCATAAATAATTGATTATTAGTGACAAAAAATTTTCATCGCTAATAATCTATCATTTAATTTTTTAAAAAATATTTATTAAAAAAAAATTATTAGCAATAAAAATTTTTTACTGCTAATAATTAATTATTTATGATGCAACTATCTTTTTCATCATAAATAATTGATTATTAGCGATGAAAAGTTTTCATCACTAATAATCTAACATTTTTTTAAAAAAAATATTAAAGATCATTTATTAACAACAAAAATTTTTGTCGATAATAATTATTATTTTTGATGAAAAAAATTTTATCATAAATAATAAATTATTGGTGATGAAATTTTTTTCTATTGCTAATAATTTTTTTTGCAATGAAAATATTTTTTCATCGCTAATAATCATATTACAACATAAATTATTTTATCATAAATATTTGCATCGCTAAAAATTTATTTTATTATAGTGTACATGACATATTTATTTTGTAAAATTTAAATTGAGAACTTACTTTCTACAAAATTCTAGATTCGAAATCATAGGATGTGATCTAAATATTAAAATAAATTAGATCTAAAACCATTTATTGAATATGATTCAATGTAAAATATTTATAATTTAAAAATATTTTAAATAATTAAATTAGAAATTAGTTCTGAGGTTTCATAAATCTAAACCCATGAGCTTTGAACTTATTTAAGAATTAAGTGATTATTTAGGATCTAGGTTTGTGATTTAAAGATTCTAAAATAATTTCATAAAATATAGATTAATGGATAATAGATTAGCTTTGATTAGATCCTTAACTCGATTAGACCTAGGGTTAGATTAAATATAGACTAAGTTAAGAAATTGATCAAACCTAATTAATAGTTAATTTTGATTAGGTCATTTCTATAGATCACTTCAATAGTTGTAGTTGATCAAAGTCCATACATCTGATAAATGGATACTGATCATGACTTAGTGGTCGAGCCTGAGTCTTTAGGAAGATCAAATCAAAATTGATAAATCAATTGGTGTCTAAGATAAGTCTGGCATTTTTAGATGGGTGGTTTTTAATTGGTAGCCCGCTTACCTAGCCATTTCTAATGGTGTCTAAGGCAAGCCTTGGCAGATCCTCCCATCGATCTCACTTACTTGGCCAATATGGTTAATCAAGTCTTGATTAGGTTGCTCATTGATTCATGCTAATCCATATTACATAGAAAATCAATGAGACTGATCTAGGTGCCCATGGATAGATATTGATCCTAGTCCTTATCAAAGACTTGAGAAGTCAGGGGGAGGACTTGGTAAAGTTAGTGGAAGCAAATTGGTCCATATCTTTTCTATCCTTAAATCGCTAATAATTTAAATCCTCTAAAATAATTAGGTTCTTAAAATGATAAAGTTATGAAGATAACTGAGTCATAGCCTCCCATTAAGTTGGATGATAATGGATCCATTAACTCAATAATCATTGGAGGACCAAAGGCTTGGTGCTTATTGACTAAAGAAATTATCATTTATAATATGATAATATGGATGTGTCTCTCTAATGGTGGTTAGGTTGGCCAACCAAAATTGAGTTTAATCATTCATTGGTTAGATGCACCAAGTATGGTCATATTAATGATTGGACCTAACCGGATCCTTACAGTGGAGGCCAAAGCATATTGATTAAGTTTCGGGGGCAAAATTAAATTACTAAAAGTTATTTGGAGAAATAATTAGTTAATGAACCTACCCATAGATGCACATGGGTTGGCCGACCAAAGTCGGGCTTATGTGTAGTCTATGTGGATTCTAGTACCTACTAGGAAATTAAAATAATTTTTTGAATTGGAGGTAGAGGCTATCAACTCGAATAAAATAGTGGGAGAACCTTTAGACTAAAGTCCAAGTCTCTAGGATTAAAATAATTCATACACATTAGGTCATTGTTCTCTTTTCTTAAATTAAGGCTAAACCCTAATTATTCCAATCACTGTTAGATAGTGATGACTTATAGGATCCAACTTTGATAACTAATATCGAAAGGTAAATTTGATTCAGTAGTATGAATGGATTTATACTGAAACTTCTAAGTCCAGTCAAAATAATTAGTCCAATATTGACCCAAAGTAGGCATAATGCTTTTACTATTAGAAGCAAGATCATAGAAAGAAGAATTGTCTTACTTTCCTTGACCATAATAGGCTGAATAAGAAAAGGAGCAAGAGTTGCTTATCAAGGATGTTATATGATAACTGAAGGAAAATCCTGATTTCTTGGGTCAGGTTCGTTCAGATCTAATTGGATCGAGAGGCATATTTCAAAAATTTTCTCTTAGATCCTAATCAGATCTAATACTTTTCAGATCTAATTTTATGATCTGATAAATAAAAAAATAAAATAAAATTAATTCTAAATTAATTTTACCTTGATTCTGGGTAATTTGATTATCCATTGATGATCCTACCAAAGCCCTGAGGTTCTGGATCTAGCCACGCAAGCGCCTGGCCTCTATCGGTATCCACTCGGACTAGATTTGGAGATCTTTTCTTCTCTTTCTTTTCTCTAAAAATTAGATCTAGATCTGATTTGGAGGATTTTCAAAACTTTTTCTGAAGATCACCCATCGTCTCTGCAGTAGTGCTGCCTTCTTCCTTTTTCGTCAGCCTTTCCTTGCCTGACTCGCACTAATCTGAAGGCCCAACTTCCTTGGGCATGGAGAGGAGGGAGAGAGCCAGATGGTGGCATGGAGAAGGGAGAGGGGCAGCCTTGGGGTGTGGCTAAGAGGAGGAGTTCTCAAAAGTGGGCGCAGACAGGGTCTTTTTATAGACTCTGCTGCGCCATGCAGTGCTGCATCACCCCAGCCAATCACGTTGCTTCGTGCAATCAGATCTAAATTTGATTGGTGGGATGACATCACCTGATCTAATCAAATGAGAGACCCACAAGTTCATTCTTAGATGGCACCTAAGACTGGTCAAAGTAGATACCCAAGGGCCACCTAAGTAGAGACCAAGAAGCAACCTGGAGTCCCATCCGTATGGGACTCCGGCATCCCTATCCATAGGCGCATGCCATCCTAGGCATGCACCCCCTTCTTTTCAATTTCTAGAAGAGGGGACAAGCCCCTATCTGCTCTTCAATAAGTGCATGACACATGGGCAGATGTCCAAGGGTCAAAGGTCAATGTTTGACCAAGTCAAAGTACAAGAATTAGCAGGTGACAAAAAATGGCAGGTGTTGTCTCAAATTTATCTCATAAATTAAGACAACCCTTTTCTGACTTGGACAAGCTTCAGTCAGACCAGGTAAAGGTACCTGAGTGAGCACAAACTCATTTGGCTCAGTCGAGATAACTTTTTATGATAGAAAAAGAAGAATGTTAGGCTCAATCGTGTGCTAGCACGATTTTCTTGAACCTAATTGAATCTTATTCAAATCAATTGAACTGGGTTAGTCCAATTGATGATATCCAGATCCAAACCCTTGTTTGTGTGACCCAGTTAGGTTCAATTCTATATGTTAATGGGATATGTCATGATCTCCATCATCGACATCATCGAAACTCCTTTTAATGGATCAGAACTCTTCTGATTCAGACAACTTAGAATGATCGATCATCTAAATCATTCTAATTGCTCCCAAAATCCACCAGTGACACCTAGCAGCATATGGTGGCAACCCATCAAAACTGAAAATGAACCTCTTGGTGTAGCTACTTGTGTGATTAAGTTCTTCTATCTTGAGCCTCGATCAGATTAGGGTTAAGGTGAACTCGTCAAACCCTAATTTCTATCATATGATTTAATCATTCGATTCAAGTCCGATGTGAAAACCTTAATAGAAACTCTTTCTATTATTTCACACTCTGCCATGGCCATGGGCTTATGGACTTGATTCTCATGATCATCATAGGGCTGCTCCTCATCCACCGAGGTAGATAGATTCCATCTTAGTGCAATCCAATTCCTACAATGGACATGCTATAGCCAACATACACCTCAGGGTTCCAAATGGCTAGAAGACCGAATCATGGTGTAGTCAAACTATAACACCCTTAAGGTGAACTATCGATTCACCTCAGATCAATGAACCAGATACACCACTGCAGCATCGAGTCAGTCATCGATGAGAAGGTAGACTTACTTATGACTACTCGAGGTGGTCACGCTCATTGCCCTCATTCTCTAACGAGTATCTGTACTCTCGCTTCGATGTCTCTACACCATAGACTTAAGACTGATCTACTATAAAGAAGCGATTGTACACTAACCTTCTGGATCAATCACCATCCTTGTGATGATCCTATGGTCAGAAGCATTTTATGAGTTAATAAATGAAAATTCATGTCTTAAATTTTCAACTCTTGAAAATATGAATTATCATTACCATTAACTCAAGGGATGTATAACAGACACTAAATACACTTATGTGATAGAAAATAATCCATTTTATTATTTATAGTCAAAATTATAATTTTGTCCTTAGAAGTGTATTACAAGTGTCAGCCAATTCTGACTTTCAGGAAACACATATCTAACAAACTCCCACTTGATCTAAAGCCAATTGGCTACAAGTCTAAGTCCCATCTTCTCAAGGTGGGCTTCGATCTTCTGCTGGCCTAACGGCTTTGTAAGTGGGTCTGCCACATTATCTGCGGAGTTGACTCTCTTGACCTCGACATAACCCTTCTCGAGGTAATCGCGGATGAGGTGGTATCACCGCTCGATGTGCTTGAATTTCTGATGAGACCTCGACTCCTTAGCAAGGGCTATGGCACCATTGTTGTCGCAATATAGAGAAATGGTATCGATGGCATCACTCTGATCTCCATGGTAAACTTCTTATACCAGAATGCCTCCTTCGCAGCTTCTGATGTAGCGATATATTCTGCTTCCATGGTGGAATCTGCTATCACTGTCTGTTCGAAACTTTTTCAACTGACAGCTCCACCATTGCACACAAATAGACTCCCAGATGTCGACTTTCGATCATTTACATTGGACATAAAGTTCGAATCTGTATACCCCTGGACTTGGAGTTCTCCATTACCAAAGACCAACAACATATCCTTAGTTCTTCTTAAGTACTTAAGGATACATTTCACAGAAGTCTAATGTTCTTCATCTGGATTCGATTGATATCTGCTCGTGACACTCATGGCATGGGCTATATCAGGTCATGTACATAACATGGCATACATGAGGCTACCTATTGCTGAAGCATAAGGGATCTTGCTCATGCGTTCTATTTCCTCAGGTGTGCTAGGGCACATCTTCTTGGAAAGATGAATGCCATGCTTGAAGGGTACTAAATCCCTCTTAGAGTTTAATATACTAAACCTCTTTAGTACTTTCTCTATGTACATCTTTCTATGAAAGTCCTAGCAATCCTATTCGGTCTATCTCTTATAGACCTTATTCTAGAATAAAGGATGCTTCTCCTATAGGTCTTTCATGGAGAATTCTTTAGATAACCACAATTTTAAACTGATGTCAACATGGAAATATCATTTTTGATAAGAAGGATGTCATTCCAACGTACCAATACGAGGAAGACAACAGCCTTCCACTGACCTTTTTTGAAGACACCATGCTCCCCATTTTGATGAAACCAAACATTTTGATCCACATCATTAAAATGAGTTTCCAGCTCCGAGATTGCTTGCTTAAGTCCATATATAGACCTTTACCAAGCTTGCAAACCTTTGTGATATCATCACTGGATGTGAAACCTAGCGGCTGTTCCATATAGATATCTTCTCTCAAGATATCCATTTAAGAATTGCCGTTTTTCATATCCATTTGCCATTATTCATAATCAAAATAGGGCTACGAAACAGCAAGCAATGTGCGGATTGATTTTCGTATAGCTACTGGCGAAAAGATATCCCGATTGTCAATGCCTTCGCATTGACTATAACCTTTTTGCCACTAATCTCGCCTGAATGTCTCCACATTTTCATCTGCACCCAATCTTTTCTTTTGAATCCATTTACACTCAATAGGTTTACTAATATCTTCTGATGGGATCTACCAAGGTCTAGACTTGGTTTGAGTGCATCGAGTCAATTTTTGACTTCATTGCCTCTAACCATTTCTCGGAGTCAATATCTAATATTGCCTCATTATAGGTTTTGGGATCATCACCATGAACCCCATTACCTATGAGGAACATTTTCTCTACATCTTCTGAAATAGTACCTAAGTACCTTTCAGGAGGATGGAAAATCCTTTCTGATCTATGAGGTGGAGGAGGTAGTGTATGGATTTGCTTAACCTGATTTGATTTCATTTGGTCCTTAGCTTGTTGCTCTTGTGAGACTTTCTCATCGAGCTTGATCTGCTTTCCAATGCCGCTATCTTGAATAAACTATTTTTCAAGAAAGATGGCATGTCGACTCACAATCACATTGTGATCTTCTAAAATGTAGAAATAATATCCTAATGACTCTTTAGGATATCCTATGAATCGAGCTCTAAAGGACCTAAAGTCTAACTTGTCCGCTTGTTGTCTTTTGACATGAGCCGGACAACCCCAAATTCTGAGATGACTCAGACTTGGTTTCTTACCATGCCATATCTCATACGGTGTGGTAGGAATGATTTTAGAAGGAACCCTATTCAGTAAGTATATTACAGTTAACAAACAGTGTCCCTAAAGAAAATCAGGGAGGTCTATGAAGCTCATCATGGATTGAACCATATCTAATAGGGTCCGGTTCCTCCGTTCTGAAACCCCATTGAGTTGAGGTGTTCCTAGTAGAGTCCACTAAAAGACTATGCCATTTTTCTTGAGATAGTCCAGAAATTCTCGATCAAGGTATTCACCTCCTCGATCTGATTGAAGAACCTTAACGGATTTTTCAATTTGCTTTTCTACTTCATGTCTGAATTCTTTGAACTTTTCAAGTGCTTCAGACTTATATCTCATAAGATACACATACCCATACCTTAATAAATCATCAGTAAAAGTTATCAAGTAGACTAAATTGCCTCTAGCCGAAATATCGAATGGGCCGCACACATCTATATGTACTAGAGCAAAAAGATCCGTGGCCCTTTCCTCATGTCCTACAAAAGGGAGCTTAGTCATTTTGCCATGAAGACAGGATTCATAAATTGAATATGACTCAAAAGTCAACGAACTCAATAGCCCAGTTTTCTCCAATTTGTTAACCCTATCTTCTACTATATGACCTAATCTTAGGTGCCATAGATACCTATCATTAGGACTATCCCTAAGACATTTTGATTTTATGGCATTCATATTTTGCTCAAAGTTAAAAACAGATACATCAACATATAACTGATAAAGATCGTTAATAAGGAAACCATTTGCAATTTTATTTCTTTCATAAATAATGTTACAATTGTCCTTAGGAAAACTAATTACATAGCCTTCTAATGCAAGGTAAGAAACAGAAATCAAATTCCTGCTTGCTGCAGGCACATAATAACAGTCTTTTAATACTAAGTCTAGACCAGATGGTAGTCGAAGAGAGTATGTTCCCATGGCTACGACAGCATTCCTCGCTCCATTTTTAATGCGCAGGATCATCTCACCATCTCTCAGCCTCCTGCTATCCTCAAGATCCTACATAGAAGTGCACAAGTGAGCGCTAGAATCAGAGTCAAGCACCCAACTGGATGCAGAAGAAATCGTAAGGTTAGACTCAATAACGAGCATACCTCCAGAAGGACCTTCCTTCTTTAGGGTGGCCAAGTAAGTAGGGCAGTTTCGCTTCCAATGGCTGTCATTGTTGCAATGGAAACACTTTTCTTTGTCAGCGGCCTTCTTCTTCGGCTCTGCCTTTTTCTTCTTTCCTCCTTCCACCTTCTGCTTTTTTGCAGACTTTTTCTTCTTTCCAAAAGATTTTCTCTTGGAAGAAGTCCGTTCCATAGCAAGTACTAAGCCTTTAGAACCTTTCAATGAAAGCTCGGCGGTAACCAGCATGTTCATAAGTTCGGCCAAGGAGTTTTGAAGTTTATGCATATGGTAGTTCATGATGAACTACCCAGATGCATCAGTTAAGGATTGCAAAATTATGTCATTCTGTAGATCCAAGTCTAACCTCACTCCAAGCTTCTCAAACTCTTCTAAGTTCTTGATCATCATCAAACAATGATCTTGGACTGACTGCCCATCGCACATCTTAGCCTTGAATAGTCGTTTAGTGGCTTGATACTTGGCTGCGTGACTCTGTTCACCAAACATCTCCTGTAGGTGAGCCGCATTTGATGAGCAGTTCTGATATCTTCATGTTGGCACTGAAGCTCATCAGACATCGAGCCCAACATGTAGTATTTGGCCTTATTATCTTCATCAGTCCACTTATCTAGAGACGCTCTCTATTCAGCGGATGGATGAGCTGGTAAGGTGGGAGGGTCTTAGTCCAATACATGAGTTAACTTCTTGAAATCCAAAATAATTTTGAAGTTCTGGAGCCAATACTTGTAATTTGATCCGGTCAGTCTATGGGTGTTCAGGATTCGTGCTAGTGGGTTGGATGCAGACATTTTCCTATATAGAGTCAAAATTTCTAGTTAGATATTGTAATTAAGACTTAACCAATTTATTTAGAAATTTTATTTTTAAATAAATTAGCTTCCACTATTTTCTCAGATCCCTACACTCCCTTTATAGATATGCGAAAATCTTCACGATTACTGATTTCTAGTGGATGGTGCGGTCCCACCGACTTAGTCATCACCTCACCTAACAGTTATTGGTGATGGGTTAGCCAATGGGTGAACAACTCTTATTCAATGATTCTCTAATCATGGTGCACCCAAACTTAGTCTCTAATTCATGAATCTCACCATGTCCGGAATATTGATCCACTCTTTAGTTAAGTCAGACCCATCATTTGCATAGATTGAATTTTTTAATTGGGTCCTCTCACCGTATCCAAAATATTGAGCCCAATCCATCCTCCAATTCATAGCATCCAATGCCTAATAGACATGGTTGCATCTTTCCGATGCAACTGAAGCCACTGTATCCAAGTCGAGAATAATCAACCCCGGGAAGGGCCCTGCACATCTACAATGGTGGAAGACCTTAGACTTAATATTTTTCTTAAGAAAAGATTTAATTTAAGTCTCTTTAAACTTGACTTGACTTAGTCATAACAATTATGACTAACCTAGTGGCATGGGTTGGCTCGAATTGTTAGACCACCTCAAGATCAGAACTGAGTTGACACAAATAGTCAGATAAGTGAGACCAGTGATGGAAGGGATATGCCATTAACTCGACAAGAATGAATTTAGATCAAGTACCTCCTAATTAAAAATTAGTTGGTCATATCTGCCAAACTTATCTTAGACACTAAATTATTGAATTAGAACCAATTGGATTAGCCCATAATCCAAGCTCAAACCATGAAGCCAAATTAGGTCTTGACTTGATCGAGTCACATTTCAATATGATTTGATCTTGACCCAAACATAATCCTATTAGGCTGGTCAAATTTAAGCTTTCTTTGATCCCACCTAACCAACTCTTGATTCGGTTTGATCAACCACTAAGACCTAATTAAGCTACCCAAGTCCGAACCCAATTTTATGAATATATCTTAGATCTAAAAATTTATAATTTTAGACTCTAATTGATATTTTCATAAATCTTAATTCTTAATTAAGTTTTAGGATTCATAAATAAAATATGTAAATAAGATTCCTAGGATTTCAGGATCTAGGGATTTTGCAGAAAAAGTAAGTTTTGATTTCTGATTAAGGACGAACATGTAGCACCCCTACACATCATAAGAACACCCCATCGAATGGGAGGAGAGGGTCTTTAAAGCTCTACTTTATTCTTATGATCGGACGGCCAAGGGGAAGCCTCTTAATCAGAAAAATAACTAATCTACAAAAACTAATTAGATCTAAGCATATATCTCATATATAAAAAATAGATCTAATTAAAACATGTTTTGTATATATCACATATATCATGCATGTATATATTACTTTCAAATCTAAATTATCTCATAATCATCTAAAAAATACTAAATTTTAAATTTGATCTTATCAAAAATAAAATTTAATCTAGGCCTATTTTATGCAGAACTATTCTACAACTTAGTCTAAACATGCAACTTATCATATCTCATATGAATAAATTAAAAATTAAAAACTTTATTTTTCTATTTTTAGATCTAGATTATAATAATTTATAATATTCAAAAAATAAAAAATTAAATAGATCTAAAAATTATATTTAGTCAAATAAAAAATATGATTATACTAGACTATACATAGAATAATTCTATACTTAGTCTAGTTATGTATCTCATACATATTAGATCTAGATTAATTAATTTTAATTTTTTATTTTTTTTATTTTAGATCTAATCATATCTCATGTAATATCTAAAATCACTAATTAATTAGATTAAATTAGATCTAAATAAATTTTATAAGAACCTGGCTCTGATACCAGTTGAAGGAAAATCCTAATTTTTTGGATCAGGTTCGTTCAGATCTGATTGGATCGAGAGGCATATTTCAAAAGTTTTTTCTTAGATCCTAATTAGATCTAATACTTTTTAAATTATATTTTATAATCTGATAGATAAAAAAATTAAATTAAATTAATTTTGAATTAATTTTATCTTCATTCTGGGTAATCTGATTACCCGTTGATGATCCTACCAAAGCCCTGAGGTTCTGGATCTAGCCACACAAGTGCCTAGTCTCTACTGGTATCTACTTGGGTTGGATCTAAAGATCTTCTTCTTCTCTTTCTTTTCTCCAAAAATTAGATCTGAATCTAATTTGGAGGATCTTTAAAACTTCTTCTGAAGATCATCCATTGTCTCTGCAGCAGTGCTGCCTTCTTCCTTTTTCGTCAACCTTTCCTTGCCTGACTCGCACTAATCTGAAGGCCCAACTTCCTTGGGCATGGAGAGGAGGGAGAGAGCCAAATGGTGGCATGGAGAAGGGAGAGGGGCAGCCTTGGGGCATGGCTAAGAGGAGGAGTTCTCAAAAGTGGGTGCTGATAGAATCTTTTTATACACTTTGCTGCGCCATGCAGTGCTGCATCACCCCGGCCAATCATGTTGCTTCCTGCCATTAGATCTAAATCTGATTGGTGGGATGACATCACCCAATCAAATCAGATAAGAGACCCACAGGTTCATTCTTAGATGGCACCTAAGACTGGTCAAAGTAGATACCCAAGGGCCACCTAAGTAGAGACCAAGAAGTAACCTGGAGTCCCATCCATATGGGACTCCAACATCCCTATCCATAGGCACATGCCATCCTAGGTGTGCACCCCGTTCTTTCCAATTTCCAGAGAGGGGACAAGCCCCTATCTGCTCTCCAATAAATGCATGACATATGGGCAGATGTCCAAGGGTCAAAGGTCAATGTTTGACCAAGTCAAAGTACAAGAATTAGCAGGTAATGAAAAATGGCAGGTGTTGTCTCAAATTTATCTCATAAATTAAGATAACTCTTTTCTGACTTGGACAAGCTCCAATCAGATCAGGTAAAGGTACTTGAGTGAGCACAAACTCATTTGGCTCAGTCGAGATAACTTTTATGATAGAAAAAGGAGAACGTTAGGTTCAATCGTGTGCTAGCACGATTTTCTTGAACCTAATTGAATCTTATTCAAATCAATTGAGTTGGGTTAGTCCAATTGATGATATCTAGATCCAAACTCTTATTTGTGTGATCTAGTTAGATTTAGTTCTATATGGTAATGGGATATGTCATGATCTCCATCATCGGCATCATCAAAACTCCTTTCGATGGATTAGAACTCTTCTGATTCAGACAACTTAGAATGATCGATCATCTAAATCATTCTAATTACTCCCAAAATCCATCAATGATACCTAGCAGCATATGGTGGCAACCCATCAAAATTGAAAATGAACCTCTTGGTGCAGCTACTTGTGTGATTAAGTTCTTCTATCTTGAGCCCCGATCAGATTAGGATTAAGGTGAACTCGTCAAACCCTAAATTCTATCATATAATTTAATCATTCGATTCAAGTCCGATGTAAAAATCTTAATAGAAACTCTTTTTATTATTTCACACTCTACCATGGCCATGACTTATGGACTTGATTCTCATGATCATCATAGGGTTGCTCCTCATCCACCGAGGTAGATAGATTCCATCTTGGTGCAATCTAATTCCTATAATGAACATGCTATAGCCAACATACACCTTAGAGTTTCGAATGGCTAGGAGATCGAGTCATGGTGTAGTCAAACTATAACACCCTCATGGTGAACTATCGATGCACCTCAGATCAAAGAACCAGACACACCACTGCAGTATCAAGTCAGTCATCGGTGAGAAGATAGACTTCCTTATAACTACTCGAGATGGTCACGCTTAGTGCCCTCGTTCTCTAATGAGTACCTGTACTCTCGCTCCGGTATCTCTACACTATAGACTTAAGATTCATTTACTACAAAGAAGCGATTGTACACTAACCTTCTGGATCAATCACCATCCTCGTGATGATCCTACGGTCAGGAGCATTTTATGAGTTAATAAATGAAAATTCATGTCTTAAATTTTCAACTCTTGAAAATATGAATTATCATTACCATTAACTCAAGGGATGTATCACAGACACTAAATACACTTATGTGATAAAAAATAACTCATTTTATTATTTATAGTCAAAATTATAATTTTGCTCTTAGAAGTGTATTACAAGTGTCAGCCAATTCTGGCTTCTAAGGCACACATATCTAATAAAAATATCTTAAAATTTTTCTATATATAATTCTACTACCTGAGTATTGGATGCTGATAGTCCTATGCAATTTGTTGCAAGGACCATAGGTAAGTGAAATATTTGAAAATGGTGAGAAATACATGAACATTAGGGATGGAAGTTCTGCTCTAATCCTAGCTTTAGAAATTATCAAGCTTATTTTTAAAAAATATCATTTTAAGTGATTGTCACTATTATCCATCGTTTATGATAAATGTCATCTCTGTTGGTCTTTTGGTCAGAGATGGTTATCATTTATCCATAAAGAGGATTATTGTGATATTATTATAATATATGGATAATAAAAAAATAATATTTAATATTTATACATCCTGTTAAGTGTAATGTATACATTTAATAAACATTCAAGTTAGATTATGTCATGGATGTCTACATTTGGCATTATAGGCTTAGTCATCTTAACAAGAATAGGATAAACATGTTAGTTTAAGAGGAAAATCTTGACATCATTGATTGTGAATCATTGATAACTTATGAGTCTTGTCTTCTTGGAAAGATGACAAAGTCATCTTTTACTAGAAAAGATGAAGGAGCCGATAAAGTTCTAAGTCTCATACATAGTGATATATGTGAATCTATAAACTCAAGTGTCAGAAGAAGATATTAATATTTCATTATAAATGACCTATCTAGGCATGGGTGCATCTAGTCTGAATCATTTGAAATGTTCAAATGATTCAATAATGAAATAGAAAAATAAACTAAAAAAGGTATTAGAACTTTTTGATCAGATCGAAGAGATAAATACTTATCCAGTAAGTTTGTATAAAACTAGGAGAGAATAGGATTCTCTCTTAGTGGATTCCTTTTTGGAACATAGTGTATCTAAAAAAAATGCACTTTATTAGACATGGTTCAATCCACGATAGGATTTACTTGTCTGCCTATTTTAGGATTGTGCTCTTATGACTACTAGTTTTACTCTAAAAATGTACTAAGTAAATTTATTATAAAGACTCCATATGGAATATGGATCGGGCATAGATCTAGACTCTCTCACCTTTGAGTTTAGGGTTGATTGGGTTATGTCATAGGTTTGCACACAGATAAACTTGGATCCTGATCCAATAGATATTTAAGGATGATTAATTCTACTACGCTAAAGAACATAAGATGTTCATCAGCAATAGGGCATTTCTTTTCGAAAGGAGTTTCTTAGAGAAGGAACTGATGTCTATCAAGTTGAATTTCAAAAAATTCAACTGGTAGAAAATGAACCGACATCATTTGGTAAACCTACAAAACTGGATTTGATCAGATCAAATCCGGAGCCCATTAAAGTAGCACCTTTAAGAAGATTCGATAGAGTACCATGTTAACCAGATAGATACTATGGTATCTAGGTCCAGGATGGTGATCCTATTGAGCTCGATCAGAACAACAAGGATCCAATCACCTATAGGGATGCAATGGAGTGGTCTAACTCTGAGAAGTGGCTTGGCACCATATAATCCAAATTAAAGTTCATGAAAATCAATAGTGTGTGGACACTAGTTGATTCACCTGAAGGGATAAAATCCATTGGGTGTGAATGAATTTTCAAAAGGATCAGAGTAGAACAGATAGGAAGGTAAGAATCTGTTGGTGCAAAATCTGATCACCATCGGAGGAGCGTCGGAGTTGGAGAAGATGAGGTCACCACTGGTGACTTGCAAGATAAGTCTCATCCAGAGCCTGGGGTGGATAGCTCCAGCAAGACCCTCCGACGATCAAGTTAGCTCTTTCAAATAATAGAAATGGAGTACTCAAGAGAGAAAATTGCAGGGTATCGAGAAGGAGAAGAGAACTTAGAAAAAACATATCTGGAGGGTCTCATTTATAGACAGAGCCTGTAACAAATTGATAGTAACAGCTGTAACTATTAGGTGGTGGGCTGCTCGGAACCACATGACGTTTGTATGGGAGGTAGTGTCCTTTTTTGTGGTGTCCCAATCCATTGGGATTTAATAGTCAAAGTTCGGAGGAGCAGGCATCAGTTGGTGATGAATCTTTGAGTTACATCAATACTAAAGAAGTTTGAACTCCTCTTAGGCAGTCTGTGGGTGAGTTGGTTTATGTGTGGAGCCGGATTTGTGTGGAGACCTTTTTGGGCGACTGTGGAAGTTCGACTGCTAGAGGAGTCTAGAAGAAGTTCAACCACTGGAGGAATTTGGAAGAAGTTCGATTGATGGAGGAGTCTGAAAGGAGTTCAGTTGCTAGAGGACTTTGGAAGAAGTTCGACTGCTAGAAGAATCCGAAAGAAGTTCGATTGCTGGAGGAATCTAAAAGAAATTCAACCGCTGGAGGAGTCCAGAAGGAGTTCGGCTACTATAGGACTCCAAGAGAAGTCCATGATTGAAGGTCTCCCATGATTATGAGTTACACTTAGCTGAGCACTAAACCAAACTTCGATGAGAGTCAGCTTTATCCCCAATAATAGTCCCCCTACTTTTGAGTTTGAGATTCGAAGGAAGTAAAAAGACGACTGTCGAAGTTCCTTCCTGGGCTCCCACCTTATCGGGATGAGATATTTTGGCGTTTATCGCACTGGCATTAAAACTTTTCAAATCGAAAATAAGTCCAAAAAAATGGTCCTTCATTTCTTCCTTCAAAACTCTACCCCAGGAATGGCGCCATAAAGACCCCACCTGTGGTAGCCTTTCTGTCATGATGAGTGGGACATGCGGTGCACGCTGACCGACCAAAGTTAATCCACAATCATAACTACCTCAGGTTACTTTTGGCTATTTAAGATCTTCTTCCTTCACCTAGAAGTCATTCCTATCTGAGTCTTCTTCCTTCGTCAGCCCCCATCTGCCTTCTTCCCAAGGGTCTTAACCTTCTCCCTCACCTTCCTGAGCTCCGGACATATTTTTGACTGGTCTTAACCTTGTGGTCATGGGTTCGAGCCTCACGGTGGGCGCCAAATCCTGTTGGTGCGAAATTCGATCACCGTCGAAGGAGCGCTAGAGTCAAAGAAGATGAGATCGCCATCGGTGACCTACATGATAAGTCTCGACCAGAGCCTGAGGTGGGCGGCTCCAGCAAGATCCTCCGATGATTAAATCAGCTCTTTCAGCCAATAGAAATGGAGTACTTAAGAGAGAAAATTATAGGATATTGAGAAGGAGAAGAGAGCTTAGAGAAAATGTATTTGGATGGTTCTTTTTATAGATGGAGCTTATAACAAATCAATAGCGATAGCCATAAATGTCAGGTGGTGGGCCACTCAGGATCACATGAAGTTTGTTATATGGAGTAGTGTCCATTATCGTGGTGTGCCAATCCATTGGGATTTAATAGTCAAAGTTCAGAGGAGCAGGCATCAGTTGGTGATGAATCTTTGAGTTACATCAATACCAAAGGAGTTCAAACTCCTCTTAGGCAATCTGTGGGTGAGTTGGTTTGTGTGTGGAGGCAGGTTCATGCAGAGACCTTCCTAGGAGACTGTGAAAAGTTTGGCTACTGGAGGAGTTCGAAAGGAGTTTGGTAGTTGAATGAATCCAGAAGAAGTTCGGCTGCTGGAGGAGTCTGGAAGGAGTTCAATTGTTGGAGGATTCTGGGAGAAGTTCGACAGCTGGAGGAATCCAAAAGAAGTTTGGCCGTTGGAGAAATTCAGAAGGAGTTCGACCGCTGGAGGAGTCCGGAAGGAGTTTGACTCCTGGAGGACTACGGGAGAAGTCCGTGATTGAAGCTCTCCCGTGATTATGAGTTACACTTGGCTGAGCACCAAACCAAACTTCGACGGGAGTGAGGTTTACCCCCAATAATAGTCCCCCTACTTTCGAGTTTGAGATTCAAAGGAAGAAAGTAAAAAGATGATTGCCGAAGTGCCTTCCCGGGCTCCCGCCTTATCAGGACGAGACATTTTGGCATTTACCGCACTAGCATTAAAACTTTTCAATTCTAAAATGAGTCCAAAATGATGGCTCTTAGTTTCTCCCACCGAAACTCTACCCCAAGAATGATGCCATAAAGACCCTGCCTGCGATAGCCTTTCTATCATGATGAGTGGGACACGCGGCGCATGCTGATCGGCCAAAGTTGATCCGCGATCATAACTACCTTAGATTACTTTTGGCTATTTAAGATCTTCTCCCTTCGTCTGGAAGTCATTCCTATCCAAGTTTTCTCCCTTCGTTAGCCCCCATCCACCTTCTTCCCAAGGGTCTTAACCTTCTCCCTTGCCTTCCTAAGCTCTGGACATCCTTTTGACTGGTCCTCATAGTATCTATCATCCTTTCATTCTCTCCAGATAGCTTAGGTCAGTTTTCTAACCCTTCTCTTAGGTTATTCGTGCCTTTCATTTCTGGCTTTCTTGCTTTCCTAATTTTTTGGTGATGATCGTTGTCCCGCATTTTTTCTTACTATTCTTTTTTTTTTTGGGGTGGGGGGGGTTCTTGAGATTTAATCTCGATCCGAATGTCTTCCGAAACCTTCCACTCCATCAGTTCATGGGGCTTGTCCAGACCAATCTTCTTCGACCCTGCACCCCTGATCGAGGTAGAACCTAGGAACATGTTTCACTCATCTTTCACTTTGGACACCATCCCATCTGTTCTTACCCTAGATGACCTTTCTCTGATTCGAATTCAATATGGAATCCCTCTGAAATATGATCTTGAACTCCCTAGCTCTGACGATCAAGTTAGCTCCCCTCTGATCGATCGATTTTGCTTCTACTTAGAAACTTTACGTGCCTGGCTTAGGCTCCCACTGCCCCCTTTTGTAGTCGCTTTCTTTCAGTTTTTAAACATCTTCTTTGCATTTGTCATACCGAACTTCCTTTGGTTCATCATTGGTTTCCTCTCCCTCTGTTGGTTGGCCGAAGTCCAGCCGACCATTTCGCTTTTTAGAAATTTCTATACTTTCAAATGCCATCCTTCCACGAAGGATTGATGGTACTTTTTCTCCCAGGTCGGCAAGAAGGGGTTATTGAAAGATGCCCCTTCTTCCATTCACAACTGAAAGAAAAAGTTCTTTTTTGTACATTGCCCGACCCTACCATTAGGTCTTCCTCCATGGGGTTATATTAGGGAGTTAGTTCATCGAGCTCCTAGCTTAGACAGAGCCAACCTTGATTCCTTCAATAAACTTAAGGCATACGAGTTCCTCCTCTTCTTGATCTTCTAAAAGAATAGACCTTGTTCAACTTGGGTCTGAGTCCCCATGACTCCATAGGTACATCTTTCAATTTTTAGATCCACACGATTTCGTACACGTGTATTGCTACTGATCGTACTTTTTTTTGCTTTTTTTTGTTATTACAAAAATGGACACACAAGCTGCTAAGATGCTTACCAAAGGGCTCTACACCAAGAAGAGGAAAGAAAAGGCACCAAGCGATGGCTCAAAGAGGTCGAAGGTTGGTGCTTCTAGCTCTGAAGTCCCCGCCCCCACTATCGTTGTGTCCGAGGTCATCATCAGCACCGAGACTGTCCTAACTATCGAGGTCTACACTGCTGGCACAGGCCTAGTGCCTTCCATGCCCTTAGGTCCCTCCAGTAGGGATTGGGCTTCGAATTTTTCTGCCAAGAAAGAGATAGGGGAAGGAAGAAGAAAGAGGAAGGCCATCGCTAAGATATCCCGCAAGGCTCACCTTAGTAGGGTGGATGGTGACAACGACGAACGAGGGGAGGATCCCTTCGACAACCCGAAGATCGTTCGGGATCTAACCGATAGGTTCGCCATGCCGGAGATGGTAGACCAGATGATTAACCTTGACCCATGGTAGCTCATCTGGGGTTCTCTCGAAACTATTCTCAAGATGATTGCTCCGTTGCTCAACTCTTTCTCTTTTCTTCTATTCTCTTTCTTTTTTTTTCTTTTCTATTATTATTATTTTTTTAATACCAATCATTTGTTACAGTCAGATCATCAGATGCTTGCCTACATCAAGAGGATACGTCGTCAGGAGGCGGAGGCCTAGAAGGCCTAGAAGGATCTTTGAGTTGAGATCCATCGTCTTCAAGAGAGGGTTGATGAGGTCGAGCACGTTACCGAGGAGAAGGTGGTAGACATCGAAAGTCTCCAGGGTGCGCTTCGCGAAGAGGAGTTAGTCTCGATCGGACTAAAGGCCGCACTGGCCTTGGAGGAGGAAAGGAGGGAAGCTGAGAATAGGGTCGCCGAACTAGAGACCCAAATAGTGAAGTCGATCTCGGAGGTGATGACCTGGACCATGGAAGAGTTCAAGACCTCTCCCGAGATGAGAAACTTGAATGTTGAGTTCGGTCAGGAGGCGTTTATCAAGGATTTTGAGCTCTATGAAGGTAGGGTGGCTTGGAGGTTCCCCAAACTCGACCTCAGCTTTCTAGAGGAGGAAGATGAGGCAGACATGGGACCATCCGATGCTGCAATCGATCCTCCCTTCGTCGAGCATATGTCTGGTCTGTCCGAGTCTGTCATAGAAGTGCTTGAGCCAGTTCGAGCACCTAAGGTAGCTGAGAGTGCTCCAGTTCCATCTTCCATCGATCCTCCCAAGGTTGAAATCCTTGAATAGTTATATATTTTGCTTTTTCGATCCTTTTTCGCTTTGTACTTTAAATTTCTGATTAAATGAAGGCAAATTTTTTTTTGTCCATATCTTTGAATGCTTTTCATACCTTGAATATAGTCTTCCGTCGATACTGACCCACTGCCTTAGGGGGTTCCCCTGAAACACTTAATAAAATGCTTGAAGAAGAAAGTCCATCAGTTGAAGAAGTAGTTAAAGAAGATAGAGGACAACCTTCGAGCTTCACGGAAGAATGCTGTAGAGGCGACCAAAGAGGTTACTCGCCTTCGAAACTTGCACATGAAAGACACTGCTAGTTTCAGAATTTGGAAGGGGAGCTTCGAGAGGGAGCTGGCCGAACTTCGAAAGAGTGCGAGTGATAAATCATGCACATTGACGGCGAAGATCGGCTCCCTCGAGACTCAACTCAACGTGGCAAATGAGAAAGTTTAACTTCTAAAGGGGAGCTTGCCGTGGTCCTCCGATAAGGCATAGTTTGAGTGGGATTGGTTGACGAGATTTTTCATACTTCAAAAATAACTGCACGATGCCGAGCTCATATATGAGATCTACCAACTAGGCTGTAGTGGTAGGACATCTACGTTAGAACAAAAGCTTCGTGCCTCCAACAACGAAGTAGCCCGGCTCCTGTGGCAACTCGATGATGGTTTTTGGGCTGGTATGAGTAGGGAGGTTGAGGAGGTCGCCTCTTTGAAGAAGACTATTGGTCAGCTTTGGGAGTCAATCGGTGCGGAAAAGATTGAGGTTCAGCGGCTGAAGCTTCAACTCACCTATGAACATCGGACTGTCAAGGATGCGGAGGTTGAGTCTAAAGTTTTGAGGAGACAGCACCGAGAGCTGGAGGATAATTTCAGCTTGCCAACAGAATGTACCTAGATGGTCTCTACAAGAAGGAGCTTGAGGAGGAGATCGTTAGGCTAAAGCATGCCTTGGAGATGGTTGGGGTCGGCAGCCCAAAGTCTGAGGAGTTTGGTTCGCCATAAGGCTTTGTTCTCTTTCCCTTCTTTTTCTTTCTTTTAGTGTAATCGGCCTTGTCGGCCTATGTTTTGCTTGTAATGCACTTATTTTTGTAATGAAATAATATGTTTCTTGTTATTCTCATTTTGCATGAATTCAAGGCTTATTTGTGGCCTTACCTTCTTTACCTCATTTTTTTTTTCTACGCTGCCTTCTCATGGAATGCTTGTTATGGATGCCGAACTAGGACCTCTTCTGCACATTAGGATAAGGTCCCATCTTTCGACCTTAATGTAGTTGGGTCGATAAGGAAAAACACATGTAAGGATCCTCCGCCAAGCTTCTTCCTTTCCCTCATCTTTGATCAACGAGGTTCTGACTTTAGCTTGCGTTAAGATGAGGCTTTCCTTTTATTCTTAACATGGCTTGTGGGGATGCGTTAAGGTTGTCAGTAGGGCCTCTCCCCCCATCTCATCTTGGTTTAACGAGGCCTTCGACTTTATCCATGTTAGGACGAGGTTCTCCTCCTATTCCTAACGGACCGTAGGGGCACGTTAGGACCATTGGTAGGGCCTCTCCCCTCATCTCGTCTTTGTTCAATAAGGCCTTTGACTTTGCTCACATTAGGATAAGGTTCTTCTCCTATTTCTAACGGACTGTAGGGACACATTAGGACCATTAGTAGGGCCTCTTTTCTCATCTCGTCTTAGTTCAATGAGCCTTTCAACTTTGCTCATGTTAGGATGAGGTTCTTCTCCTGTTCCTAATGGGCTGTAGGGGTGCATTAGGGCCATTGGTAGGGCCTCTCCCCTCATCTCATCTTAATTCAATGAGATCTTCAACTTTGCTCACGTTAGGATGAGGTTCTCCTCCTATTCCTAATGGGCTGTAGGGGCGTTAGGGCCTCTCCCTCGTCCCATCTTAATTCAATGAGGTCTTCGACTTTGCTCATATTAGGATGAGATTCTCCTTCTATTCCTAATGGACTGTAGGGCGCGTTAAGGCCATGGGTAGGGCCTCTCCCCTCGTCCCTTCTAAGTTCAATGAGGCCTTCGACTTTGCTCGCATTAGGATGAGGTTCTCCTCCTATTCCTAATGGGCTACTTTAGGTTGCTTCTGAAAGTTATTAGTCATTACACGATTTATGCATCAGAAATAGTGATGTTAAAATAGAAAAGTTTTATTGAAGGAAAGTTACTAGTAGTATATTCTCAAGTTTTCTGAATTCCAAGGCCGCGGCAGAGTTGTTCCTTCGAGCTCCTTCAAGCGATAAGTTTTGAGCTAGATAACCTATTCTATTTGTGATTCTGGAGCTGTAAGATAGCCGCTCGCCAAAGTACCAAGTCCCTCATATCGAATATCTTGCCTTTGACTTTTGAATTGTAGTAGCGAGCTATTTTTTGCTTGTAGGCTACCATCCAAACTTGGGCTTTCTTCCATTTTTCTTCTAATAAGTCAAGGTTAGTCCTGAGGCCTAGTGAATTTTGTTGCTCATTGAATGCCATAACTGGTGCTGATAGAAGTTTAAGTTCTATCGGGATGACCGCTTTCATTCTAAAAGCCAAGGCAAATGGGGTCTCCCCAGTTGGCAATTTTTTGATAGTTCGGTATGCCCAGAGCACATGATAGAGTTCATCTGCCCAAGTCCCCTTCGCTCTCTCAAGTCTTGCTTTGATACGTTACAGTAGGGTCCTATTTGTCACTTCAGCTTCTTCATTTGCTTATGGATGGGCGACTGATGTAAAATAATAGGAGATGTTCAAATCTTCACAAAATTTGATAAATCTTGCCCCAGCAAACTATCACCCATTATCAGTTATGAGAGTTTGGAATAGACTAAACTGGCAGACAATTGACTTCTAGATGAAGTCCTGCACCTTGGCTTCAATAATTTTTGCCAATGGTTCGACCTCGATCCATTTGGTGAAGTAGTCGATTGCAACTAGGAGAAACTTTCGTTGTCCGGATGTCATTGAAAAGAGGCCAAGTATATCCATTCTCCACTATGCAAATGGCCACGATGCGCTTAGTGGAGTAAGTTCGGAGGTCGGTTGTCTTTGTATGTTTGCATTTATCTGACAGCGGTCACATTTCTTGACATACTCTGTAAAATTATGGTACAATATCGGCCAATAGTATCCTTGCCGAAGTAGTCTTTGTGACAAGGATCTGGCTCCAACATGACTTTCGCAAATTTTCTCATGCACTTCCCATAATACGAAGTTTGCCTCTGAAGGTCGAAGACATCTCAAGAGCGATAGAAAATATGACCTTTTATACAGCTTGTCTTCATATAGAACATATCGAAAAGCTTAATTTCTGAGCTCCGAGCTTCTTTCGGATCATGAGGGAGAGCTCAATCCTTGAGGTAGGCAACAAGAGGGTCGATCCAACTTGGTTCGTGCTCAACTTGCATAATAGGCTGTGACTCCTCTGAGCTTGGGCACTTTAGAATTTTAAAAAATACTTCTATGGGCAGTTCGGTCGAGGCTAAAGTGATCAATTTAGAGAGAAGGTCAGCTCTTATATTCTCTACCCTCGGAATCTATTGAATACTAAAACCATTAAAGGCCAGAGTCAAGTTTTTCACCTTCTCAAGGTATTTTATCATGCTTTCCTCCCGAGCTTCAAAACTACCATTAACCTATCCAACCACCAGTTGAAAATTGCTATAGACTTAGAGCCAGTCCGCTTCTAATACTTTTGCTATTTTTAATCCAACGATCAAAGCTTGATATTCAACCCCATTATTAGTTACTAAAAATTCAAAGCACAGCACATATTCAGTGATGATGCTTTCTGGATTTACCAAGATCAATCCTGCGCCCGCTCTAGAAGCATTGGACGAGCCATCCATACATAGAGCCCAAAAACCTTCAGGAAGGTCTGCCCTTTCCTCAAGGGAGCCCGACTGCAACCATGGAACACTGGTTTCAATCTGTTCAAGCTCGGCTTCATCTAGGATGGTACATTTCACTACAAAATCTACTAATATTTGGGCTTTGACCGATGGTCGAGGTCGATAGTTGATGTCAAATTTTATGAGTTTGATCGTCCATTTTATGATTCTTCTAGAGGCATTCGTTCGATGAAGGACTACCTTAATTGGCTGATCCATGAGAAGCATTATGGAGTGACCTTGAAAGTAAGATCGGAGTCTCCTAGCAGCAATTAGAAGAGTGTAAGTTAATTTTTCTAATTTAGAGTACTTGATCTCTACATCTCTCAGGACCCAACTTATGTAGTAGATCGATCACTGTACTTTCATTTCCTCCTTGATTAGGACTGCCGTCAGGGCTACTAGGGAGATTGCTAGGTACAAGAATAATTTTTCTCTAGGCTTAGGCTTTGTCAGCAATGGGGGTGATTCGAGATAGTTTTTAAGCTTCTCAAATGCTTGTTGGTATTCCGTCGTCCAGTAGAAGTTCTTTGGCTGCTTGAGAGCTTGAAAGAAGGGCATGCATTGCTCGACTGATCTCGAGACAAAGCAGTTTAGAAATGCCACTTTTTCGGTCAGACGTTGAACTTCTTTAATTATTTTTGGAGTAGTCATTTTTGAATAGCTCGAATTTTCTCTGGATTTGCATCAATCTCATGCCTCGACACCATGAATCCCAAAAACTACTTGGAAACCACTCTGAAGGTGCGCTTGGTCAGGTTCAGCTTCATCTTATACTTCTTAAATGCATAGAAGGTCTTTTCGAGATCAGCGACGTGGTTCATTGAAGCTTGACTTTTTATAAGCATATCATCCACATACACCTTCATGTTCCGGCCAATATGCTTCTTGAAGATTTTGTTGATCAGGCACTAGTACGTTGCTCCTGCATTTTTTATTCCAAAATGCATAATCCTGTAATAGTAAAGACCACGGTCAGTAATAAAAATAGTTTTCTCCTCATCCTCTGATGTCATTCGGATTTGGTTGTAGCTAGAAAAAGCATTCATAAAGGTGAGGAGCTCATATCCCGAGGTTGCATCCATCAGTTGATCAATTTTGGGTAGGGGATAGCTATCTTTTGGACAGGCTTTATTCAGCTTTTTGAAGTCTATACACATCCTCCACTTGTTGCTTGCCTTTTTGATGAGCACCACATTTGAGACTCAGCTTAGGTAGTTAACTTTTTAGATGAATCTAGCCTTAAGGAGCTTGTCAACTTTTTCTATAATTGCTTTCTATCTTTTCGGAGCATGATTGTGCATCCTCTCTTTTACTGACCGACACTTGGGATCAGCAGCCAGTTGATGTTTCATAATTTTGGCGTCAACCTTGGCATATCCATTGGGATCCAGGAAAAGATGTCCACATTTTTTTGAAGGAAGGTGATGAGTTGTTCTTGAACCTCGCTCTCCAAGTTGGAGCCAATCTGCACAGTGTGCTGTGCATTGCCATCATCCAAGGACATGGCTACAAGGTCTTCCATAGGCTCACCCTGCTCCTCCATAAGATCATCATGGAATCTAGCCCATCAACAGGGCAAAGGTTGGGCTGGGTGTTTTTTTGTAAGACAATGGAGTAACAGTGCCTTGCCAAGGCCTGGTCTCCCCTAATCTCTCTAATTCCATAGCTCGTTAGGAACTTCATCTTTAAGTAATAGGTTGATACCACAACTTGGAGTGCATTCAAGCCAGGTCAGCCAAGAATAGCATTGTAAGCAGATGCAGCTTTTACAACTAGAAAATTGACCTGCACTCTGGCCAGCCTCGGGCATTGCTCTGCAGCCTTAGTTAGAGTTATTATGCCGTCAACTAGCACGACGTCGCTAGTGAAGCCTACCAACGGAGAATTTATAGGTCCTAAATGATTATTAGACAAAGACATTTTTGAGAAGCATCGTAAAATAAAATATTAGTAGAGCTTCCATTATCCATCAGAATACGATGCACATCATAGTCAGCATTGTTTAAAGAGATTACAACCGCATCATTATGCGGGAATTGAACTCCTTAGGCATCTTTGTTGGTGAAAGCAATGGGCTCCTCAGTTCTCCGCCTCTTCTCGAGCTCTGCTGATCTACTAGCCTTCCCTCGTCAAAGTCCCCTAGAGATGGTGTTGATGATACTGAGGGATGATCAATCTAGCTCCTGCTCCTCCCTTCTTGATGGTTCTAGCTGCGGTAATGCCTTCAATCAATCTTCCCACCCTTTGGGCCAATGTCATAGGAATTGATCAAGCCTGCCCCATCTGATGAGCTCCTCGATCTTGTCTTGGAGCTAGATACATTCTTCTATATCATGATTGTGGTCACGATGATAGAGGCAGTACTTGTTAGGATTGTGCATACCGGGGTGAGAGCGCATCCTCTTTGGTCTAGGCAGTTGCTCCTTGATCTTCATCAGTACTTACATTTTTGGAGTATTGAGGGGGGCATAGTTGTGGAACCTTCAGAGGGGGAGCCCTACCGTGCCCTTCTATCAGGGCATCCTTGCTTCCAAGCTCGGAGAGAAGTTTGGACTCGATTGCACTCAGGGAGAGTTTAGGAGCGCGGTTGAGCTTCACTCAACTTTTCTTTCTCAGCGAGCCTGCCCGGCTCGCCAATTCACCGCTCCCCAGTGGCTTCATTGTCTTTGGCCTTGAAGGCCTCTTTCGCTCTGGCATACCCTTCGTCCTGAGCCAGCATCTTGGCAAAATCTCTGGGGTACTTTTTCTTTAGGGAGAACAGCAAATTATTCTTCTAAAGGTCATCTTTTAGTGTGGCCATAGCAATAGACTGGTCCAGATTCCAAACTTTCAGAGCAGCTGTATTAAAGCGGTTGACATAAGCCCGGATGGATTCTCCCTCTTGCTGCTTGATGTTGATGAGGGATTTCGAGCCTCGCTTGGGATGGGGGCTACTAACAAAATGAGCCATAAACTAATGGCTCATCTGGTCAAAAGAGAAGATGATATTCGACTTAAGAACTGAGTACCAATTCTTGACTGCCTCTTTCAAAGTAGATGGAAAAGCTCAGCACAGGATGGTGTCGGACGTGCCATGAAGCAGCATCATTATCTGAAAGGCCTCTAGATGGTCAGTTGGATTGGAGGTCTCATCGTAGCTCTCGAATTGAGAGAGCTTGAAGTTTGGTGGGATCGATTCCTGCATGATGCGGTGAGAGAAAGGAGGGTCAGTATAGATATCGTTACCGTGGAAGGAGGGTGCATGGTGGAGTTCTTCGATCCATCGGTTCATCTCTTGTAGTTTTCGATCTAGATCCTTTCGATCGTGAATCTTCAAGATCTTTTGATTGAATGGGGGCAAAGTCCTCCTAGGGGTAGAGTCATGATCAGAGCGAGGGCTCTCAGCCCTATGCTTTCCCTTATCGAAGGTTATCGGCTGACTAGCCCAAGTCGGCCGCCCCCAGACCGAATCATGAGATTTCGAAGAAGCCTGTTCCAACTGAATCGATGCTAGAGAATGCTGCTGCTGCATGGCCTATATTGCTTTTATGAGGTCACGAACCTGTAGCACTAGCAGGTTGAATTGCTCCACATCGATCGTTGCTGTAGGTAGAGTTTGAATCGCCGGGGATGAAACAAGGGTGGATAGATCTGGATAGGATCTAATCGTGGAGGCCATCGATTGTTAGATAGAAGCTTTCTTAGGAGGCATCTTTTTTGGGAAGGATGACCTTGGAGAAGAAGAAGAGAATTTTCTGTTGAGCACTCCTTTAAGAATAAGGAAACCTCAGAAATGGAGGTTCAATGCCCTCCTTCAAGCGCCAATCCTGTTGGTGCAAAATTTGATCACCATCGGAGGAGCACCGGAGTCGGAGAAGATGAAGTCATCATCGATGACCTGCAAGATAAGTCTCGTCTAGAGCCTAGGATGGGCGGCTCCGGCAAGACCCTCCAACGATCAAGTCAGCTCTTTCGGCTAATAGAAATAAAGTACTCAGGAGAAAAAATTGCAGGATATCGAGAAGGAGAAGAGAAGTTAGAGAAAATGTATCTGGAGGATCCCTTTTATAGATGGAGCCTGTAACAAACTAATAGCGACAGTCATAACTATCAAGTGGTGGGCCGCTCGGGATCATATGAAGTTTGTTATGGAGGGTAGTATCTATTGTCCTGGTGTGCCAATCCATTGAAATTTAATAGTCGAAGTTCGATGGAGCAGGCAATAGTTGGTGATGAATCTTTGAGTTACATCAACACCAAAGAAGTTTGAACTTCTCTTAGGCAGTCTGTGGGTGAGTTAGTTTGTGTGTGGAGCTAGATTCGTATGGAGACCATCCTAGGTAACTGCGGGAAGTTCAACTGCTAGAGGAGTCCAGAAGGAGTTCGATCGCTGGAGGAATCCAGAAGGAGTTCGATCGCTGGAGGAATCCAGAAGGAGTTCGACCATTGGAGGAGTCCAAAAGGAGTTTGGCTGCTAGAGGACTCCAAAAGAAGTTCGGTTGTTGGAGGAATTCGGAAGTAGTTCGACCACTCGAGGAATTTGAAAGAAGTTCGACCGCTGGAGGAGTCCAAAAGGAGTTCGGCCACTAAAGGAGTTGAAAAGGAGTTTGGCTGCTAGAGGACTCTGGGAGAAGTCCATGATTGAAGCTCTTCCATGATTACGAGTTACACTTGGCTGAGCACCAAACCAAACTTTGGCGGGAGTGAGGTTTACCCCCAACAAGACCTATAAAGCCCGTCTGACTATTATCTCAATGTTCAAACATACATTTTGAATGTATGTCTTTGTTATGAACAAAGATAAACCCTGCATTTGTAAGTGGATAAAATATTCTGTAGTATTATTTCTTGTGTTATCTGTGGATAAAATTCTCTTAATCGAGAATGGTATTCCAGCATTGCAAGGAATAAAGGATTAGCTATCATCTAATTTCTCCATGTTCAAAGATCAGATTTGGTGTACTCACTAAGGATGGTGAGTAGATACCAGTCTGATCTAAGTAAGAACTACTAAAAGATTGTATAAATAATCCTAAAGTATTTAAAAAATATTAAGGTCTAGTGACTCAAATATGAAAATACTGACTTAAAACTTATGGATGTTTTGATTCCAATTTTTAGTCAGATCAAGATGATAGCAAGAAAGTGTCAGGTCAAACCCTAATTGTAGGAGTAATATGCTGGAAAGATTCCAAGCATGATACTTTAGCCTATTCAGTTAGTGATGTAGATTACATCATGGCATATGATGCTACCATGTAAGCTGTATAGTTGCTGAAGTTCATTACCAGATTAGGAGTGGCACCCTCCATCGATGGTCTAGTCCTATTGTAACACTAGAGCCAGAGCTCAGGCTAAAGAATCGAAGGATCAGTATATTCTGCATCGTCATCACCTTTGATTTTATATCAGGGTGACATCAATTTTTAGAAGATCGATGAAAAAGGAGAACTTAACCAACCCATTTGCTAAGATCTCAGAACTAAGGAGTTCTACGAACTCAAGTGGAAGATAAGATATTTGATGTCATTCTGATTGGCTTTAGTCCAAGTGAAAGTTATTGAAAAATATATCCTAAAGCCAAACATCTAAGTGGTAGATGTTTGGAATTAGTATATGAATTATCTGATAATAATAGTTATTTGGCTAGTTCATCATAAAAGTTCTATCTTCCTTAAATAAACTCCTAAATTATGATGAAGTTTTTAGAACCATAATCAATTGATAAAAGAGGATTTATCGGATGGTTCTTAAACTGTCCATGACCAAATGATAAGTTATTAACAAGGATGATAACTTATTGAGTGTAGGTCATTGTATGCCATGTGCATTTGTTGTCCTTATAACCAAGTGGTATGGAGACATTGATATGGAATCCAGGTGAGATGTAAGAGTACATCTGCACTGAGCATGATCAATGTAGCACTCTACTATCAAGAGTAGCTAGCTAAGATCAATGGGTATAAGTGTCCCTCCAATCTGAGATCACTTTGGTAACTTGCAAGCAACTCCCTATACTTTGGTGCTGGACTACTTATATTTCTAATATAGATTTGAAAGATTTTTTGGTACAATCAAGTACTTGTAGAGTCAATGTGTGAATCAAGATGAGATTGACCACTTCTGATTAACTTCAGGAAGAGAATGACTTGCTGTGTTTCAATTTAGCAAAATCTAGGCTTGGATAATCCTCGTGAGGAGTCACGAGATTTGTAAAATTTTAAAACACAATAGAGATGACTTATATGAGTGTTGATAGCATACTCGAAGTCATCTTGAGTATTATTGATTAACGGGATGAATTATACAATAACCATGGGCTAGGGTTCTAAGAATGTTGCTTTGTATACGTCGGGCACCATTGCTAGATGGTCATTTTGATTGGTACCGAAATCAATTTTTATGCTATCGACTTAGGTTTGAACCTATAGGATCATACACATATGAGGTTGTAATCTGATCAGATGATTAATCGATGATTGAGAATCATTCTAAGATCAAACCATCAATACGATTGATGTTTAATCTAATGCAAGTATTACAGGAGGATTGATTAGCAATTGGATTGCTAATTGGCTTAATTTGATTGAAAAATTAGGTTGAGATCAAGTCTAATTGAATTAGATTTAATTAAAATTAGTTTAGACTTAATTGGATTAATTTTAATTAATTTATTGGATAATCCAATTGCAAGGGAGAATAAGTCCCTGTTCGAATAGGACTTGAGTGCGCCTAATTTCTAATTTGATTAAAAATTAAATTAAATTTAAATATAATTTAAATTTAACTTAATTAGACTTCTAATTGAATTAGGATTACCTATTAAATAAGTTAACTCAAATTTAATTTAAATATGATTTAAATTACTTTTGACTTAGTCTACATTGGAGAGTCCTAGTTAGACTAGGACTCTTCCCTTCATTCTTCCGCCACCTAAGAAAGATCCCACACCCATTATATTTTTAATTCTAATTTTTTTTTGTATTTCTCCAAGCCTAAGAGAGGTTCTCCATTTCTCCTATCAGATGTTTTTGAAATTTTATTTGACTTGATCAAATAAAAAAAGTTGTTAAGACTTGGACTCCATTTGATAGAGTCCCAATTTTCCAAAACACCTCTTTTCCTTATGAAAATTTTTCTCCATACCTTTTTTTCTTTTGTGAACTTATTTTCTTTGGTTTTGCACAACTTTTCCTAATCTTCACACAAAAAAAATAGGTGGGGAGGCATCCAAGAGTTGGATGCCTCCTAAAACTCCTCCTTAGAGTCCATATAAGACTAGGTTTGACCTAGTCCTCCATATCTAATTGGGGCACCTCTTATAAGATGTTTTTGGATATGAAAAATTCTAGAAAATTCATAAAATACTAGAAGAAAAGGAGGAGGAGGTGTGGAGGTTTGGTGAACCAAGTTTCTTAGAGAAGAGATGTTTATCTAGACATCAAAAGTTGATGTCTTGAAGGGACAAAGGTAAGAGAAAATTATCTTCTCTTGATTTTTTCTTTTAAGTTTTTTCTTCTTATTCTTTTATACATTTTTATGTGATAAAAAATTTGAGAGAGAGAGAGGAAGAGGGTGTGGGGATGAGTGCTCTAAGATTTTGGTGCATGGTTGTTGCCCAGAGGTAGCAACCTAAGAGGGGGGGGGGGGGGGGGGGGGGGTGAATTGGGTTCTTATAAAAGCTTTGGCCAAATTTAACTCTAAGCAATTATGTGCTTTGATTTTAATCTAAGTGGTGAGGATGAGATGTATATAATATGAGCAGTAGAATTAAGATAACAAAATTAAACTATGAAAGTAAAGTAAGAATTATAAGCATGCAAAGTATATAGAAAGATAGAAGAAAAAAGCACAACACAAACATACAAAGATTTATAGTGGTTTGGAGCAATCCGCTCTTACGTCCACTTTTCAAGTTTTCCTTGGGAATTCCACTATAATCTACCCTTGATTATAGTATATTTATTTTTTCAGGCTCACAAACAAACCTAGTTGGTTTCCACAGGAGCACCAACCAAAATCTAACACCGTTAGTTTTTCGGGTTCACTAACAATCTAGTTGGTTTTTTGGGATCACTAATTAAAACCTACAATATCCAATTTCAAGCATGGATAGGCCTAAACCCCAAGTTTCTTTTCTGTAAAGAAACTTATAAAGAAATAAAAAAATACAAGTAAAGTTTCAGCACAATATAAAAAATAGAGTATAAGCTCTTTTAAATCCTAAAGAACAAATCGATAATGTGCTCGATTGAAGCTTGGCTTTTCTTCAAATTATGCTTCAGAGGATGTGGAAGATGTTGGAGAAGATTTCTTTGAAGGCTCGCTAAAATCTATGCACAATACTCCTCTCTTTTTTCTTTTCTTTGGATATTCAATGTTCCTCATAAAATCTAAAAGATTCTCTCTCTAAATCCCTTAATCTCTTTCTTCTATTTTTTCAATTGATTCTCCATCTTTAAATACCTTTAGAAAAGGTTGGAGTGAGAGTTCTTAGCTGTTGGAAGCTTTGAAATAGCCATTGGGGTCAAAAAATAGCCGTTGGAAAACTATCCATTGAAGGCTATCTGTGCAGATCGAGATCTCTCAATTTTTCATGAGACCTCTCGCCAAATTTTGAGATCTCTCGATTTTTCATGAGATGTCTCGCCAGAACCACGAGACTTCTCTCTCAGAGCATAGAAATAAAATTTCTATCTTCTGAGAATGAGATGTCTTGAGTTCAATTCGAGACCTCTCGAGACTGTGTCAGAATAATGTTTCATTATGCCAGACCACTCGAAAGCTCTCAAAAAAAATCTGAGACATCTTGAAAAATCCTGACTTTATTTTTTTTCAATGTTTGACCTTCCAAACTTGAGTTTCTTGGCCCCAAACTCTTGTAAACATAATTTTTTCTATCAATTTTAATTTTTCTTTTTTCAATCATATTTTCTTCATACCAAGCCATCCAAATATGTATGAATTTGCTCTTGTAAGTATTTTGGCATGGCATCTTGAAAGGATTTATTCTTCAGATAAATTTTTTATTTTGGATATTTGAAAAATCTTACACATATTCTTGAAATACTTGATTAGATACATAATATACTCAATATTTTGGAATCATCAAAATTAATCTTAGGATCAATAATCTTTTCTTTTTCGATGATGACAAAATCTCGAGTATATGCATAATAAAAGTAAATAATATATTTTTATGTATTTTGCTAAAAAGTATCATGAAGTATAGATTAAACATATGAATGAGTACTTCATGAATATTTTCAATTATTCTTTTGGTTCATTGCACATATTTCATATACTCATAAAAAAAATATTTTAATTCATATCAGTGAGTATTAAGTTTTCATTTCAAGCATTAATATAATTCATTGAGTTTCTTCAAGCATATACTCAACATTCCTCTCCCCCTTTTTGACAGCATCAAAAAGCTTATGGAAAAGAAATAAGAAATAATCATCAAAATTAATAATATGATTGTATCAAAGTAAGAATTGCATTAAGTTCAGAAAATTACTTTATCTGAGTCATCAAATTCAACATCCAAGCATTAAATTGAGAGATGTATTAAATTCATGAAATCAATTTAAATGAATCATCTCCCTTTTGAAAATTTATCATTTGACTCAAAATAAGTTTCAAATATTTATTTTAATTTTAAAAATTAGCTTGAATTTAAATATTATATGCTTTCCCTCTTTTTGAATGAATATGATCTTTATTCAGATTTTCAAATATGCACTTTTAAGTTTTAAGAGGAATAAAGCTTTTCAAAATATTTGATTATGAAATCAAGCATAATATATACTTTAATATTCTAACTTTTTTTCTTAAGAGATTTTGATCAATTAGATTTGAAAAAGGTATGTATCAGGAATTTATCGAGCAAAGTAAAATAAACAGTATTAAAGCATAAGATAGTCACATTTTCAAATTCATTGCTTTGAATAAAATATTATTTCAAAATAAATAATTCATAAAAATTTTGCAATGCATATGAGAAATTTAGGATCAAATTTGAATTTTCAAATGGGTTTCAAAATTTATTCCTTGGAGTAAGAATATGTTTTCAAATTAGTCAAAATTTTTTTAATCAAATCAAGTTAGAAAATATCTCTCCCCCTATTTTTCATACTTATAGCAAGATTATATTACTTTTCAACTTTCTTTCCTTCTTTATTTCAAATCAAGCAAATTCAACATAAATTTAACTACTAAATTTAGATTTTTAAAATTTAAAATATATTTTTAATTTCAAAGGCCTTTTTTATTAAATGATTACTTCCTCTTTAATATTTTCTTCTTCTTACTTTAACAAACAGAGTCATTTCTTTAAAAGATTTTTTTGATACCAATTAAACTAAGTTTTAGATCAAATCATGATTTTCTTTGTTCAATACCATTTAAAGATTAATTTACAAATTCAGCTTGATACCAATGATTTTAGTTATGAATTAAATCAAGATGAATTGATTCAAATTAAACAATTTAAGGATTTAGAATGATAAATCAATTTGAATTGATATCAGCAAATTAGTTAAGGCAAATCATAAAGAATTTTCGGTCATTCTTCAAAAAGAACATTTCTTTCTTTTCATAAGAAATATCAAGCAATTAGGTTTAGAAAAGGTATGTATTTTTGAATTTATTTTAAATGATATCATATCAAACATATAGCTGTATAAAATCATATTTGAAATAAAGATATTCTTCTCTTTTTGTCAAAAGATAAATCAATCAAATACATGACAAATTGTGAGCTATTTGATACCAATTACTTAAAACTAAAGTTCTCTTTAAAAGTTTAGCTTTGAAGATAAATGATAACTTTCTTGAAACATCTTGTTAGATATCATCTTCAAAAGATTCAAGATGATCATAAAAAATAATCAATTGGGGGGGGGGTTCTAATAATCAATTTAAATATGATCAAATCAAGAGAAAACTAGATGAAGGCTTTATGTGTTCAATTCAACTAGGAAGTTTTGAAATTCTTAGGGGTTAACCTAAGATACTATTCAAATTAACACTTCAAGTACTTGATCTTGTATAAGTTGAATGTCTTATTTTCAAGTACTTAAGTCATGCACTTTTTAGGAGAATCTCAATATCTAAGCATTTTATGGAGAAATATCAAAAATTAGTTTTTCTTGTTGGTTTAGCAATTTAAACATTCATATTCAATAAGCATCTTTTAATTTAAATTCATCAATTATAAAATTGATATGGAAAGACTTAAAATATTATGTTGAATTTTAAGTAAACTATTTCATCCATAGCATGATATATATAGTAGAGCATATTATTTTTTAAAATCAAAACATTCAATAATATGATATGAATTCATTGCAAGCATCAAAATCAATCCATTAAACATAAGAAGTATTTCAAGCAAGAAATTTTATATGCAAGCATATTAATTAAAGGATTCATTCAATCAAAAAGATTTTAACATTCATTGATGGTATGATGAAAAAAAAGATTTAGATTATACCAACAATCATCATCCATCATCTTAACATCCAAGGAATCCAAATAAAGATATTTTTCTTTTTTAAGAGCATTAGATCCTTGGCAAACCTGCAAGATTACTTCAAAACTTTTGGTACCCAAGCCATCTTGGGTCTATAGGAGTTAGTATTTGAGGTTCCTTTCGGAATGCAAATTTGTCTTATTAAGGTTTGACCAATTCTTTTAAAGTTGCATTCTGAAATCTTGTGGTCAATTTGATTACATTTAAAATACTTAAAGGAATGATCTTTGATGGAAGCTCTTGTAAAAATATCTTTTGTAGTTTGCTATTTTCTTGAAGTATTAAAATCGATTTCTATTTTATTGAAAACAATCCCATTGAATTTTACTAAGGATTAAAGATTTTTAAAGCTAATTATAAACTTTTTAGCTATAGGTTTCAAAACCTCAACGTCTCTTCTTAATTTCTAATTTTCTTCCAAGAGCTCTTTATTTTCAATTAAAAATTTTTTATTTTCTTTTAGGAAAGATTTCAGAATATTATTTTCCTTTTTAAGCTCAAGAATTTCTTTATCTAAAAGATTTTTAGATTTAATTAGATTTTCTTTTTCTTTCATTAAATTAAATTATTTTTTTTAAGCTTTCTACTTTTCTGCCTTAACTTTTTAAATTCATACATAAGTCATTAAAGGCTTCTTGAAGCTTATCAAATGTAAATTCAGAAGAATTATCAATGTTTACCTCATCATTTTGAGCCATCAAGCAAGGATTTATGATGCTTTCTTCCTTTTTCTCATTCTTTTCTTCTTTGCTTTGCTCCCCCTTAATTGATGCATTCTTCTTCTTTTGTTTCTTCTTCTTTTTCTTCTTTTCATCCTCATGAAACATAAGGCATAGGTTGGGGTGAGCTTCTTTTTCTTCGTGGGAGCTTGATTCTTCTATTTGATTTGCTCTCTCATAAATTTTTTCTAATTTCTCCCATACATGTTTTGCTGAAATACATGAAAAAATTGCATTAAATACATTTAACTCTAACGAGCAATAAAGTATATTCATGGTCTTAGCATTAAGTTGGACCATTTCTTTATCATGCTCTTTCAATACTTTGGGGATGTGTGTGAGCCATCGATTATAATCTTCCATAGGTTATAATCATGTGCTTGTATGAAGATGCATATGCATGCTTTCCAAAAACTATAATATGAGCCATTAAAAAGTGGAGGTATATCTATAGAATATCCTTCAATAAACAAAGACTTCATTTGGGTTGCCATAATCTTTAGCTCTAAACGGTTAGGTTAATAATCAATAATAGAGCACCTGCTCTAATACCAATTGTTGCCTAGAGGGGGGTGAATTGGATTCTTATAAAAGCTTTGGCCAAATTTAACTCTAAGCAATTATGTGCTTTGATTTTAATCTAAGGATGAGGATGAGATGTATATAATATGAGCAGTAAAATTAAGATAACAAAATCAAACTATGAAAGTAAAATAAGAATTATAAGTATGCAAAGTATATAGAGAGATAGAAGAAAAAAGTATAACACAAACACACAAAGATTTATAGTGGTTTGGAGCAATCTGCTCCTACGTCCACTTCCCAAGCTTTTCTTGGGAATTTCACTATAATCTATCCTTGATTATAGTGTATTTATTTTTCTATACTCACAAACAAATCTTGTTGGTTTTCATAGGAGCACCAACCAAAATCTAACACCGTTAGTTTTTTGGGTTCACTAACAACTCAGTTGATTTTTTGGGATCACCAAGTAAAACCTACAATGTCCAATTCCGGGCTTGAACGGGCCTAAACCTCAAATTTTTTTTCCGCAAAGAAACTTGTAAGAAAATCAAAAAATACAAGTAAAGTTTCAACGCAATATAAAAAATAGAGTATAAGCTCTTTTAAATCCTAAAGAACAAGCCGATAATATGCTCAATTGAAGCTGGGCTTTTCTTCAAACTATGCTTGAGAGGATGTGGAAGATATTGAAGAAGATTGCTTTGAAGGCTCGTTGAAATCTATGCACAACACTCCTCTCTTTTTCTTTTTCTTTGGATATTCAATGATCCTCACAAAATCTGAAAGTTTCTCTCTCTAAATTTCTTAATCTCTTTCTTCTTTTTTTTTAATTGATTCTCCACCTTTAAATATCTTTAAAGAAGGTTGAAGTGAAAGTTCTTAGCTATTGAAAGCTCTAAAATAGCCATTGAGGTCAAAAAATAGCTGTTGGAAAACTATCTATTGAAAGCTATCCTCGCAGAGCAAGACCTCTCAGTTTTTCATGAGACCTCTTGCTAGATTTTGAGACCTCTCGATTTTTCATGAGATGTCTCATCAGAATTGTGAGACCTCTCGAGAAATGTATGAGACCTCTCACTCTTAGAGTATAGAAATGAAGTTTTTATCTCCTGAGAATGAGATGTCTCGAGTTCAACTCGAGACCTCTTGAGATTGTGCCAGAATACTATTTTATTATGCCAGACCACTCGAGAGCTTTCAAAAAAAATCCAAGACATCTTGAAAAATCCTGACTTTATTTTTCTTCAATGTTTGACCTTCCAAACTTGAGTTTCTTGACCCCAAACTCTTTTAAACATAATTCCTTCCTTCAATTTTAATTTTTCTTCTTTCAATCATACTTTCTTCATACCAAGCCATCCAAATATGTGTGAATTTGCTCTTTTAAGTATTTTGGCATGGCATCTTGAGAGGATTTATTCTTGAGATAAATTCTTCAAAATCAATCTCAAAATCAATAATGGTGATCCTTTTTGGACATGATTTGATCATGTCCTGATGAGAGAAGAAGAACAGAAGGAAGGTCTTCCCTTAGGGTTTTCTTGAAAATCCTTCTGCTCTATTTATTTGTAGAATTTTTCTATGAGAAAAATTAGAGAATGTTAGATCTATTTTTGCAGCTTCATGTGGATTACCTATAGAGATCGGACGCATGTGCGGCTCCAAGCAACAAAGGACTACAATGGAATCAACCATAGAGTTCTCGACCTGTGCAAGGTAAGAGATTTGATCTCTTCTCTCGCCTAGATGTGATTTAGGATTTAGATCTAGAACTATTCTAAATCTAGAATATTGATTTGATCAATACCAAAATATTTATTTTCAAATTTAAGAATGCATTATGACATGCTATAGGTCCTAGATGTAGGGTTTGGTGATTAGATTACATGCTATTATAGATTAAATAGTTTAATCTACATCTTCCACTATATTTTATTTCAAAAAAATTTTAAAATTTAAGCATGAAACCCTACATATTTTTCATCAGATGTACTCCTACATCTCATCTGTATGTTATACCAGTGTCTCCACACTCCTTGGTTAAGAGGATAATCAACCTATATGACATACAGTGATTTATGCTCGATAGATGTTGTCATCCTTATTAACAGTCTATTATTTGGTTGTGAACAGTTTTAAGGACTAATCGATAAATCCTCTCTTTATCAAATCTAAATAGTCCTAAGGACTTCATCACAATAATGAAGTTCATAAGAAGATAAAAAACTTATGATGAAAAATACCAAAAATATATTTTATTAATTAATGAATCAATTACAATTACAGTATAGCTCAACCGTCAATAGGCTGACGATTTACTTTGGAATACATTTTCCAACAACTCCTACTTGTCCTAAAGTCATTCGGTATAGTATCTAATATTCATTTTCGACTTGTGGTTGTCAAACTTCTTTATCGCTAGGGCTTTAGTGAAGGGGTCGGTCAGGTTCTCCTTTTCATCGATTTTTCAAAGATCGACATCACCTCGATCCATGATCTCCTAAACTAGATGGAAGCAGCGTAGAATGTACTTCATCCGCTGGTGTGCCTTTGCTTCCTTCATCTGAACTATAGCACCAGTGCTGCCATAGTAGAGCAGGATCGGACCATCAAAGGAGGATGCTACTTCAAGCTTGGTGATAAACTTTCTTAGCCACATAGCTTTCTTTGCAGCATCTGATGCTGCGATGTACTCTACTTTGCAAATAGATTCTGCCATAGTATGTTGCTTGAAACTCTTCTAGCAGATAGCTCCACCATTTAGAGTAAAGATATATCCTGACATGCTTCTACTATCATCATGGTCAGATTTGAAAGTTAGAATCTGTAAATCCTATAAGTTTCAGATTTGACTCACCATAAAACAACCATTGGTCCTTAGTATTTTTTAAATACTTATGGATGGTTTTAACCACTTTTCAGTAATTTTCTCTAGGGTCAAACTAGTATCTACTCACTACTTCTAGTGAATATGCCATGTCTGCTCTTATACATATCATGGCGTACATAATAAATCATACTATCGAAGCATATGGGACTCTACTCATACGCTCTCTTTTCAGGAGTTGTCGGACAATCCTTCTTAAAGAAAGAAATTTCATGGCCTATCAGGAGATAGCTCTTTTTAGAATTCTTCATACTGAACCTCTTCAGCAGCATATCTATGTATGTGGACTGGGATAACCCAAGCATCCTTTTAAATCTATCCCTATAGATTTTCATCCCTAGGATGTAGGATACTTCACCTAAGTCCTTCATGGAGAACTGAGATGACAACCAAACTTTTATTTTCTACAGTATAAAGATGTTATTTTTGATTAAGAGAATGTTATCCATGTATAAGATAAGAAATACCATTGCTGGATCATTTGCTCATTTATAAATGTACGGCTCTTCTTCGTTCTTAACAAAGCCATACATTTTGATGATCTTATCAAAATGCATGTTCCAACTCTGAGATGCCTGCTTCAATCCATAAATGGATCTCTGAAGCATGCACACCTTGGACAAATCTATGGATGTGAACCCCTCAGGTTGTATCATATACACCTCTTTTGTCAACTCTCCATTCAAAAAAGTTGTTTTCACATCCATCTGCCAGATTTTATAATCCAGATGGACAGCTATCATAAGCATTATCAGAATAGATTTGATCATTTTCATAAGAAAAAACATCTCATCATAGTCAATACCATAATATTGATAATATCTTTTGTCAATCAAATGGACTTTATAGGTCTCCACCTTTCCATCTGCACCCTTCTTCCTCTTAAAGATCCACTTGCACCCAATGGATTTAACCCCTTTGGATGGGTCAACCAATATCCACATATCATTGACCTTCATGGACTCTATTTTGGATTTCATGGCCTCAAGCAATTTCTCAAAATCAGGTCGTTGCATAGCATCTATATAGGTGATCAGATCCTCATCATTCCCATCGAATTTGATGGGATCACCATCCCGAATCAAGAAATCATAGTATCTATCTAGGTGATGTGGTACTCTATCGGATCACCTTAATGGTGTAGGTA
Organism: Cocos nucifera; assembly: GCA_006176705.1. Classification (NCBI taxonomy): domain Eukaryota; kingdom Viridiplantae; phylum Streptophyta; class Magnoliopsida; order Arecales; family Arecaceae; genus Cocos; species Cocos nucifera. Next base: position 301,238 of record QRFJ01000634.1, read on the forward strand.
CACTAGGCTCGAGACCTAATTTAATGAAATCCAACTCAGGTTCAGCTATAGGTGTCAATTTTTCTACCTGTTGAACTTCATCAAGTTCAACCTTAGAGGCAATAGATCCTTCACCAAGGAACTCCTTTTCCAAAAAGGTTGCCTTAAGATTTTTGTTCATCAACATGATAGAAATAGTATCCTTTGGTCTCTTTTGGGTATCCCATGAATGTGCATTTGTCAGATCTAGGTCCAAGTTTATCTATAACTAACCATTTGACATAAGCCGGACACCCCCAAACTCTAAGGTATGAAAGTGCTGGCTTATGCCCTGTCCATATTTCATATGGAGTCTTAACTACAGACTTACTTGAAATCCTATTTAACAGATAGTAGGCCAATTTGAGTGCATATCCTCAGAAGGATATTAGCAAGCTAGCAAAATTTATCATGGATCAGACCATGTCTAACAAAGTCCAATTCCTCTTTTCAAGCACACCATTATGCTGTGGTATTCTTGGAGAGTCCATTGGAAGAGAATCCAATTCTCTCCTAGATATATGAGAAACTCATCAGAAAGATATTTTTCTTCTCGATCAGATTAAAAAATTTTAATATTTTTTCAATTTATTTTTCTACTTCACTTCAGAATCATTTGAACATTTCAAATGAATCCAACTTATGTTTCATCAGATAGACATAACCGTATCTGGATAGATCATCTATGAAAGTAATGAAGTAGAAATATCCATCTCTGGCACCCGTACTCATTGGTCCACATACATCAGTATGTACTAGACCTAAGAGCTCAATGGCTCTCTCACCTTTTTCAGTAAAAGATGACTTAGTTATTTTATCAAGAAGATAGGACTCATAGGTTGAAAGTAATTTACAATCACCGACTTCGAGGATTTCCTCTTGAGTCAATCTATTTATCCTATTCTTATTTATATGAACTAGTCTATAATGCCAAAAGTAGATATCTGACATACTATCTAATCTAGAGTGCTTCCCAGTTGTTTAGACTATGTTAACAGGTTGTGATAGCATATACACATCATTATTCAAATATCTATAAAAAATAGTAATATCATTCATAATGATATTACAAACTTATTTTCTTATTAAAATTTTATAATTATTTTTAGCTAGAAGGCCTATAGAAATGATATTTAAAAAAAACTAGGATAGAAAGGACAATCATTAAGAACAACAATATGAGATTCAAATACAAATTTCAGGATTCCTAAAGCTAGAACTGAAACTGGTCATCCATCTCCAATATTCAAAAATCTTTCATCTTGCTCGAATCTCCTACTGACCTACAATCCTTGCAATAAATTACAAATATGGTAAAGGCCACCGATATCCAATTCTCAGTCAGTAATATCATAAATAGAAAAATTACAAGAAGTCATTATATAAATATCTTGTCCAGCAATAGCTTGCTTCTTTCTCTGCCTGTTCAGATCTAGGGAGGCCATGTATTGAGGACAGTTCCTATTCTAGTGCTCTCGCATTTTGCAAAAGAAGCATTCAGCTTAACTCTTATTGGGCTTGATCTTCCTGGTCTGGCCCTGCATAGATGTCCCAACCTAAACTTGCACCTTCTTGCCCTTCTTCTTCTTATTTTTCTTTTCTTTTCTAAAGGATCGAGAAGCAAAAGATGAATCTCCCACTAAGTTCACTGACTCCTTGTGTAGTTGATGATCCTTCTCAAAGTTTTGAAGCAACCCCAGTAACCCATGGTAGTCAACTTTAGGCTTTGTCATTCTATAATAAGTGAGGAATGAAAGATAGGACTTGGACAGTGAGTTTAGTATTGCATCTTTTTCAAGCTATTTATGTAAAAAAAAAGCTGAGCTTGCTCAATCACTCTATCAACTCGATCATGTATAGTACAGTGATAGAGACTCAATCCCACATCTTGGCATTGAAGATGGCACAACTAATCTTGTGTCTTTCAACGTCATCGGGTGTGCCAAAAGAATCCTCCAACACTTGAAGCATATCCTTAGGCTGAGCCATCTTGAATCTATGACTAAACTCATCACTCATGGCAGTCAACATAATGCAGCGCACTATGGTTCGATTATTGAGCTACTTTTGGTAAGTGTCTCTGACTATTCCACATGCATTGGTAGTTGGCTCCTCAGGTGCAGGATCCATCAACACATACAAGATCCGTTTATGCTCCAGAACTATCTTCAACTTTTGGTACCAGCTATCAAAGATGAGTCCCACCAATTTATCATTATCCAATAATGATCGGAGTGATAGGAAAGTGGCCATAGCTACATCAAGAAAAATCATAGCCTAATTAGTAATTGATTCATTAAACCTAAAGATTTGGACTTTAATCAAAAGATTCTCTCACTATTTTATTCGAATTAGTAGTCTCTACCTCCAATTTGAAAAATTATCCTAATTTCTTAGTGGATACTAGAATCCACATAGATTGCACATGAATCCAACTTTGATTGGCCAACCCATGTACATCTAAGGATCGATTCATAACCAATTATTTTTCTAAATAATTTTTAGTAATTAAATTTTTGCCCTAGTTCCTAATCAGTAGGCTTTGATCTCCATTAAAAAGGTTCGGTTAGGTCCAACCATTAACATGACCATACTTGGTCCATCAAACTAATAAATGATTAGGTCCAACTTTGGTTGGGTAACCTAACCATCATTTAGAAAGATGCAGCCAAAAAATCATATAATGAATAATAATTTCATTAGCCAATAAGAACCAGACCTTTGGGCCTCCAATGATTATCTAACTAATAGATCCATTATCACCTACTTAATGGGAGGCTATGATCTAGTTATCACAATAACTATTTCATTTTAGGGACCTAATAATTTTAGAGGATTTAATTTTAAAGAAACGAAAAGGTCAAATGAACCAGCTTGTCATGATCCTTCCACTGGCTTCACCAAGTTAGCTTAAGGAAGACCACTAATAGGCTGGTCTAGGGGCACCTAAATCAGTCATACTAATTTACCTAGCCGACATGGGTCAGCTCAAATAGTCAAGTGATCCGATCAAAATATAATTTTACTAAGAGGCCCGGTAAGTTCGATTAGTGGGAGGGTCTGCTAAAACTTGCCTTAGACGCCATCAAAAATGGCTAGGTAAGCGGACTGCCAATTAAAGATCACTGGTCTAGTTTGCCTTAGACATCAACTAGTTAAATTAGTCTTGATTAGATCAACCTAATAGTTCGTGCTAGACCGCGTAGCCAAGAATCAAGTCCATCTTGGGTCTCGTTAAAGATATGGATTTTACCAACTATAACTATTATAATTGATCTAGAGAATCCTTGACCTAATCTAAGACAATAATTGATTAGATTTAGTCAATTTTCTAATTAAGTTCATTATTTAATCTAACCTTAGGTTTAATCCAATTAATGAACCTAATCCTCACTAATCCATTTAACCCAATGTGTTATGATATGTGTCTTAGGATCTTTAATTCACAATCCTAGATCATAATCAAACAACTTCTTAATTCTTAATTAAGTTTTGGGCTGAGGGTTGGGGTTCGACTTTTCAAAAATAATTTTTATATTTATAAAATATTTTTACAACATGGTTCTACCAATCAAGTTGCATGTTTGATTCATAATCAATATGCACGTAAGATAAATAAGCAACTACTTTAGATCTAATCTAAATAGGTTCATGTAATTGAAACAGTTTCAACTCCAATCAATCATAAATTATCTTAGATCAAATCTAACATATTCATGATGATTAAAATTAGATTAAAATATTTTTAATTAGATCATAAAATCTTTTAGATCTAATATAAAATTTTATAATCTATATTTTAGATTAGCATGTACTAGGACAACCTCTTCACTATAAGGGGTAAACCTTACAGCAGGACAATCTTATAATCAATCCATGCAATCTAAAACTTTTATTTTAGATCTAAAATTCTTTTAAATCTAATAAATTATAAATAAAATTAGATCATATCTAATAAATTTATGATAAGAAAAGATCTATACGAACTAGGACAATCTCTCCATTGTAAGGGATAAATCTTACAGCAGAACAATCTTATAATCAGTTCGTGTGATCATGATTTTTAATTTTAAATTTAATAATTAGATTATAAATTAGATCTATTCTAAAAAATAATCTAAACATATACATATAATCATATAATAATCAATCTAGACTTGGATACCAATTGAAGAAACTAGATCTAGAGTTTCAAGGCTAAATCTTGAAATTTTTTCAGATCAGACAGCAAAAGACTAAAATAAATTAAAATTATTTTATAAAAAATTAAGAACCCCTAGATCTAAGATCCTATTACATGATTGTAGCATGAGATTAAATTAAAAATTAAAAAATATAAGAAAGAAGAACATGTTGATCATATCAACATGCATCTACACTACATCTAATGCAGGTATGTAATAAAAGATCAGATCTATTGGTGCAAAATCTGGTTATCATCAAAATCGAGACTGGAGTCGAAGAAGATGAGGTCACCATCGGTGACCTACAAAATAAGTCTCATTTGGAGCCAGGGATGGTGGCTCTGAAAACATCCTCCGATGATCAAGTTAGCTCTTTCGGTCAACAAAAATAGAGTGCTTAGAGAGATTTTAGCAAAGTTTTTGAAAAGAAATCAAGAGGTTGAAGAAGAAGGCATATCTAGAGGATCCCTTATATTGGCAGAGCCCGTAACAAACTGATAATGATAGCTATAACTATCTGATAGTGGGCCATTCAGGGCCACGTGGGATTTGTTATGGAGGATCGTGTCTATTATCATGACGTGCCAGTCCATCAGAGTCTTACAACTCAAGTTTGAACAAAATAGCCATAGGTAATGAAGAATTCTTAGCTAACACCATTTCAGAGGAGTTTGGAGGTTCTTGAGATCAGCCACACTTGGGCCATCATTTGCCATATCATGAGTCGATGCTAAGGCTTTTTCGGACAGCTGGTAAGAGAAGTCCAAGAGGAGCTCGATAGACAAAGAAGTCCGGGGAGAGTTCGATTGGCGGCAAAGCCTATTCGAAGTTCGATCGTTGAAGAAATCTAGTTGAAGGAGAAATCCAGCAGGAGTCCAACTGCTAAAGGAGTCCGACTGAAGGAGAAATCTGGTAGGAGTCTGGCTGAAGGAGAAGTCTGACAGGAGTCTGACTACTGAAAGAGTCTGACTGAAGGAGAAGTCCAGTAGGGGTACGACTGCTGAAGGAGTTCGAACGAAGGAGAAGTTCGACAAGAGTCCGACTGTTGAAGAAGTTCGACTGAAGGAGAAGTTCGGCAGGAGTCTGACTGCTAAAGGAGTCTGGAAGGTCTTATAGATTTGGTGGAAGCTCATCCCTAGCTGCTGATACTGGATGGATCAATTCAAAGGTTAGACATTCCGACCAAACTTCTGTAGGAGCAGGTTTATCCCCAACAATAGTCCCCCTACTTTCGAGTTTGAAATTTGAAAGAAGGGAGTACGGAAGCGACTGTCGAAGTTCTTTTCTCGCGTCTATCTGGAACAATCATTTTGGCATCTACCATATCGGCTCTTAGGCTCATTAAATTTGGAATGACTTTGAGAAGATGGCCCTTTATTTTTGCCATAACACTGTCCTAGGTATGGCATAATTAAAGACCTGCCCATTGCCACTCCCCTATCATCATGAGTAGGATGTGACGCACACGGAGCGGCCAAGTAAGATCTGCAATCATAACCGCCTCAGGTTGCCCTTGGCTATTTAAGGCCTTCTCCCCCCTCTAAAATTCATTCTTACCTGAGTCTTCTTCCCTCCTGAGCCCTTGCCTTCTTCCTGCTTGAGAGCATAGGTTCTTCCCCGCATCCTCTTCGATTTTTGTCGATCCTCCACTCGATTTTCATCGCGCCCATCACTTCTTTGCCCCTCTCAGTCAACTTAGGTCAGCCTTCTATCACCTATTTTCAATTTTTCTTTCATCTTTTTTCTTCTTGCTCTTTCGATTTTGCTGGTAGAAGCTTCTACAGTGTATTTTTTCTTGACTATTAGGGTTTTCTTAGGATTTTATTTTGATTTGAATGTCTTCTAAAACCTCCCATTCCATCAGTTCTTGGAGCTCGTCTGAACCGACCTTCCTAGATCCTGCATCCCTAGCCAAGGTCAAGCCTAGGAACATATCTCACCAGTCTTTTATTCTGAATACCATCCCTTCGATTTTGACTCTGAATGACCTTTCGTTGATCTGCATCCAATATGTACTTCCCCCCGAGTACGACCTCGAGCTTCTTGGGTCGGACAAACATGCCAGCTCACCTCCGACCGATCAATTGTGCCTATACTTAGAGACCTTACATGCTAGGCTTCGACTTTCACTGCCCCCCTTTGTAGTTGTCCTCTTTCGATTCTTGAACATCTTCTTTACCTTCATTGTGCCGAACTCCTTTTGGTTCATGATAGATTTTCTTTTTCTCTATCATCTGGCTGAAGTTCGATCGATCGTCTCACTATTCCAAAATTTTTATACCTTCAAACGCCATCCTTCCACAAAGGACTGGTGGTACTTCTTCCCCCAATTTGATAAGAAGGGGTTATTGAAAGGTACTCCTTCTTCCATTCATAACTGAAAGAAGAAGTACTTTTTTGTTTGATGTCCGATCTTAATGCTTGACCTTTCTCCCTAGGGCTTCCTTAAGGAGTCAGTCCGCTGAGCCCCTAGTTTAGATGGAGCCGACCTTGAGTCTTCTAACAAGCTCAAGGCATACCAAGCTCCTCTCCTTCTCGACCTTCTGAAGGAGCAGATCTTATTCAATCTTAGCTTGAGTTCTCTAAACCCCTTCGATATTAAATGTGTTTATATGCATGTATATAAATATACATATGAACTCTCATGAAGTTTCATATGTACCTTGGCTGACTATAGTTTTTCCTTCATTGCAAAGATGGATACTGATGCTGTGGAGAGGCTCACCAAGGGCCTTTATGCCCAAAAGAAGAGGAAGGGGGTGGCCCCAAGTGGGAGTTTGAAAAGGACAAAGGTTGGTGGCCCGAGTTTCGAGATTTCGGATGTCCCCACGGTTGCTCCCAAAGTCGCTCCAAGCGTCGAGGTCCTTTCGATCATCGAGGGCAGCATCAGAGATGCGGGCTCTCAACCTCCCACATCCTCGAGCCTCCCTACAAGAGGATCGATGTCGGAGCCCTCCACTAAGCGAGAAAGAGGGGATGGAGATGACAAGAAGAAGAAGAAGGTCATTGTCATGAAGGTGGTCCATAAGGCTCGTTCGGGCGAATCAAGAAAGGATGACGATGATGATTTGGGGGCAGATCTCTTCGACAATCCAAACATCATCTAGGATCTGATCGACAAGTTCACCCTACTCGAAGAGGTGAACCACCTAGCCAACCTTGATCGGATGTAGTTCGTCTGGGAGTTTCTTGAAACTTTTCTTATGGTAATCATCTTGCCGCACTTCTTTTTTATTTTTTTTCCTTCTTTTCTTTATCTTGCTGTGACTTGTCTATGATAGTCAGGCCACCACATACTAGCCCACCCTAAGAGGATAAATCGTCAGAAGGCGAAAGTGCTTCGGGGGAAGGTCACCGAGGCTGAGCGTATTGTGGAGGAGAAGGCAGCGAGAAATGAGAGTCTTCGGAAAGCACTTCGAAAAGAAGAGCTCATCTCAGTCGGGCTCAAGGCCACACTGGCCCTAAAGGAGGAGAAAAAGAAGGAGGCTGAGATCAATGTCACCGAGCTAGAATTTAGAATGTCGAAGTCTATTTCGAAGATGGCAGTCCGAGCCATGGAGAAGTTCAAGGCCTCTTCCAAAATGAAGGACTTAAATATCGCATTCAGTCAGAAGTTGTTCATAAAGGACTTAGAACTCTATGAAGGCAGGGTGGCCTAAATGTTTTCTGAGATTGATCTCAGCTTCTTGGAAGAGGAGCTCGATGAAGAAGCGAGGCCGCCCAATTCTATAGCTGACCCCTCTCCCATTGAAGTGGTCTTCGAATCCTTCGAGCCTACTGTTGAGGTGCCCGAGCCCATGTAGGAGCCTGAGGTTGTCTCCGAAGCAATGATCAAACCTACTCCCGAGCCCATGGCTACCCCTGGAGTGCCGAGCTCCTCTATTGCTTTTCCTTCGGAGGTTGGCGATCTTTAGTAGTTATATTTTCTTTTTTGCTTTATCCTATACTCAAAAATATTTTAATCAATGAAAGTAGAACTTTTAATCAATAGCTTAGAGTACGTTTCGTGCATTGGATGCAGTCCCCCATTAATGCCAAGTCGCTACCTTAGGAAATTCCTTTAAAATCGATAGTTAGAAATTTGAAGAAGAAAGTTCACCACTTGAGAAAGAAATTAAAAAAGGCTGAAGATAAACTTCAAAAATCTAGAAAGAACATGTCAGAGATGATAATTGAGGTTACCCACCTTCGTAAGCTGCATATGAATGATTCCACGACCTTCACCATCAAAAAGGATAGCTTCGAGAGGGAGTTAGCGGAGCTCAAGGAAAGTGCCAACGATAAGTCTTGGGCATTGACAGCGAAGGTTGGCTCCCTCAAAGTCGAACTTCAAGTAGCAAAGTAGAAGATTCAGCTATTGGAGGAGAGTTCTCCATGGTCTTTTGATAAGGCGCGATATGAGTGGGATTGGTTGAAGCAGTTCCCCATGCTTCAGAAGTAGTTGCATGACGTCGAGCTCACTTATGATACCTATCAACTGGGTTGAAGTGAGAGGATATCCAAGGTTGAGCAAAAGCTTCGTGCTGCTAACAGTTAGGTGACCCGGCTCCAAAAACAACTTGATGACAGCCATCAATTCGACACGAGCAGAGGATCAGAGCAGGTTGCCTCCTTGATGAGGACTCTGGGCAAGCTTTCGAAAGTGGTAGGGAGGGAGAAGGCTGAGATTCAATGGCTGAAGATCCAGCTGTCATGCGAGCAGCAAGCCATTAAGGATGCTGAGGCTAAGTTCGAAGTCCTAAGGAAGTAGCGGCGAGAGCTTGAAGGAAAATTTGGATACATTAATAGAATGTATATAGATGGCTTATACCAAAAGAGAGAGCTTGAGGAGGAGATCCTTAGATTAAAGCAAACCCTGATGATGGCTGGGGCCAATTGTTTGAAATCTGAGGAATCCAGTCCATCTTAGGACTTTGATCTTTTTCTTTTTCCTTTCTTTTCATGTAATCAATCTTGCCAACCTTTATCTTGCTTGTAATGAACTTGATATTTGCAATAAAATGGTATCCTTTTTGCTATTTTATATGGATTTGACACTGGTTAATGGCTCCGCTTTCTTCACCTCATTCTTTTTTGCTTTGCCTTCTAATGAGATGCTTATTGTGGATGCTGAGTTGGGATCCATTCTGCGAACTTAGGTGGGGCTCCCCCATTCATATTTGTCATAGCCGCAAGAGGGATATGTATAAGGGTCACCGGTATGGCTTTTCCCTTTCCTTAATTTTAGATTAATGAGGCCTTGGCCTCCCTCGTGTTAGGACGAGGTTCTCTTCTATTCCTTGTATGATCATAGGGGTAAGTTAAGGCCATTGATGGAGTCTCTCCTCTCATCTTGCCTTGAGTTAACAAGACCTTCTGTTTTGCTCACATTAGAATGAGGTTCTCCTTTTATTCCTAATGTGGCTATAGGAATGCATTAGGGCCATTGGAGGGGCCTCTCCCCTTATCTTGTCTTAGATTAATGAGGCCTTCGCTTTGGTTATGTTAGGATGAGGTTCTCCTTCTATTCCTAATAAGACTGTAGAAGCACATTAGGGCCACTGGAGGGGCCTCTCCCCTCATCTCGTCTAAGATTAACGAGGTCTTTACTTTGCTCATGCTAGGACGAGGTTCTCCTCCTATTTCTAATAGGGCTGTAGGGGCACATTAGGGCCATTGGAAGGGCCTCTCCTTTCATCTTATCTTAGATTAATGAGACCTTCAGCTTTGCTCATGTTAGGATGAGGTTCTCCTCCTATTCCTAACGTGGCTGTAGGGACACATTAGGATCGTTGGAAGGGACTCTCCCCTCATCTCATCTTAGATTAACGAGGCCTTCGACTTTGCTCATGTTTGGATGAGGTTCTCCTCCTATTTCTAACATGGTTGTAGGGGTACATTAGGGCCATTGAAAGGGCCTCCCTCTCATCTCATCTTAGATTAACAAGACCTTCAACTTTGCTCAAGTTAGGATGAGGTTCTCCTCCTATTCCTAACATGGCTATAGGGGCACATTAGGGCCGTTAGAAGGGCCTCTCCCCTCATCTCATCTTAGATCAACGAGACCTTTGGCTTTCCTCATGTTAGGATGAGGTTCTCCTCCTATTCCTAACATGGCTGTAGGGGTACATTAGGACCATTGGAAGAGCCTCTCTCCTCATCTCATCTTAGATTAACGAGGCCTTTGGCTTTGCTCATGTTAGGACAAGGTTCTCCTCATGTTCCTAATGTGGCTATCTTCATTGCACGATTAAGTTCGAAAAGTTATTTTTCACCATTATAGATTTGCAACAAGGATCGAAGAGTTAAAGTAGAGAGATTTTATTATAACCAAATCATTGGTAATATATCCGTAGGTTTTTCAAATTCCATGGTCGGGATAGATCTGCTCCTCCAAGCTCCCTCAAATAGTATGTCCTGGGTCGGACGACTTCTTTGATCTTGTAGGGTCCTTCCTAATTTGGAATGAGCCTCTCTTGATTCTGAGACTAAGAGATGGCCACTCGTCAAAGCATAAAGTCTCCCATTTTGAATATTTTATCTTTGACTCTGGAGTTATAGTATCTGGCCATCCTTCACCTATAAGCAGCCATCCAAACTTGGACTTCTTCTCTTTTTATCTCTAATAGGTCAAGATTAGCTCTGAGGTTTTGCAAGTTATGTTGCTCATTGAAAGCCATGGCTCATGCTGATGAAAGTATAAGCTCAATTAGGATGACCGCCTCTATTTCGAAGGCCAAGGTAAATGGTATTTTTTCAATCAATAGTCTTTGGGTAGTTCAATATGCCCAGAGGATATGGTAGAGTTCGTCCACCCAAGTTTCCCTTGCTCTTTCTAGTCTCATCTTGATACCCAGCAATAGAGTCCTATTGGTCACTTCTGTTTCACCATTGGCTTGCGGATAGGCCACCGACGTAAAGTGATGGAAGATGTTCAAATCTTTGCAAAACTCAGCAAACCTCATCCCGATAGATTATCGCCCATTGTCCATTATGAAAGTTCAAGATAGATCAAACCTGCAAATAATTAATTTCTAGATGAAGTCTTGCACTTTGGCCTAAGTAATTTTCGTTAGGGGTTTGGCCTCGACCCACTTGGTAAAGTAGTCAATCGCAACTAAGAGAAACTTTCGTTGTTCGGATGCCATCAAAAAGGGTCCAAGTATATCCATCTCCTATTGTGCAAATGACCAAGGTGCGCTTAGTGGGGTAAGCTCGAAGGTTAGCTGCCTTTGTATACTCGCATTCCTTTAGCAATGGTCGCATCTTTTAACATACTCAACACAATCGTGGTGTATAGTTGGCCAGTAGTAACCTTATCGAAGTAGCTTGTGAGAAAGGAACCCTGACGCCCAAATGGCTCCCACAAATTTCTTCATGCACTTTCCATAATGCAAAATTAGCTTTGAAAGGTCGGAGACACTTCAAGAGAGGTAGGGAGAATGACCTTTTGTATAGTTTGCCTTCATAAAGGACATACCAGGAGGCTGGTTTCTTAGCTTCTGAGCTTCTTTAGGGTCACGAGGGAGAGTCCTATCTTTAAGATAGGCGACCAAGGGGTCGATCCAACAAGCCTCCTGATTGATCTGCATTATAGTCAGTGGTTCTTCAATACTCAAACATTTTAGTACCTTGAAGTATACCTATTTGGGAAGTTCATTGGGGGCAAGTGTGGCTAGCTTAGATAGAAGGTTGGCCCTGGCGTTCTCTGCCCTTGAAATCTGTCGGATGCCAAAGCCATTGAAGGCTAAGATTAGGCTCTTCACTTTTTTAAGATACTTCATCATATTTTTCTCCCGAGCTTCATAGCTGCTGCCGAACTATCCCACCATCAGCTACGAATCACTGTAGACTTGAAGCTGATCGACTTCTAGTTCTTTAGCAATCATGAGCCCTACTATCAGAGCTTCATATTCCATCCATTATTTATTGTAGGAAACTCGAAGCATGGTGCGTATTTAGCAATGACCTCCTCGGGGTTGACTAGGATCAGTCCAGCACCTGCACCAGAAGCATTGGAAGAGCCATCCACATATAAGGCCCAAAAACCTTCTGGAAGGTCTGCTGCTTCTTTTTCTAGGGAGCTCGTCTGCCACCATGGAATGTTGGTCTCACTCTAATCAGGTTTGGCATTGTCCGGGATCGTGCATTCAACTATAAAATTGATCAATATTTGAGCCTTGATTGACGGTCGAGATTGATAGTTGATATCAAACTCTATCAACTCAATAGCCTACTTCGCTATTCTTCCAAAGATATCTATTCGATAAAGAACTTTCTTAATCGATTGATCAGTGAGGAGTGTTATGGTATGCCCATAGAAGTAGGGCCGAAGTCTTCTGGCTACAATCAAAAGTGCGTAAGTTAATTTTTTCAATTTAGTGTACATGGTCTCCACATCTCTCAAGACTTGATCCATATAGTAGATCGACCGTTGCACTACTTCTGCCTCTTTCTTGACCAGGACCACTGCCAGGGTTGCAAGAGAGACCACCAGATATAGAAATAATTCTTCTCCAGGCTCAGGCTTTGCCAATAGTGGGGGCAAATCGAGGTAGTTCTTGAGTTCTTCGAATGCCTGTTAGCACTCTGCCATCCAACAAAAGTTCTTTGGTTGCTTGAGGACCTAGAAGAAGGGCATACACCGCTCGACCGACTTTAAGATAAAGTAGTTTAAGGATGCCACCTTCTCGATTAGACGTCGAACTTGTTTTATCAATTTTGGGGCGGTCATCTCCTGGATGGCCTAGATCTTCTTTGGATTAGCTTCGATCCCCATCTTGAGACCATGAATCCCAAGAATTTTCCTAAGGTCACTCCAAAGGCACATTTAATCGGGTTTAGCTTCATCTTGTATCTTCGAAGGGCATTGAAGATTTCTTCAAGGTCGGTAATGTGATTGGACGAGGTCTAGCTCTTAACAAGCATATCGTTCATCGTAAACTTTCATATTATAATCAATCTGCTTCTTGAAGATCTTATTGACTAGGCATTGATAGATTGCACCTATATTTTTAAGCCCAAAGGGCATGACCCTATAACAATAAAGACCACGATCAATAATAAAAGCACTTTCCTCCTTGTCCTCTAATGCCATTCGAATTTGATTATAGCCAGAGAAGGCATCCATGAAGGTGAGGAGCTCATGGCCCGAGGTTACATCCACCAACTAATCAATTCTGGGCGAAGGGTAGCTATCCTTTAGGCAGGCCTTATTTAGCTTCTTGAAGTCGATACACATTCTCCACTTACCATTGGCCTTCCTGACTAGGACCACATTAGGGACCCAACTTGGGTGGTGGACTTCTTAGATGAACCTGGCTTTGAGGAGCTTATTCACTTCTTCTACTATTGCCTTCTACCTTTCTAGTGCATGGCCCCAAATTTTCTCTTTCACTGGCTTATACTTAGAATCGATGGCCAACCGATGTTCCATGACTTTAGCATCAATTCCTAGCATGTCTGCTAGGATCCAGGTGAAGACGTCAGCATTCCTCCATAAGAAGGCAATGAGCTACTCTCGGACTTCATCTCCTAAGTTGGAGCCAATCTTTACTGTATGTTCCATGCTTTCGTCATTCAGAGGGATGGTCACAAGATCTTCCATAGGCTCGTCCTGCTCCTCAGTAAGATCATCACGGACATCCAACCCATCAATCGGGCAAGGGTCGAGTTGGCTTCCTTTTTATGAGGCGATGGAGTAGCAGTGCCTGGCCAAAGCTTGATCTTCCCTGATCTTCCTGATTCTACAGCTTGTTAGAAACTTCACTTTCAAGTAGTAGGTCAACACTACAGCTCGGAGTGCATTTAGACCTGATCGATCGAGAATTGCATTATAGGCTGATGGAGCCTTCACTACCAGAAAGTTGACTTGTGCTTTGACTCACTTTGGGTATTGCCCTACAGCCATAGTTAGCATTATTATTCCTTCAACTAGTGTAGCATCACCAATGAAACCCACCAATGGAGAGTTCACAGATCCCAAGTGATTATTGGGTATAGACATTTTAGTAAAAACAACATAAAACAAGATATCGATAGAGCTTCTATTATCTACTAAAATACAATATACATCATAATTAGTAATGTTTAAAGTGATTACAACCATGTCGTTGTGCGGGAACTGAACTCCTTGCGCATCTTCATCAGTGAAAGCTATAGACTCCTCAGTTCTTCATCTCTTCATAGGCTCCACTGATCCACCGGCCTCCCCTTGTCGAAGTTTCCCAAAGATGGTGTTGATGATGCCAAGCAGGGGTCGATCTCGTTGTTGCTCCTCCATCCTTGGTGGTTCTAAGGGTGGGAGGTCCCTCAACCGATCCTCCCATCCCCCAGGCCGATGTTGCAGGAATTGATCGAGCCTACCCCACCTGATAAGCTCCTCAATCTTGTCTTTGTGAGTTCAGAAGTGGCACTCCCAAGTCTTGAAAACATGAGAAGATAGGTCATGGGAAGACAGGAGCGAGCCAGAAGAAGAATCAGTCTCAATAGTAAAGTTCAAAAATTGGACCGGCTCACACTGAGACTAAGTCGGCTCAGTTGGAAACTGGGTCGGCTCAGTCCAGAACTGGATCGGCTAGGTCTCAAAAAAAAATCTAGATAGAAAGCAGTATTTTTGGACTGTTGGTATGGTACATAACTAGGCCAACTCAGTCTGGGACTGAGCCAATCCAGTCGTAGGTTAGCTGGCTCAGTCTAAAATTAGGACGACTCAATTTTCGTGGGTTATTATTTTGTGCACGTGGGTTGTTTGGATTTGGAGAGTTTTTCTATGAGCTTGGACTTGATCCTTTGTAAAGTATATATACTGAAAATAGATCAAGGTTGTCATAGTGCTTAAATATACTGAATAAAATCTCTTTTCTCCTAAAAATCTCTTTTTCTCTTCTTCTTTATTTCTTGATTTGTTTGATCATGCTTCTGCATAAATCTCTAAGAAGTACTTTCTTGTTACTTGGCTAATCACCAATGGCCATGCCGATCCATGTGGGAAGAGCGCATATTTCCAACATTTGGTATCAGAGCGGTGTTGCATGGAAGGAAGGAAGACACCTAGAATTTACTACGTCCAAGATCTGTTGCACCAAGTTTTATCCTAAAACTTCTAGTTTGCTTCGTGGTTGTCTCTAGATTGAGGTGGAATTTGTTTACACGAAGGAACGGTGATACAGAAGTTTGGAAAGAGGATCTAGGGCTAGTTAGATCTTCTTTGAAGGGTAGTTTTGCTGGTGTGTGAGATCGTGAAGGGTGTTAGAAATTTGTTCTTGACTTGTCTGAAGTCATGGGATCAAGTGGATTCAAGGTGGATTTTGACAAGTTCGACGGCAAGGAAAACTTTACTCTATGGCAGCATAGAGTAAAGGACTTGTTGGTTCAACAGAGGATCTATAAGGTCTTGACAAAAGAAAGGCCGAAAAAGATTAGTGCTGAGGATTGGAAAGAGTTGGAGGAAATTGCTTTTAGCACAATCTAGATGTGCTTGGTCGATCAGATTTTGCCCGAAGTTTATACAGAAACTACGACAAAAGGGCTCTAGGAGAGACTGGAGAACACATACATGGGGAAGAACATGACGAACAAGCTATGGTTGAAAAAATAACTGTATAGTCTGAGGATGCCCGAAGGCGGAGATCTTGTTGCACATATCCAAAGGTTCAATCAAGTGTGTTTTGAGGTGATAAGTTTGGATGTGAAGATCGACGAGGAGGATTGGGCATTGCTGCTATTATATTCTCTCTCAGGTTCATATAATGGTCTCATAACAACTTTAGTTTATGGGAAGAAGATCCTAAACTATGAAGAGGTTGTTGGTGTGCTTGGATCAAATGAGCAAAGAGAGAAGATCTGCAAGGAAGACCCTAAGTCTGAGATCTTGGCTATGAATGAAAGATAGGGAAGATCAAAGGAGAAGACAAGAGAAAAATCCAAGGGTAAGTCAAAGGCTCACGATCAGAGGAAGATGATATTGAAATATTATAAATATCATCAGCTTGGACACCTAAGGAGAGATTGTCCCCTTTTAAGATCAGAAAAAGGGAAGGCCAGCAAGGGAGATGATACAGCTTCTGTGAGCAGTGGAGAAGATCTACTAGTTGTATTAGATGGATTCATAGAGTGCGATACTATGTAGATATTAGATTCAGCATGCTCGCACCACTATACTTCTCATCGAGAGTGGTTTGCTACCTATCAGAAGGCCGATGGTGGAAGTATCAGTCTTGGAGATGATCATCCATGCAAAGTAGCTGGAATTGGCTCTATCAGGATGAGGATATACGATGGGATCATTCATACATTATCAAATGTCAGGCATGTACCGAAGTTAAAAAAGAATTTGATTTCTTTGGGCTACTTGGAGGAGTAGGGTTATGCTTTTAGTAGCTAGGCTGGGAGTGGATGTCTGAAAATTTCCAACAGAGCTTTGGTGGTGATGAGAGATAAAAGATTAAGTAACAATCTTTATAGAATGGAAGGCTCAGTGGTAAATGATAGTGTAGAGGTGCTAGCAGCGGCACAGGAGGAGCAGATTTTATATCAACTATGGCACTATCGGACGGATCATATGAGTGACCGTGGGATCACTAAACTAAGCAGAAGAGGTACGATCCCAGCCCTGAAGAAGGAGGGCATAGATCTTTATGAGCCGTGTATCTTTGGCAAATAGCATAGGATGAAGTTTGCCAAAAGTACCAAGCGCAGCGAGGAAGTGCTGGATTTAGTGCACTCGGATGTGTGGGGACCAGCTCCTATATCAGCTAGAGGTGGGGCAAAATACTTTATCACTTTCATTGATGATTTCTTAAGGAAGGTGTGGGTTTATCTGATTAGAGAAAAATAAGAGATGTTTGCCCAATTCAGAGCCTGAAGAGCTGAAGTAAAGAAGGAGTCGGGAAGATAGGTAAAGTATCTAAGGTCGAACAATGGAGGAAAGTATACTAGCCTGGAGCTCAGAAGGTATTGTGAGAAAAATGGCATCAAATGCCATTACACGGTGAGGATGACTTTCCAGCTAAACGGTGTCATGGAGAGGATGAACCGGACACTGACCGAGAAGGCATGGAGTTTGAGGCTGCAGACATCACTCCCAAAGTCCTTTTGGGGTGATGCTCTAATATTTTCTTATTTTCTTGTGAATAGGTCCCCTCATTATAAGCTGAATGGAGGCATTCTAGAGGAGGTCTGGAGTGGGAAGAAGGTAGAGCTTGGCCATCTGAAAGTCTTCGGTTGCACAGCCTATGCACATATGGAGGCAACCGAGAGAAGCAAATTAGATCCAAAATCTCAAAAGATGACATTCATAGGATATCCACAAGAAATCAAGGGGTACCTATTGTGGAACTCTCAAGCACAGAAGTCAGTGATCAGTAGGGACGTTATCTTTGATGAGAAGAGCATCTTGAGGAGGTTTGGGATAGATGAAATTGGGAAAATAGAGGTGAATAGCAGTGGCTAGTTAGAAAATGATGGCATGCAGGTTACATCCACTTACAGGAGTGTTCCTATTGAGGTGAAGCTGGGTAGAAAAGTATTAGCTCAGATTGAAAATCAGCATGGAAGGTCGATAGTTCAGACAGATGTGCAGGAGCAACCACAGACATCAGACAGAGATGTGCCAGTGAGAGTGGCTTTGCACAAGCCCCAATGTACTATTAGGAGACTGGTCTGATATGGCATTGATGAGGTTATCTCCTATGTACTCATCATTGCTAATGAAGATCCAAAGAGTTATGCAGAGGCCATAGAGAGTGAGGATCATGATTCATGGATGCAAGCCATGATGGAGGAGATGGAATCACTTGAGAAGAATCAGACATGATAGCTGGTGGATCTTCTAGAGGGTGCTCGACCTATTGGCTTAAAGTGGGTGTTCATAAAGAAAGAAGCACCTTCAGAATAAGGTGGAGTCAGATTCAAAGCAAGGCTAGTAGCAAAGGGATACTCACAAAGAAAAGGGATTGACTATACAGAAATTTTCTCTCCTATGGTGTATCATACATCTATTCAAGTTTTGCTATCACTGGTGGCACAGCATAACATGGAATTGGAACAGATGAATGTGAAGACGGCCTTCCATCATGAGACTTTAGAGAAAAAAATCTACATGAAGTAGCTAGATGGTTTCATGGAGATGAGATAGGAAGAAAAGATGTGTTTACTAAGGAAGTCTTTGTATGGCTTAAAACAAATCCCTCGTCAGTGATATCAAAGGTTTGATAGCTTTGTTTTGAGCCTAGGTTTTAGCAGATGTGAACATGATTGTTGTATCTATGTCAAGAATATAGAGGAGGAGGATGGCTTGTACCTATTATTATATGTAGATGATATGCTCATAGTCAGTAGAAGCATGAATGCTATGAAAAGATTGAAAAGGGCATTATCATCTAAATTTGAGATGAAAGATTTGGGTCTAGCTGAGAAAATCCTTGGAATGGAGATTTCCAAAGATATGTGCAAAGGAGTGCTCCATTTGTCATAAGGAAAGTATGTCCAAAAGGTTCTGAAGAGGTTACAGTGCCCCCAGTCAGAAGAGGAGAGAGAGTACATGGAATAAGTTCCTTATGCAAATGCTATAGGCAGTGTGATGTACACTATGGTATGTTGTAGACCAGATATAGCACATGCAGTGAGCACGGTTAGTAGATACATGGCTAATCCTAGGAAGGAATACTGGAAAGCATTGAAATGGATATTGAGATATCTACATGAAACAAGGAATTATGGTTTGGTGTTTGGTGGGCAGTCGAGAGGATTTGGAGAACAATCTATGAAGATGTGTGAAGGTTCAGGTCCTCTGGAAGGGTTTGTTGATGCAAATTATGCTGGTAATCTTGATACAAGGAGGTCTACTACTGAATACCTCTTCTATGTATAGGTAGACTAGTGTCTTGGAGATCAATCCTTCAGCCAATCACAGCCTTGTCTACCATAGAGGCTGAGTACATTGGGATAACGAAGGCTGCAAAGGAAACCCTTTAGCTCAGGAGGCTGATTGATGAGTTGGGGGTGGAGCAGAGCAAGGTTACACTATTCAGTGATAGTCAGAGTGCTCTGTTGTTGGCACAGAACTTAGTCTATCATGCACGTACAAAGCATATAGATGTGAGGTACCACAGGATCAGAGAGCTGATGGAGGAAGGTGAAGTGGAATTGATGAAGGTCCATACCAAGGAGAATCAGTCTAATGCACTCATGAAGGTATTCCCCAGAGATAGCTTTCAAAGATGTGTGGCATGGATGGGTTTGTTGAGAAGAGATGAGTTCACAAGGACTTGGAAGTACCAAGGTGGAGAATGTGAGCTCAGAAGTGGCACTCCTAAGTCTTGAAAACATGAGAAGATAGGTTATGGAAAGATAGGAGTGAGTCGAAAGAAGAATCAGTCTCAATAGCAAAGTTCAGAAACTAGGCCAGTTCACACTGAGACTGAGTCGGCTAGGTCTTAGAGAAAAATTCAGATAAAAAGCAGTACTTTTAGACTATTGGCATGATACACAACTGGGCTGACTCAGTCTGGGACTGAGCCGACCCAGTCATAGGTTAGTTGGCTTAGTCTGAAACTGGGCCGGCTCAATTTTTGTGGGTTATTATTTTGTGTACGTGGGTTGTTTGGATTTGAAAAGTTTTTCTATGAGCTTGGACTTGATCCTTTGTAAAGTATATATACTGAAAATAGGTCAAGATTGTCATAGTGCTAAAATATACTAAATAAAAGCTCTTTTCTTTCAAAAATCTCTTCTTCTCTATTCCTTGATTTGTTTGATCGTGCTTCCACATAAATCTCTGAAAAGTACTTTCTTGTTGCTTGGCTAATCACCAACGGCCATGCTGATCCATGTGGGAAGAGCGCATATTCCCAACAGTCTTGGAGTTAAATGCATTCTTCAATATCGTGATCGTGGTCGTGATGATAGAGACAAAATTTGTTGAGATTGCGCTTGCCAGGATGAGTGCGCATCCTTTCTAGCCTCGGCAACTGCTCCCTGATTTCGATTAGCTTCTAGATTTTTGGAGCATTGAGGGGAGCGTAGTTATGGAACCTTCTAAGGGGTCAATCCCATCATGCCCTTCTATCAAGACTTCTTTATCTCCAATCTCGAAGAGGAATTCAAACTCACTTACACTCGAAGAAAGTTTTGGAGTGTGGCCGAGCTTTGCTTGACTTATCTTCAGCTACAGGCATACTTGATTCGCATGCTCGCCGCTCTTCAATGGCTTCACTATCCTTGGCCTTAAAGGTCTCTTCTGCTTAGGCATAACCTTCAGCTCGAGCTAGCATATCAGCAAAATTCTTTGGGTACTTTTTCTTCAGGAAGAATAGCTGATCATTCTTCTAAAGGCCACCCTTCAGTGTGGCCATAGCGACAGACTGGTCCAAATTATGGACCTCCAATGCAGCAGCATTGAATCGGATGACATAGGCTCGGATGGACTCTCCTTTCTTCTGCTTAATGTTAATAAGGAAGTCTGAACCTCGACAAGGGCACCGACTGTTGATGAAATGAGCCACAAACTGGTGGCTCATTGGATGAAGGAGAAGATCGTACCTAGCTTCAGCATCGAGTATCAGTTTCTTACTGCTTCCTTCAAAGTAGAAGAAAAAGCTTGGCACAGAATAGTGTCCAATGCACCGTGGATTAGCATCATAGTCTGGAAGGCCTCCAAATGGTCAATCGGATCAGTGGTCCTATTGTAGCTCTCGAACTGAAGGAGCTTGAAGTTCAACGGGACCAGTTCTTGCATAATATTTTGGGAAAAAGAGGGTCAGTGCAGATGTCGTTGCCATGGGAGGAGGGAGCATGGCGGAGTTCTTCGATCCATTGATTCATTTTCTATAGTTTTTGGTCTAGGAAATCCTCATGATCGCAGATCTCTAAAGTCTTTTGGCTGAATGGGGGCAGAGTTCCCCCGGGGGTTGAGTCGTGATCAGAGCAAGGGCTCTCCATCCTTTACTTTCCCTTTCCAAAGGTCACCAGCTGACTTGCCCAAGTCAGTCATCCCCAAACTAGGTGCTAGGATTCTGGAGAAGCTTGCTCTAGCTGAATCGATGTCGGGGGCTGCTACTGCTGCATGGCCTTCACTACTTTAGTGAGGCCATGAATCTGCTGGACCAGCAGGTTGAACTGCTCTGCATCCATCATCGCAGTTGGTGGAGCTCGAGATGTAGGAGATGAAATAGGGGATGCTAGAGCTAGATGAGATCTAACCATGGAGGTGGTTGACTACCAGGTTGAAGTCTTCTTGGAAGGCATCTTTGCTGGGAAGAAAACTATAAATCGGAAGAAGAAAAATCTCTACTAGGCACCCCTTTAAGAACAAGGAAATCTCAAGAATGAGAGGGTCCCTTTTTCTAGCGCCAATCCTTTTGGTGCAAAATTTGGTTATCGTCGAAATCGAGGTTAGAGTCAGAGAAGATGAGATCATCGTTGGTGACCTACAAAATAAGTCTCGACTGGAGTCGGGGGTGGTGGCTCCGACAAGGTCCTCCGACGATCAAGTTAGCTCTTTCAGTCAATAGAAATGGAGTGCTCAGAGAGATTTTAGTAGAATTTTTAGAAAGAAATCAAGAGCTTGGAGAAGAAGGTGTATCTGGAGGGTCCCTTATATAGGCAGAGCCCATAACAAACTAATAGTGGCAGCCGTAACCGCCTAGTAGTGGGCCATTCAGGGTCACATGGGATTTGTTATGGAGGGTTGTGTCTGTTGTCATGACATGCTAGTCCGCTAGAATCTAACAACTCAAGTTCGAACGAGATAGCCATAGGTAACAAAGAATTCTTAGCTAACACCGTTCCAAAGGAGTTTGGAGGTTCTTGAGATCATTTGCTATATCATGAGTCCATGCCGAGACCTTTTTGGACAGCTGGTAAGAGAAGTTTGAGTGGAGCTTGACAAGCAGGGAAGGCTAAAAATAGTTCGACTAGTAGTGAAACCTATCTGAAGTTCGACCATCAAAGAAATTCGACTGAAGGAGAAGTCCGACAGGAGTCCGACTACTGAAGGAGTCTGGCTGAAGAAGAAGTCCAGCAGGAGTCTGACTATTGAAGGAGTCCAGCTAAAGAAGAAGTCCGACAAGAGTCCAACTGCTAAAGGAGTCCAATCGAAGGAAAAGTCTGATAGGAGTTTGACTGTTGAAGAAGTCCAGGAGGTCTTACGAATTTGGTGGAAGCTCGTCCCTGGCTGCTGGTACCGAACGGTCCAATTCAAAGATCAAACATTATGGCCGAACTTTGGCAAGAGTGAGTTTATCCCCAACAAGATCTATATTACCTATGCAAGTTAGATGTTCTAACTTTCTGATTTGATCTTGAGGATGATGCTCTGAGTCGTACACATGTCTAGCCTCTAAGAGATATCCACACGAGCCCACGAATCTCAATCAAAAGGCCTATGCCGAAAATCAGCACAGTATGCTAGTACTGTGCTAATCCTTCTTCGACAGTCGATCTGGTGCTTCTTTCTTCTAGATTTAAACTCCTCCAAAGATTAGAAGGAAGAGAGATTTTAGATCTGAGATACTCTCAAAAAATCTCAAAATGAAGAGAAGAAGAGAAGAACAAAGCAACCCTAGAAGACCCTCTTCTTCTTCTCTATTCTCTCACCTAGACACCTAGATTAGTGTCTATAAAAACCCCATGCCCAAGAGGTCTCTCATCCTAATTTTCACATGCACAAAAGCTCTCTCCAAGAAAAATCTGCCCAAAATTCATCCTATGTAATGAGATATAGAGGAGTTTTG
Source organism: Cocos nucifera (assembly GCA_006176705.1). Classification (NCBI taxonomy): domain Eukaryota; kingdom Viridiplantae; phylum Streptophyta; class Magnoliopsida; order Arecales; family Arecaceae; genus Cocos; species Cocos nucifera. The sequence continues at coordinate 324,153 of QRFJ01000634.1, forward strand.
TTGGATCAAATTCTTAGACTAGGAAGAACAAATATGGCAACTAGTTAGGACACCCAAGTGTGCCCCCTCCTTTTTTTTTTTTGGCATGGAACACTTGAAAAAGTTGCACAAAAAATCTTCTTTTTCATTGAATAAATTAGGAAGAAAATAGAAGAATGGGCAGCATGCATGGGAGGAGTTTTAGTTTCCTAAAATTCTATCCAAAGAAAATTCAAATTAAATTCAAACTTCCTTCTTTGACTAGGTCCACAACTAATTGCCATAAAAGAGAAAGGGGAATCAAGGGGTGCATGAGAAGGCCTTGGCAAGAGTGGTTTTGATGCTAAAAATAAGAGAGAAAGGGCATGGGGATGTGGGATATAGGTGGTGCAAGCAAGATGGATCCTAGTCTTACTAGGATTCCATATTTGACTTGGTCAAACATGGTTTCTCAAACCAAATCAAACTAGAAGTAATTCAACCTAATTAAATTAGATCCTAATCTAATTAAAAATTTAATTAAATTAGATTAAATTAAATTTAATTTTAATTTAATTTTTTAATTAAATTAGAAAAATTGGGTTGACCTAAGTCCTAGTTGAACTAGGACTAGTTCTTCCTTGCACTTGGCTTATCCAATAAACTAATTGAACTTGATCCAATTAAGTCCAAATAAAATATAATTAAATCATATTTTATTAGACTTAATCTCAGCCCTTTGGTTTAATCAAATTAAGCTAATTAGCAATCAAATTGCTAATCAATCCTCCTGCTACATTTGCACTAGGTTAAACATCAATCGTATTGATCGTTTAACCTTAGAATGATTCTCAATCATTGATCAACCATCCGATCAGATCATAAAGTCTAATGTGTGTGACCCCATAGGTCCAAACCTAAGCCAATAGCATAGGATTAGATTTCTGTACCAATCAAAGTGACCATCTAGTAATGATACCTAACGGTCGGATAGGTCGAATATGTAGAACATCCTTAAAACCCATGTGGATATAGTTTTCATATAATTCATCCCCTTGACCAAAATGCTCGTAGGATACCTCAAAGTTAAACTATCAACTCTGATCAAACTATCCACATTATATTTCAAAATATCAAATCCATCTGATGGATTATCCTGGCCAAGATTTTGCTATATTAAAATACAGTGATATATTCTTCTCCAGCTCTTGGAGTAGTCAATTCCATCTTGATCACCCACCAACTTCGTAAGTACTTGACTGTGCCTAGAAGCCATTCATTACTGAGTTAGAAATTCAGTTAGTCCAATACAGAAGCACAGTGAGTTGCTTACAAGCTATTGAGGTAATCTCAGGTCTAAGAAATACTTATACCATATCCCATCAGAGACATTCTCGATAGCAAAATGCTCTGGAGTTGGTTACGTTCAGTGACGATGTACCCCTATATCTCACCTGTATGCCATACCAATATCTTCACACTCCTTGGTTAAGAGGATAACCAACCTATATGGCATACAGTGACCTATGGTCGATAGATGCTGTCGTCCTTATTAATAGCCTATCATTTGATCATGAATAATTTTAAGGATTAATCAATAAATCCTTTTTTTATCGAATCTAAATAGTCTTAAGGACTTCATCACAATAATGGAGTTCGTAAGAAGATGAAAAACTTATGATGAAAAATGCTAAAAATATATTTTATTAATTAATGAATCAATTATAATTACAATATAGCTCAACCATCAACAGGCTGATGATTGATTTTGGGACACATTTTCCATCACCTTACTCCAAGATGATTCCTACATACTCCTTCATAAACCTCTCTTAGAGCATAATCAGCTTCAGATGGTCAAAAGCATTTAAGAAGTGGCAAGAAATAAAATCTCTTATATAATTTATTTTCATATAAGATGTAGCGAGAGGCCTGGTTACTTAACTTTCAGACTTCTTTAAGGTCTCTAGGAAGAATGTCATCTTTAAGATATAGAACTAGTGGATCAATCTAGCTAGGTTCATGGTCCACTTGTATTATTGTCTGAGGTTCATCCGAACTTGGTTGTTGAAGAACTTCAAAGAAAACTTCTTTTGGCAAATCATTCAAAGCGAAAGTAGCCAATTTGGATAGAAGGTCTACTCTAGAATTCTCTACTCTTGAAATTTGTTAAATATCATAATTATTAAAGGCCAAGTTTATCCCTTCACCTTATCTAGGTATTTTTTCAAGCTTTCCTCATGAGCTTCATAACTACTATTGACATGTCCTACTACCAACTACGAATCACTATGGACTTTTAAATGGTCTATCTCCAATTTCTTAGTTATTTTCAATCCTCCAATCAGAGCTTCATATTTTGCTTCATTATTGGTTGTAGAGGATTTAAAGCGCAGTATGTATTTGGTAATAACCTCTTCTAGACTGATAAGAATCAAGCCTACACCCGCTCTAGAAGCATTGGATGAGCTATATAAAGCCCAAAAATTTTTAAGAAAGTCTACTTTCTCTTTAGAAGAGCTCGACTAAAAATTAAAAGTACTAGCTTCTTGTTGCTCAGGCTTAGCTAGATTCGAAATAGTGCATTCGATCACAAAATCGGTTAGTATTTGAGCTTTTATAGATGGTCGAGGTTGAAACTTTATGTCAAATTCTGTAAGCATGATTGCTTATTTTATAATTCTTCCAGAGGTGTCAGGCCAGTGAAGGACTGCTTTTATGGATTGATCTATGAAAATTATTACTATATGCCCTTGAAAATAAGGTTGGAGCTTCCTAGTTGCAATCAATTAAGCATAAGTTAGCTTTTCTAGTTTAGTATACCTAGTTTCGGCATCTCTCAAGATCTGACTTATATAGTAGATTGATTTTTGAAGTTTATTTTCCTCTCTAATTAAGACAGCTTCGATGGCCACAAGTGACACTACCAAATACAAAAATAATTCTTCACCAGGCTCAAGTTTGGCAAAAAGAGGGGGTGAGCTGAGGTAACTTTTCGATTCTTTGAAGGCTTGTTGACATTCCAAAGTCCAATAGAAATTCTTTGATTATTTGAGCACTTAGAAGAAAGGCATACAATGTTCTGCTGATCTTGAAAAAAATGATTTAAAGTTGTAATCTTTCCTATCAAGCACTAATTTCTTTTATTATTTTTGGAATGGCCATTTCTTGAATGGCTTGGATCTTCTCCAAATTTGCCTCTATGTCGTGCCTTGACACCATGAATCCTAGGAACTTCTTCGAGGTCACTCCAAAAGCATATTTTGTTGGATTTAGTTTCATTTGATACCTTCAAAGGATATTTAACATCTCCTCCAAATCAGCAATATGACTTATTAAAGATCGACTTTTGACGAGCATATCATCCACATAAACTTTCATGTTATGGCCGATCTACTCTTTGAAGATTTTATTCACCAGGTGCTGATACGTTGCACCTACATTTTTAAGACCAAATGATATAATTCTGTAACAATAAAAACCATGATCAGTAATAAAGACGGTCTTCTCCTTATCTTTTGGTGCCATCTAGATTTGATTGTTACCAAAAAAGGCTTACATGAAGGTCAAGAGTTCATGACCTGAGGTCGCATCAATCAATTGGTCAATCCGGGATAGAGGGTAGCTATCTTTTGGACAAACCTTGTTCAATCAGTGAAATCTATGCACATTGATGAGGACATCACCCAATAGCATGCTTATTGATGCATCATATTTTTTTATTTTTATTTTTTATTATCTGGGTGTATGTGGGTGTATGGATTTGGATGCATTTTTCTTTCTAGCTCATGCACGTATTTTAAAAGCATGAGCTGGATCAGGTTGTTAGGGAGTTTGTTATTTTGTTACAGGTTTGTTACATGTTTGTTAGTTTGTTAGGAAAGCCTATTATATATGGGCTATTTTTGTGTAATCAGAATGGAATGGAATAGAATTGAGAAACTTTGCTTCTTCTTCCTCCCGAGTATTCTTCCTCTCCTCTTCTTCTTCTTCTCCTCCTTCTTCTCTTCTAATCTTCTTCTTCTTCTTCTACTTCTTCTCCTTCACTGCTAAACCTTTCTCCTCTCCAAGCTATAGAGCCCCGAGTCCCCTCTTCCAACTTCTTTAAACTTCCAAAATCCATCCTCTTTTTCTAACTTTCCAAAACACCTGCCATAGCCTAAGCTTCCTAGTCAATCGAAAGTACCATAACACACCACTGCTCTAACCACCGGCCACCTGCGACACCATCCACCACCACCCTCACCCTTCATTTTGCCCTCCTCCAACCTAGTTTACACTGCTCCAAACCAATCAGCCAAGTGGGTTTCTCAAACCCCTCTCTTCGATTCACCCCAAGCCCACTCCGACTACTCCGCTGGTTATCTCCCTTCCCTTTTCCTATTTTTTCCTCTATCGGAACAACACTCCACTCACCTGTTAGGATTTGACACCTCGAATTTGATCCATAGCAAAGAAGAATCAGCATCAGCATAATAGTTGGACTGATTTGGATACGGGTCGAGCAGGCTCGGGCTAAGATTGAGCCAGCTCAAACTGCAGTAGAGCCAGCTCTCTCAGGTAGATAGAAAATAGGTGTTCAGACGAGATGCAGTCAAAACAGCTCGACCTTTGATAGAGCCGGCTTGATAGAGGCAAACAAAATAGGACAGGATTTTCTATTTGAACTTGAATTATGATTTATCCAAGGGATATATGGGAGTTGCGCATGGACCATAGAATCTAGTAGCCGCGAAGGGCTGTGGTCACGATCTGATGGTTGTGGACACAGTCAGAGTCTTGTTGAACTCGTATTGGGAGATAGAGTCATGTTAGGAATCTTATGGTAGTTGATGTGAAGATTTTCAGCCTATTTAAAGGCTTGAGGTGCTATGGAGCTAAGTGCGGCATGTGTAGCGGGAGAGAAGCATAGAGAGGCTCTAGTAGCTATCGAGAGGAGCTCAACAGAGCACCAAGCATGTGCAACCCATGGAGCAAATGCAGGCAGAGCATCAAGGTAGAGCAGAACATCAGGCAGAGCGAAGCAACGACCGTATGAGTGGCTGTAAGGCATGATATAGCAACTTTCATAAGAAGCGTCCAAGAACGTTGAGGATCTTGTTACTAGCAGGCCTGTGAGAGGATCTCCTTGGGGATTCTGAGAGAGCTTTTGTGAGGATAGCTTCTAGTTGAGAGTGATTTATGTACAATTAGTTGAGAATTGATGTTCTCTTGTACTTGATTTTCTCTTTCATAATGAAGCTTGCATGCCCCATGGAGCTAGCACCTGGGCTAATCCATGTACCTGATTGTATTCTTATTTTTTTCTTATTTCTTCCTGCTGTAACAAAAGGGTACCAGATCCTGAGGTGGTGGTATCCTAGCCAAACATCCATAATAAGTAGTATCAGAGCAAGTTGATATCACCAATAATTGGTATCAGAGCTACGTGATGCTACGGTGCTATCCCAATAATTGGTATCAGAGTCAGATTTGATACCAGGATAGATTGTGGTGGTGGTGATCAAGATTGAAGATGGAGAAGATAGGCACAATCAAGGTGAAGATCAATCATGAAGGGTTGATCGATGCTCTCTTATACAAGAAGGAGCCATCTACATGAAAGATGCCAATAGGAGCCCAGTGCGAGGTGAAGCTCCAGGTGGAGATGGGTCGGGCACAAGATGGGAGTCTCGAGAGAATGAGTGATGTTGCCAGAAGGCTATCTTGAGTAGGTCTTGAGTTAGGTGGAGCATGGAACATGACGAAGATGGGATCGAGCGGCCTAGCTTGACTTCCATGTTTGCCCATCTATGAGTAGCAAGCCATTGCCCCAGAGCATGGGATGAGAAGATCCAGAAGCTCTCAAAGTTAGGTGGAGGCTAAATGTCAAGTCAAGGTGGAGATTGTTAGGATTTGATGCCTTAAATTTGATGCACAATAGAGAAGAATCAGCATCAGCACAACAGTCGGACCGACTCAGATACGAGTCAAGCCAACTCAGGCTGAGATCGAGCCAGCTCGAATCACAGTCCAGCCGATCCTCTCAAATAGATAGAAAATAGATGTTCGAATGAGATGCAGTCAAGCTAGCTCAACCTATAGAGCCAACTCGATGGAGGCAAATAGAATAGGATGAGATTTTCTATTTGGACTCAGATTATGATTTATCCAAGAGGTCTATGGGAGTTGCATGTAGACCATAGGATCTAGTAGCCACGGAGAGCTATGGTCATGATTTGATGGCTATGGACATGATCAGAGTCTTGTTGGACTCAAATTGAGAGATAGAGTTATGTTAGGACTCCCATGGCAGTTGATGTGAACATTTTCAGCCTATTTAAAATCCTGAGGTGTTGTGGAGCTAGGTGTGGCACGTGTAGTGGGGGAGAAGCATAGAGAGGCTCTGGCAACCATCGAGAGGAGCTCGATAGAGCACCAAGCACATGCAGCCCATAAAGTAGACACAGGAAAAGCATCAAGGCAAAGTAGAGCATCAGGTAGAGCGAGGCAATGGCCAACTTTCATAGGAAGCATCCAAGGGCATCGAGGATCTTGATATTGGCAAGCCTATGAGAGGGTCTCCTTGGAGATTTTGAGAGAGCTTTTGTGAGGGTAGCTTTTAGTTGAGAGATGTTTATGTACAGTAAGTTGAGAGTGGGTGTTCTCCTCTTGTACTTGATTGTCTCTTTTATAGTGAAGCTTACATGCCACGTGGAGCTAGCACTTAAGCTAATCTATGTATCTAATTATATTCTTTTTTTTTTCTTTTTTCTATTAGATGAGTATCCTAGAATCCAGATTGGTTGATACCTGTAATACACTTTCTAGGGGCATTTTTATAATTTTGACTTAAAATTAATAAAAAATTATTTTCTTCTATCACATTATGTATAAAGTGTCTGTGATACATCCTTTGAGTTAATGAGATTGATAATACATATTTTTAAGAGTTAAAAATTTAAGACATATATTTTCATAATTAACTCAAAATACTCTTGATCGTAGGATCATCACGAGGATAGTGATCGATCTGAAAGATTGGTGTATGATCATTTTCTTAGTGAGTCTATGATGTGGAGACACTGAAGTGAGAGTACAGGTACTCATTGAGAATAAGGATACTGAGCGTGACCACTTCGAGCAATCATAAGAAACTCTACCTTCTCATCGATGACTAAACTCGATACTATAGTTGTGTGTCTGGTTCTTAGACTTGAGGTGCATTGACAGTTCATCTTGATTGTGTTATAGTTTGACTACATCATAACTCGATCTCCTAGTCATTCAAAATTCTGAGGTGCATGTTGGCTATAGCATGTTTAATGTTGGAACTGGATCGCACCAAGATGAAATCTATCAATCTTGGTAGAGGAGGAGCAGTCCTATGATGATCATGAGATTGAGTTCTTAAGCCCATGGCCATGGCAATGTGATATAATAGAAAAGAGTTTTCTATTAGGATTTTACATCAGACTTGAATTGAATGATTCAATCATATGATGGGGTGTTGGGTTTGATGAGTTCACCTTAATCTGAATCCTATCGGAACTTATCATAGAAGAATCCAATCACATATGTAGCTGCACTGAGAGGTTCGCATTCAATTTTGATGGATTACCATCATATACCACTAGGTATCACTGGTGGATTTTGAGATCAATTAGAATGGTCTTGATGATCGATCATTCTAATTGGATGAACCATAAGAGTTCTGATCCATCAAAAGATATTTGATAATATCGATGATAGAGATCGCGACATGTCTCATTACCAAATGAAATTGAACCTAACTGGATCACATAAATAAGGTTTTGGATTTGAATGTCATCAATTGAGCTAACCCAATTTGATTAATTTGGATAAGGTAACAAAGGTTGTTCTTGATTTAATTTTAATTTTAGATTTTAATATTAAATCATAAGGATTAGATCCAAGAACTCTTAGATTTGATTAGAACTTGTAAAATTTTTTTTAAAATTTTGCTATAGATCTGATCAAATCAAATCAATCCTATGGTGAAAAAACCTAATTTTTCCTTCAAATGGTTTCAGAGCTACATTTGTAATTCATCAGATCAACTTTTGATCTAATTTTTATTTTCTTTATGATCTGATATTAATTATTTTAGATATCACATTAGATATGATTAGATCTAAAATTAGTAGATTAAAATTTTAATTAATATATGAGATATATTTGATGCATGTCTAAACTAGGTTTATAGAACCATTCTATCAATTATCTAGAATAGAATTTTATATGATATGATCATTTAAATTTTTTTTTTTAGATGTTATATCAGATATATCAGATCTAAAACATGCATATGTTGGTTTAAATTTTGATACATGAGATGTATGCAAAGCATGTATAAGTTAGATCAATAATTTTATATGCGATATATGTTATAGATCTAACAGTTTTGTAGTATAGATTAATTTTTGATTAAGACATTTTTCTTGACCATCCGATCATAAGAGTAAAAAAAATTTAAAGGACCTCTTTTTCCATTCGATGGGGTGCACTTATGGCGTGTAGGGATGCTACACGTCTGTCCTTAATCAAAAATCAAAATTTAATTTCCTACCAAACCCTAGATCTTAAAATCCTAGGATTTTTATGTATGTTTTATTTATGAATCCTAACTTAATTAAGAATTAAGATTATAAAATCAATTAGATCTAAAAATTATAAATTTTTAGATCTAAGATACCTTCATAAATTTGGGTTTGGATATGGATAGCTCAATTAGGTCTAGCAGTTGATCAAACTGAATCAAGAGTTGGTTTGGTGGGATCAACAGTGCTTAGATTTGACCAGCCCAACAAGATTAAGTCTGGGTCAAGGTTGACTCATAGTCACATGTGGTCGATCAAGTTAAGATCTAATTTGGCTCTACCTTTCGGGGCTAGATTATAGGCTAATCCAATTGATTCTGGTTTGATAATTTGATGTCTAAGACAAGTTTAGCAGATATGATGGACTGATTTTTAATTAGAAGCTACTCAACCTGAATGCATTCTTATCGAGTTAATGGCATATCCCTTCTACTAGTCTCACCTACCTGGCCATTTGGGTCGATCTAGTTTTGATTTGAGGTGGCTAACAATTCTAGCTAACCTATGCCACTAGGTTAGTCATAATTGTTATGACTAAATCAAGTCACATCTAAGAGATCTAAATCAAATCTTTCTAAGCAAATATTAAGTCATAAGTCTTCCACCATTGTAGATGTGCGGGACCTTTCCAAGGTTGATTGTTCTTAGTTGGTTACAATAGTTCAGTTGCATTGAAAAGATGCAACCATATCTATTAGGTATTGGATGCTACGGGTTGGAGGATGGGTTCGACTCAATATTCTAGATATGGTGAGGGATCCAATTTATGCAAATGGTGGGTTTGACTTAACTAAGGAGTGGAGAAATATTCCGGGCATGGTGAGCTTCATGAATTATAGACCAGATTTGGGTGCATCATGATTAGAGAATTATTGGATAAGAGTTGTCCACTCATCGATTGACCCATCTCCAATAACTATTAGGTGAGGTGGTGAGCCAATCGATGGGACCGCACCACCCACTAAAAATCTATGATCATGAGGATTTTCACATCTCTGCCAAGGAAGTGTAGGAATCCAAAAAAATAGTGAGAGTCTAATTTATTTAAAAAAAATATCTAAATAAATTGGTTAAGTCTAATTATATAGTCAAACTAGAAACTTTGGCTCTCAATAGAAAAATGTCGGCATCAAATCCACTAGCCCGAATCTAAGACACCCATAGATTGACCAAACCAAATTACAAGAATTGGCTTAGAAACTTCAAAATAGTTTTGGATTCTAAAAAACTGACCTATGTATTGGACTAGGACCTCCTCACCTAACCAGCCCATCCAATCACTGAATAGAGAGCATCTTTGAAGAAGTGGATGGATGATGATAATAAAGAAAGGTACTACATGTTGGGCTTGATGTCTGATGAGCTACAACTCCAACATGAAGACATCAAGACTTCTCACCAAATATTGGCACACCTGCAAGAGTTGTTTGGTGAGCAAAGTTGCACAGCTCGGTGTCAAGTCTCTTGAAGACTTTTCAAGGCACAAATGCGTGATGGGCAATCAGTCCAAGATCATTGTTTGATAATGATCAAAGATCTAGAGGAGCTTGAGAAGCTCGATGTCATGTTGGAGAAGGACCTACAAATTGATGTGATCCTACAATACTTGACTGATATATATGGGTAGTTCATCATGAGCTTCCATATGCATAAACTGCAATGTACCTTGGCTGAACTTATGAACATGCTGGTTATGCTGAGCTTTTCATGAAAGGTTCAAAGGGCTCAGTTCTTGCTATGAAGTGGACTTCCTCCAAAAGAAAGTCTTTTGGAAAGAAGAAAAGTCTACAAAGAAGCAGAAGGTGAAGGTGGGAAGAAGAACAAAATAGGAGAACCGAAGAAGAAGGCCACTGACAAGAAAAAGTATTTTCATTGCAACACTGACAGCCATTAGAAGCGAAACTATCCTTTATACCTGGCCAGCCTGAAGAATAAGGAGGCAGATCCTTCTAAAGGTATGCTCATAATTGAATCTAATCTTATAATTTTTTCTGCATCCTGTTGGATGCTTGACTCTAGCTCTAATGCTCACTTGTGCACTTACTGAAAGGAAAATTCCTATTTTCCATCGCAAGATCGTGCAGATCTGATCAGATCTGAAATAATTTTTTTTAAAAAAATTTTAAATAATCTAATGAAATCTAAGAGTTGTCAAATTTGATTATGATGATCTGATATTAAAAATTAAAATTAAAATTAAATCAAATTTAATTTCATACCTTGTTTGGGTAATCTTATTACCCTACGATGATCCTGATGTTTCCTGAGGTTGTAAAAGGAACCATGCATGCACCTGGCCTCTACTAGTATCCACTTGGAAAGAATCTAGATATCTTCTCCTCATAAATCTTTTCTCCAAAGATTAGATCTAAATCTAATTTGAAAGTTCTTCAAAAATTTCTGAAGACAGCATGTCCATTCACGAACACCGTCGCATAGATGCTGAACTCTTCAAAAATTTGATTGGATCTTCTCCTCAGATTTGTGCCTAATTTTTTAGACATATAGAAGAGAGGGAGAGAGAGGATAGAGGATGTGTGGGATATCAGGAATGGCAGCCTTTGGGTATGAAAAATATTTCTTCATGAGGAGCCTTGGTGCAAGGGTTCTTATACAAAAGCATAATGCCAAGTTAGAGTCCCTCTTTGACCAAAATCCTTATTGTTTTGACCATTGGAATAGTTATACTTGATCTCCACAAAAATCCATAGATCCCATCTAATTTTGATGCCAAAAATCAATCTGGAAGGTGGTAGCATGAGTAGATAAGGAGCAGTCCACTACGCCTATGACTCTTTTCTTAAGAGTTTGATCCAAATCAAACTCTATTATAACTTAGTCTATACACCTTCAAAAATCACAAAATTTGATATACCCAATATATAATTTGTTCTCTATCACATGTCCAAAATTTAGATTAAAATAATTTCTAAATAATTTTTTAGAAGTATTTGATCAGGGGACCCTCAATTCTCTCAAATAGGTCAACTTTTGATCCTAGTCCAATTTAACTATGAATGGATTTAATTTCTACAATTAATCTAACCTAAACTTATTCCAGTCAGATGAAAATACACCCATTCAAAATACAAGAATAAGATAAATCAAATTTGACTTGGTTGCGATGAATCAGAAAGATTTCAAAAGGAGAAAGTTAAGCTCAATCGTGTGCTAGCATGATTACCTTAAACCTGATTAGATCTAATCCAAATCAATCGAACTGGATTAGCTCAATTGATGACATCCAAACCCAAACCCTTATTTATGTGATCCAATTAGGTTTAATTTTGTATGGTAATGAGATATATTGCAATCTCCATCATTGACATCATCGAAACATCTTTCGATGGACTAGAACTTTTCTGATTTATACAATTAGAATGATTGATCATCAAAATTATTCTAATTGCTTCCAAAATCCACCAGTGACACCTAGAAGTATATGGTGGCAACCCATCAGAACTGAAAATAAACCTCTCGGTGTACTTACCTATGTGATTGGGTTCTTCTATCTTGAGCCTCGATAGGATTAGGGTTAAGGTAAACTCATCAAACCCAATATCCGTCATATGAATTAATCATTCGATTCGAATCCAATGTGAAATCCTAATAGAAACTCTTTCTATCATCTTCACTCTGCCATAGTCATAGGCTTAAGGACTCAATCTCATGATTATCATAGGGCTACTCCTCATCTACTGAGGTAGATAGATCCCCTTATTAGTGCAATCTAATTTCTACAATGAACATGCTATAGTCAACATACACCTCAAGATTCCGAATAACTAAGAGATTGAGTTATGGTGTAGTCAAACTATAACATCCTCAAGGTGAACTGTCGATGCATCTCAGATCAAAGAACCATATTTACCACTGCAGCATCGAGTCAGTCATCGATGAGAAGGTAGACTTTCTTATGACTACTCAAGGTAGTCATGCTCAGTGCCCTCGTTCTCCAATAAGTATCTATACTCTCACTCCAGTGTCTCCACACCATAGACTTAAGATGCATCTATCTTAAGAAAATGATCATACACCAATCTACCATATCGATCACCATCCTCATGATGATTCTACTGTCGGAAGCATTTTATGAGTTAATTATGAAAATTCATGTCTTAAATTTTTAACTCTTGAAAATATGAATTGTCATTATCATTAACTCAAAGGATGTATCACAGATACTTTTAAATACATGCTATAATAAAAAAAATAACCTATTTATTAATTTATAGTCAAAATTATAAAATTATTCTTAAAAGTGTATTACAAGTGACAGTCAATCTGGCTTCTAGGGCACACATCAAACAAACTCCCACTTGACCTAAAGCTAATTGGCTACAAATCTAAGTCCCATCTTCTCAAGGTGGGCTTCGATCTTCTAATGACTCAATGGCTTTGTCAGTAGGTCAGCCGCATTATCTGCAGTGTCGACTCTCTTGACCTCGACGTATCCCTTCTCAAGGTAATTATGGATGAGATGGTATCGCCACTCGATGTGCTTAGATTTCTAATGAGACCTCGGCTCCTTAGCTAGGGCTATGGCACCATTGTTATCGTAGTACAGAAGGATGGCATCTGATGGCATCACTCCAAGCTCTACGATGAACTTCTTATACCAGAATGCCTCCCTTGCAGCTTTCGATGCAGTGATGTACTCTGCTTCCATGGTGGAATCTACTATCACCATCTACTTGAAATTATTTTAGCCGATAGTATCATTATTATGAATAAACAGACTTTCAGATGTCGACTTTCGATTATCTATATTGGACATAAAATTTGAGTCTGTATACCCTTGGACCTGGAGTTCTCTATTACCAAAGACTAGAAACATATCCTTAGTCCTTCTAAAGTACTTAAGAATACATTTCATAGAAGTCTAGTGCTTTTTGTCTGGATTCAACTGATACCTACTCATAACACTCACAGCATGGGCAATATCAGGTCGTGTACATAGCATGACATACATGAGGCTCTCTATTGCTGAAGCATAAGGGATCTTGCTCATGCATTCAATCTCCTCAGGTGTGTTGGCACACATCTTCTTGGAGAGATGAATGCCATGTCTGAAGGGCACCAATCCCCTCTTGGAGTTTTCCATGCTAAACCTCTTTAGCACCTCCTCTATGTACATCTTCTATGAGAGACCCAGCATCCTATTTGGTCTATCTCTATAGACCTTAATTCCTAGAATAAAGGATGCCTCTCCTAGGTCTTTCATGAAGAATTCTTTAGACAACCATATTTTGACCATAGTCAATATGGAAATATCATTCCTAATTAGGAGGATATCATCCACGTACAGTACAAGGAAGATAACAGTGCTCCCACTGACCTTTTTGAAAACACAGGGCTCCTCCTCATTCTTGATGAATCCAAATGATTTGATCACATCATTGAAGCAAGCATTCCAGCTCTGAGATGCTTGCTTAAGTCCATATATGGACCTTTGCAGCTTGCAAATCTTATGATCGTATCACTGGATGTGAAACCCAGTGGCTGTTCCATAAAGATATCTTCCTAAAGATATCTATTTAAGAATGTCATTTTCACATCCATCTACTAAATTTTATAATCAAAATAGCCTACAACAGCAAGCAATGTGCGATGGATGGATTTGAGCATGGCTATAGACGAAAAAGTATCCTGATAGTCAATGCCTTCATGCTGACTATACCCTTTCACTATGAGCCTTGCTTTGAATGTCTCTACATTTCCATCGGTACCTATCTTTCTCTTGAAGATCCATTTACATCCAATAGGTACTATACCTTCAGGTGGATCTACCAAGGTCCAGACTTGGTTCGAGCACATTGAGTCAATCTCTGACTTCATTGCCTCTAACCATTTCTCAGAGTCGATATCTGATATCACCTCATCAAAGATTTTGGGATCATCACCATGAACCCCTTTTTCTGTGAGAAATATTTTCTCTATGTCCTTTGAAATAGTACCTAAGTAACTTTCAGGAGGATGAAAAATTCTTTCTGATCTACGAGGTAGACGAGGTAGTGATTGGACTGGCTGAATCTGATTGGGTTCCATAGGTTTCTTGGCTCGTGGCTCTTGGAAGACTTTCTCCTCGAGCCTAATCTATCTTTCGATGCCACCATCTTGAATAAACTATTTTTCAAGAAAGATGGCATGTCGACTTACAATCACATTATGATCTTTCGAAAGATAGAAATAATATCCTAATGACTCTTTAGGATATCCTATGAATCAAGCTCTAAAGAACCTAGACTCTAACTTGTCCGCCTGTTGTCTCTTGACATGAGCTGGACAACCCCAAATTTTGAGATAACTCAGACTTGGTTCTTACCATGTCATATCTCATACGGTATGGTGGGAACGGTTTTAGATGGAACCCTATTCAATAGATATATAGCGATCAACAAACTATGTCCCCAAAAAAACTCAAGAAGGTCTGTGAAGCTCATCATGGATCAAACCGTATCTAATAGAGTTTGATTTCTCCATTCTAAAATCTTGTTGAGTTGAGACATTTTAGATGGAGTCTATTGAGAGACTATCCCATTATCGTTAAGATAGTCTAAGAATTTTCGACTAAGGTATTCGCCTCCTTGATCTGATCGAAGAACCTTAATGGATTTTTTTATTTATTTTTCTACTTCAAATCTGAATTTTTTGAACTTTTCAAAAGCTTCAGACTTGTGTCACATCAAATACACATTCCCATATCGAGATAAATCATCAATAAAAATAATGAAGTAGATGTAATTACCCCTGGCTGGCACATTAAATGGGCTGCATACATCAGTATATACTAGGACAAGCAGGTCTGTGGCCCTTCCCC